>JARFTM010000047.1:0-209046 GCA_030278935.1 Trichoderma polysporum | reverse complement strand
AGGAATACGAACTGCTGCTCAGAGAAGCACCAAAAAAAATGCACCAAGAGGGAGAAAAAAAAAAAGAAAAAAAAAAGAGGACCCCCCCCCTGAACGAAACCGAGTAGCGAAGAGTCCGTCACCTGCCAGTTCGATAGACCTTGTACTTGCGCGAAGTACCGGTACTCCGTACTAATGCCAGTCCTCGCCGGTGCTGTCGGAACTTCGCTGGCGATGCTACCTTACTGGCTGTTTCAAGTCTTGGAGCACACATTATTCATTATTCATTATTCCCTCTCTACAGTTCCGGTAATTTTTATGCAGAATTTTCACTTGTCCTGCCAGCGAAAATCATTTTCATTCTACACCACTTGATGCAATCGTCATCCGCGGATTGTGCCCACCCCGAAGTACCGTGCCAGGGGTTGTAAAGTACCATGGCTAATGTAACAAGAATCGCCGGCACTTTGCTCAACATCGTAAGACTGACTGAGCGATCGCTGGCGAGGGTTGAGCGAGTCGTTATGCGAAATGACGTGCCAAGCACCGCACTAGCATTCAATGATTCGACACTAGCATCCATTAGCAGTGACATTGCATGCCAACCGTGGCATCGGCAGTATTATGGATGTGGTTTTCTTGGTCCAACAATAGGCCATTTACGGATTACTTTACGTGTGCCAGTACGGAGTATTGTCCAAGGTGTCTTGGGAGTCGGAGTCTACAGTACTTCTCACCAAGGCCACCGACCGTATTGTGGCTACTGCGGAGCATAAAGTACAGTTAGTGTACAAATCCTGCTCCGGGCCGACACAATACGAGCACCGAAAGTGTTCAGCCATAATTCGATGATCATCATCGTCCATTCCTCTCTTCCAATAGTAGGGCTGCTCCCATAGCCTCCGCCACAGCCTTATAATAAAGAGAAGCCACAAGTCGCTCGCCAGCCAGCCTCTTTCACACCAAAAACGGGCTTATAAGATTCGACATATTCAGCCACAGAGGGCTAAGAAAGCTGATGCGAGCTGAGAATAAGAAAAAAAAAGGCTGACACCGCGCTGCTATTCTTGTTCCTTATTCCTGCTACTAGTACGGAGTACTGCTAGCATCATTCTATGTGCATCAAAGCGCCCAACCAACATCGCCCGCTGGAATTTGGATTCCGTCAGACGGCCTCCACCCTGCATGAGGCTACCCTCGTGATGATCCTTTGGGCCATGATAATATGACAGCACGTGATGCTTATGAGCGGCTAGATTTAGATCTTCTCCTAAAAACGGATTGCCTATCTTCCGCATTATCGGTATGCCCCAGTCCTGTCATTTGGTGAACCTGGTTAGCCAAGGATCTCCTGCGTCTTGTGGCCGATATCCTTAAATAACACCGCGACCACCTGCCTCCTTGTGCTATAATCGGCACTGGCTGATGCTACTGTACAAGTACGCCTTCTATTTGCTGCTACGTAGCATAAGAGCATAGACCACTCTCTATGCGGGCATCTTTACATCTAATATTAGCCCGTAATCACGAAACAAAAAAAAAACATGCCAAAAAAAAAACATGCCAAAAAAAAAGTTAGATATAAGCTATGCTGCTGACATTGTGGGTATATCGCTATCCATGCCTATTATAAAAGTTTATTGACTCAAACTTAATCGAAATTTGCTTCAAAAGGATATAAGAACCCTCTCTACTGTAACTACCTACATTCATACAAGATGCAAAAGATGTACACACACGTAGATAGTATATATATCATCTCTCATCTAGCTTGGAACATTGACTGATTGACAAAAACACATCCTTCCCATCCCATCCCTCTGCATCCCTACTCTCCTCTTCTTTGTCAGCCTCCCCTTAAGCCGCTCGCTAACAGTTACGTATATGCGTCCAGCGCAAAAGTTTTATAATTATTACGTGTTAATAAAAGGGGGGTTTTCTCCATCCACCAACTGAGAGCAGAGGCGTGGTATCATGAGAGGATAGAGGTCGACAAAGGGAAAAAAAATAAAGAAAAGGAAGGCACTGCAGCGGTGAGCATTGACGGATCTCGCTGAAAGGGGAAAAGGCCGTCGGCAAAGATATTTTAGATGCGGTAAGGCCAGTAGGCTTAGAAGTTTTCTTTGCCCCAAACGAATGAGAACCTGAATAGAAATCGAATTAGTCAATGACATACTCCGTCAATGGCCCCTAAACTAATCAAATGAAGGAAAACTTACTCAGGATCCGTATACTTGTTGCAGTAAACGTGCAGGGAACTTCCCAGACCCTTGGGTCCACAGAAAAACACACCCGCTTCGGCAGGAGTGTGCAGTTTCCGGATACCTCGGAAAATCATATCCCAGTTCGGTCGACCAAAGTTGGTGGGACTCCTCAGGCCCGTAATGGCATCTTTGTCGGCGTTGGCGTCGTTGATCATGATGTTGGTGGCATCGTCTGCCTTGATCTTGGCCGTCAGATACGTGTGGATCTCGATGCGGTTGTCCACGTCCTGGGCTTCCACGGCCAGCAGCAGCGATCGGAACCATTCGAATGAGCCAAAGTCTCGGCAAATCCAGAAGAAGTAGACCTTTCGCAGCCGTGTCCTTTGCTGAGGGTAGTTCATCCGGTACCAGATTGACTTGAGGATAGAAGCAAAGGGTGTAACACCAATACCGGCACCAACAAGAACCGCCACTTCATATTTGAAAACGTCCTCAGAGGCAGATCCGAAGGGTCCGTCGACGTAGACTCTGGGTAGAACGCGCTTCAGGGCTGGGTCGTTGGTTTCGTCATTGGCAACTCCAACAACCTTACTCGTGTTGCCCTTCTTGTCCCATTCGCAGCCCAAAAGTCCTGAGACGGCCATGGTGAAGTCACCCTGGCAACGCATGTGGATGGAAATGTAGTCCTCCTCGGGAGCACTCGTCAACGTAAAGGGGTGGTACTGCCAGAGCGACACAGCCGGGCAGCAGAAGAAGATGTATTGTCCAGCTCGCGTCTTGGTGTTTTCTTTCTTGATCTGGATCTCACAGACATTGCTAGGGTGTTGAATGACCTTTGAGATATACGTCTTGTGGTGTCCACGAATCTCTCGGGCAATTCTCTCCGCCAGATAGATGAATCCTCCGTACATCCAGTACTGCCAAAACACACCGATAGCCGAGGGTCCAACGCTGGTACAAAACGGTGCCACATCGGGCTGGATCATGCAATAGGCTCCGTGGATGGCCCAGAAGATGAAGAAGACGATGAACATGTGGTGCGTGTACCAGAATCGTTCGTAGTTGGCTCGTCGAGGCTTCTCAATCGAAGTGAAGACCATGCCCATGAGAGCAATGATCATCACGTATCCAGTCCAGCCGGGACCCGAGGCGAAGTTGGCAAGCAGCCAGCCATAGACTCCCAGGTTGTTCTTGATTGCCACCTGGGCGAAGTTGTTCCAATGCGCAATGATGTGCACCCACGAGAAAAACACAATGGACCATGCTGTCGTGATGTGGAATGTGATGTTCTTGTCGAATTGGATGACGCCGTTCAGGGGGGTTTGTCGGAGAAGTGAGATCAGGGTTCTGCAGACGGGGAAGAGGATGATGCCGACATCGACGTGGAGGACCAGAGCAGAGGCTCTAGCAACGACAAATGTAAATCCAAAGATACTTCGAGCTGTCGCCAAGCTATCTTTGACACCATAATGAACGCAAGCAAAGGCGAAAATCAGGGCGTGGGCCAGCATAAAAACGAAGACAAACCTGCTCATTATGTCAGTAATAGGTTCCGACTTCTTCTTCTCTCCCCTTTACCACGATTCATATATCATATCGTATCCAACAAAGGAAACATAGGCGCACGTACACTCTTCGGTATCCCTCGTTAATCATCCATCGATCAAACTTTTCCCGCGCTGTCAGCTCCTGCTGCTTCTCTTGTGTCATCTCGCCAGAAAGCAGCATCCGCGTCAGGGGAGTCCATCTGGACCTCTCCGTGGGGCGCTCATAGCTCTCATACTCCTCGTATCCCATTGTGACCGAACGTAACTCTTGATGCTTGGAAAAAAATCGAAATGAACAAGTCCCTCTTTATATCCTAGCAGATGCTCGACAGCCGTAATCTATGAATTTTTTTTTTTTTCTTCAGGCTCGGATGGCGCAGTGGAAATATCGTAAGACGGTATCGTTGGTTCAGATCCCGCTGAACGAGCAGCAGCTGGTCGAATAAGACAATAGAATAAGTAAATGAACGAAAAGACCGGTGCAAGCACGCGGCTGTGACGAAGAGAAGAAGAAAAATTCCCGAGATCTGCAAGCACTCCAATAGTTAGCACCGAGAGAGGCAGAAAGCGGCAATGTTCTTAGGAGAGCGTGTGCTGTGTCGCGACAACCCCTATAAGAGCAACAGGTATATAAGAGACATACCAAGAGATTGAAACAATGCAAACTCGACCTGCCTTGCGATCAACGCAACCCACGGAATATCCAACAAACGCAAAGGGAATAATTAAAGACGACAGAGCAATGATAATAATAAAAAGAGAGCTAGAGAAAAAGAAACTATCGACTCGTGGGAGATGGCAGGATGCGACTGTTCCTCTACCGGGGGGGTGTGGCCTGTCCCCAACGCCAAAAAGGCACCGAGATTTCGCTAATATCGCGTCCCATGTTACAGAACTTTGTCGAAGCCATTGATACTGTACACGCAACGACTGCCGGCGGGACATGGGGCCCGCCTTTGGGCCAATTAGCGTGCGGTGCGCCGAGTCTCGAAACAGACCATTGACGGATTGGTTTGATGCCAAGGGCGCTTTTCCCGCCGTTTCGCTAGCTTTGCGTACGCATGTACCATGTTTTAGACACTCGAGACAATCTCTCTCTCGCTCCCATCTTGAATTGGTAATGGACAACAATTACCGGTACTAGTCACTGTTACCCTGCGAGATCTCTCTAGGCTACATCACATCACATGTTTGTACGGAGCACTCGATCTCTTCAAGGCTACTCACTGCCAGAGACTCCATATCCAAACCGTATCGATAGGTATGGGGCATCTCCAATATTAACACGGAGTTCTAGACCAGCACTATTTTCTCCACTGCGCTCCAGGCGAGAGAGAGCCCCTTCAGCTAGCAGCACTTCTTACCAAATCCTTCTATTATTACCACAAGACAAATCAAAGTAGAGTGTGTCTGGAAGAGCCCAGCAATCTATCCTAGCAAATCAAATAATAAACACGTTCTGCGTGCAGCTTTCACACTTCCGGCCCTTGTCTTCGGTTTCACAAGATGTGGAAAATCATTCGATTTCTTCATCCTGCCGTTTTACATTTCAGCCCCCCGGCCCTGTTCCCCCGCATGCATTGATTTCCTTCATGGCTCTGCCAGGGGGCCCCGCTGCGAAAGGAGGCTGAGCGCGAGGCTTCATGAAACGCGATGCGACAAAAGGTGTGACGGCTCCTACCCTTGGCGCTTGCCGCCAGACCCGGGTAGTGTTCTTCTTTTTTTATTTATCATCTTCCCTTTTCTCTTCATCTTTTATTTCTTGCTACTAATACCAAATGACGCTAATCATGGGTGTCCCGTGCATTCCGTGGCTTATTAACCCGTAGGAGATCGGATCAGTACCGCTGTAGCTATTCCTGTTACTGGTGTCCGTATCTTGTTGTAGATTAGCGCCGAGACTATGGCGGCGCATGATATATTTCCTTTCATCCTTCGATTATCACGGCCTACACTCCCTCTATGATCAAAAATTAGGCCCAGAAAACAGCAAATCCACATATCTGTAGTCTCTCAATGCTCGATGTTTATGTTGTTATTCAGCACAGTATCTATCGGCTACCTTATCGGTTTCACAGCCAAATGCTATAAAGTATAAATGGGCGATGTGCCGCCAAAATCTTCTGAGCCTGTATATCAGCAAATCGGCGCCACCGAAAACATCACCACACTGTAAGGTATCCGTCATTATTCAATGTCCTACTAGTGGCAAAACCTTATACTGCAACGCCACATTGTTATAGAGCTGTTCAATTTCACATACAAGTCAAACGAATGCAAGTCATAATCGTTATAAATCACGTGCCAATCAATATTCTTAAGAGACGTATTAAATCAGATGCCTGTTTCTGGATGCAAATAACACGTTGTTGATGCAAACCCAAAGTCAAGCCCAGCCGCATAAGCCCTTGAATAGCGGATATATCTGTCTAGTCTGCCACCTGTCCGCCGGCCATGCGTCTCACCCCTAGCATCATGAACACGGTGTGCCTGAAGGGATGATAGAACAGCAAAGAGAAAAAAAACTTGCACTGTCCGCTTTCCACTATCATCCACCCAACCGGTTACAACGCAAAGGTTCGCCAAACATGCCGCACTGTCATTTCGTGATAGAGGACGTCAAACACCCAGCGCCATCAAACCCCCAAAAGAAACCGTTTGATATTGCCTAGACGGCGTACTTGCGGGTCCATTCCCGAGCAGTGGCCTCGTACCGGGGCCGATCGGTCTTGTACACGTGTGCAATCTCAGGCACAAGCGGATCATCGGGGTTCGGGTCTGTCAGCATAGAGCAGATAGAAAGCAGGACTGTTGAAGCACAGTACGTCAGCCATTTGAATTTTCAAAGTGTTTCTCGTCGTAGAATACAAAGTAGCGGCCTACCTTTAGAAATAGTCAGAGCGGGGCTCCACTGGTCTCGCAGAATGTCGAGACAGATGCTGCCGTTACTGTTGATATTGGGGTGGTAGATTCTGGTAGAGAAGTTGACTTTCGGAGGTTTGAATGGGTAATCCGTGGGGAACTGAATCTTTAGGAAGAAGACACCTCCTGAGTATGGTGAATCACCCTATACTGGTTGTTAGTTCTCCATCATCCAGAAGACCGCTATAGAGTATATTTGGAGCATCTTTGGAATTTCAGACCACAAGATGCTCGTTATTCCAAAATAGACTGCTTTTAGGGGGGCTGCTCTTGGGGTGTATCAACTTACGGGTCCCATAATGGTAGCTTGCCAGTGGAACTGTAGAGCACGTTAGTTTATATTCGCACGCAACCTCGTCTCTCCGATCGACCAACAGCCATCTTCCGACGGAGTTGCCGTGGTAGAGATGGTTCCGACTTACCAGATCTTCGCCGACAGGACCAGCGGAGCAGGAGGATGGCGGGTCACTAGTCGGTCAAGAATGTCAGCATACACAACTTCTTCGCTCGAGAACAAAGTGCCGCTTCGTGCCAGATACGCCAGCAGTCGGATATTCAGCCCAGGTCGTGATTTTGTGAGACCCCCGCTCAGCATAGCCCCACCTCACACGACGACTTGGGCTGCCAACGACGACACTCCCTGATGAGAGTATCCAGAGAGGGCACGAGGGAGAAAGTGAGGGATGGGAGAGAAACAAGGAGAGGGAGATTTACGTGCCGAGGTCCTTAAGCTCCTTGTTGATGCGCTTCAGGGCCATTGTGATGAGGGTATGTGGTATCTAAGAGGGTGGTGGAAGATCGATCTCGGATCGAGGCTGGCAGGCTGGCGTTAGTATTTGCGTCGAATAGCCCGGACAGGTCGGGTCGCCATGGGGCAGACGATGCACTCACGAGAGAAAAAGAATCAAAAGATCCCAGGCGGACGTTGGAGACGATGCAAGGCGATCGTCCGCAGGTCCAGAGCACTAGGAAGAGGCTTTATATGATCGGGGTTGCAGAGTCCCTGATGGCGGTTCTTTGCAGATCCAGGAGAGTTTGTATGTCGAAGTGGAGGGGTTGGAAAGGAAGAGAAGAGAAAGGCACAGTAATCGTAGTAGGTAGTAGCGGTAGCCAAAAAAAAAGAGCGGGCTGCACGGTCAGTGGTGGCTGCGAACCCACGCATAGAAACTAACACTAACCACTAAGCAGCAAGGCGCCCGGAAAAGTCAGGTTTTTCTTTATTAATTTTTTTTTTTTCCTTTTTTTAAAGCCCAGCTGGAGTCTTTTGGGCCACAGGGTGGCTAGACACCGCCACTGCAGCACCGCTCTTGGGCCGTGACCCGGACACTAACAGACTTACACCGGATCTGCGCGCAAATCGTGATAGCGGCGAATGGACTGGCACATCACAGCCCAAGGTGACATGTCGCCATCCCAGGCCCTCCATGTCTTTCGCTCACCTTCCCTTCGGCGGCCGATCGGCTGGCTGAGAAATGGCGGCGTTGAGAGCCCAGGGCGTGACTACATACTTACATGGATTCTTACGAGATGCACCGTGATGTCTTGTATGTAAGGATGACCAATGGGGGGCTAAATTCGACGACAGGATTAGTGATTGGAGATTAAGCCGTCAATGACTTTTACCGACCCCCCTTTCCTATGATACCGCCTGTAGTTGCGATGCTAGGTACGGCATACCAGGTACTTGGTAGTGGTAGTATCCAGCTGCTGCACTTCCATTCTAATACACGTTCACCGAGCGGCCATTAACACAAGTAGGCGTAGATGCCGTAGCATTCTGTATGGAGCACCGCCTCGTAGTGCCTTAGCCAGAGGCGTCTGGAAGCCGTCGACGGAATAGCACCAATCTGTCATAGCACCCCACGGTGGGGTTTCTGGCGACATCGGAGAATCTCGCTCCAAGTTTTGCGCGCTTGGTGACTCAAGAGCATTGGTATACGGCAGTATTTTAGATCTGGATGCTTAACATTTAGCTTTTTTCTTTCTTTTGCCAAACACCACATCCTGCTTTTCTAGATTCTTCCTCGTATCTTGAATACATAGACACGACGCAATTTTACCAACACATTCTATGTAAGAAGACCTCTAACTGTTAACTGACTCTCTGCGCGTGTTTTTATATCAATTGCCCCTCCTCGTCTCTGTATTTGCTCATCATCCGTTCAGAGACTTTCCCCTCTACCCCTCCATACTAATCTTATATAACCCTCTCTTAAATTTGTCAATTGAGCATCTCACATTTCTTTGCTAACACGAAGAAGCTCCTATCTAGACCAATTCCTGCGTCTTCCTCTTCCTCCTCGAAAATGTCTGAATACCCCGCCCTCCTCTTGCGAGCGGAGCAGAAGCCCCTCGAGCATCGATCTTTCTCCCCCGCCGTCATCAAGTCTCTGGTTGAGGCTGGCTACCCCGTCTCCGTCGAGCGCTCCTCTACCGATCCCAACTTCAAGCGGATATTCGAAGACTCAGAGTATGAAGCAGCCGGCGCAAAGCTTGTTCCAAGCGGCGTCTGGCCGAATGCTGCTCCAGGCACCATAGTTCTTGGCCTAAAGGAACTCCCCGAAGAAAACTTCCCTCTTAAGAATGACTTCATTCACTTTGCACACTGCTACAAGGGACAGAAGGGTGCAGAGGAGGTTCTCGGCCGATTCCCTCGAGGCGGTTCTGTCCTTTTTGATTTAGAATTTTTGCTCGATGAACAAAAGAGGCGCGTCAGCGCATTCGGCTATCACGCTGGTTTCACCGGTGCTGCTCTTGGTCTCAAGACTTGGGCCTGGCAGCTCGCTCACCCCGGTGAGAAGCTCCCTTCTGTGGCGACATTCACAGATGGCAGGGGCTACTATCTGAACGAGGATGAACTCGTTGAGCAAATCCGCAAGGATGTCACAGAGGGGGAGAAGAAGCTTGGACGTAAGCCCACTGCCTTTGTCTTGGGTGCTCTTGGTCGATGTGGCACCGGTGCCTGCGATCTGTTCCTCAAGGCTGGTCTTCCCGAGGAGAATATCACCCGTTGGGATTTGGCTGAAACACAAGGACGTGACGGTCCTTATGAGGAGATTGCTCAGCATGACATCTTCCTCAACGCTGTAAGCATACACCAAGTACGCGCTTTTGAAATGACTACCCTACTAACATGCTCTCTAAAAAGATCTACCTCTCTAAGCCTATCCCTCCCTTCGTCAACAACGACCTTCTTTCCAAGGCTGGCCGTAACCTTGCTGTTGTCATTGACGTGTCTTGTGATACTACGAACCCTCACAATCCTATCCCTATCTACGACATTAACACCACCTTCGACGACCCCACCGTCCCCGTCAAGGTTGAGAACGACCAGAACTCAGCTCCTCTCTCAGTCATCAGCATCGACCACCTCCCCTCAATGCTTCCTCGTGAAGCCAGTGAATCATTCAGCGAGGGCCTTAAGGAGTCCCTACTACAGCTCAAGAACCGTGACACGGCCAGAGTTTGGGCTGATGCCAAGACACTATTCAACGAGAAGGTGGCGCTCCTCCCGGAGGCATTGCGCACCAAGGAAGTTTAAGAAACGGATAAAGAAAAATGGTTAATGGAGATCGTTAATGAGCATGGGATTTGATGGTTAGGCTTAAAAGAAATGGGAGCTTAAAAACAAAAAGGCGCTTTGACATATACTAAGAGAAGCATACTAGATGCATAGAAAACTTGATTTCCAGGGGTTTGGTAACGCTGCAGGAAACATGAAATTAAGGGTTAATGATAAAAAATATATTCAAGATTTTTGCTGTCGTGAATAGCACCGAAAAAATACCTTGACGCCGACATCAGGGGTGTCTATATACAACACCATGAAACGTACTAAACACAGGCCTTTTATTGTGTATCGCGTGTTTATACGCTTAGATTTCATTTCCTCTATGGTGAGCATATTTTACACAAAAGCTTGAATACCCGTAATCGCCCTGCCCAATATCAAACCTAGAGATTTCATCGTTAGCAAGAGCTCAGCTCTCTCAATGGTAGCGTAAACAGGTATACAATGTACTTACTGTGAATATCGCTCTGTCCCTCGTATGTCTGCGTCACAAACAGATTCGCCACATGCCTTCCGATATGATACTCGTCGCTCACGGCGTTTCCTCCGAAAATCTCCTGCAGCACACGGACGTTCCGCAGAGCAGAGTCGCAGTTCTGTCTCTTAACCATGCTGATCATCTCGGGCGTGACCTTGCCCTCGTCCTTGAGCCGGCCGACCTGCACTGCGGCCAGGGTGCCGTAGGCGGCGTCGGTGGCGGCATCGGCGAGCTTCTTCTGAATGAGCTGGTATCTGGCGAGAGGGTTGTTCTTGAATTGCTTGCGCTCCAGGGAATATGTGCGGGCTCTGGCGATGGCATCCTCGAGAGCGCCCATGACGCCTAGCGAGATGCCGTATCTGGCGCTGTTGAGGCAGCTAAAGGGTCCCTTCAGGCCTTCGACGTCGGGAAACATGTTGGCCTCCGGCACAGGAACCTCGTCCATCTGGATCATGCCCGTGATAGAAGCCCGAAGTCCATTCTTGTCCTTAATCGCGGGTGTCTCGAGCGTTCCAGGCGGGCAATCTTTCCTCTCAATCAAGAATCCCCTAATCTTGCCCGTCTCTTGCAGCTTCGCCCATACCAACAGCACGTCGGCAATAGGGCTGTTGGTGATCCAGGTCTTGGCTCCGCTCAGAGAGTAGTATCCCTTCTTCGTCGGATGCGGCTTCGCAAAACTCTCCATGCCGCCCGGGTCGCTGCCGTGGTTTGGCTCCGTCAGACCGAATGCGCCGATGAGTCTTCCCCTAGCCATCTCCGGGAGGAATCTCTCCTTCTGCTCTTCGGTGCCGAACTCGTTGATGCCGCCCATGACGAGGGACGACTGGACTGACATGCCAGATCGGTAGCCGCTATCGACTCGCTCGACTGCTCGTGTAATCAGACCGCCAGCTACTGAGGATACACCGGCACATCCATATCCAGTAATGCCGGAGCCAAGAAGTCCAAGCTCGCCCATCTCTTCGAGGATCTTGGGATCATAGTGTTCGTCTCGGTAAGCCTCTAGAGCAAGGAAGGCAGAGAGTCAGCAGGTGCATAACAATAGACAGAAAGGGGGATTCAATTGAATTCATACGCAGAACTCTAGGCTGTAGCCGTTCCTGGCAGTATCGCTCTGCGGTTTCTGCAATGGCCAGCTCGTCCTCGGTAAAGAGATTCTTCGCATTCAGAGGATCCTGCCAGTCGAACGCGGGGCCAGCGCCGGTAGCATAGCTTCTCGCAGCAATTGGCCTCGCAGAAGCCGCATTGCGGGCAAAGGCCCTAAAGGAATGTCGCAGCATGTTCAATTAGACTCGTCCTCTACTGCAAGGAACAGAACAGAATGACATCAAAAGCGCTGCTCCAGATGGGCGCTCCAGTTGCGTTATGGTATGATCTTATGGCTTCCAGCTCGGCAGACCATCGGCAATGGAGCTTCCCCAGACTTGGCCCTCGGAACCACTAAGTGCAGCACTAATCCGATGAAACCCGCCTACGACATTCTGCGGAGGGCGCCGAATTACATGCAAACTCCACACTGGGATCTCCACCGCGGCCAGCCGCTGCACATGATGCGCCGCATTGGGTGCGATTGTGCTCCGTAGGGCTTGATTACTCCGTAGGATGCCTTAGTAGGTACTAGTATAGTCATACATGCAGGCTAAAAATGGAATATAATGGGAGAAATAGCAATGGATCTGATAGCTCCAAACCAGTCTCGGGATTCAGGGATGGGTCTTGCTAGGCAATAGCCTAATACGGAGTAGATGCCATCCATATATGTGCTGTTTAAACAATATCATAATCAATTCATAGATGACAATATCCTATGAGGGCTTACGAGTATAAAATCAACAAAAAAAAATAGTTTATCGATGCAGGCAAAATTCTACTCTTCAATATTACTACAATGCAGTTGTATAGCTTATACTAGCGAAGAAATGACCGCATCACTCTCATCATCAGTCCCATTGCTGGACGGCTTCCAACCCTGAATCTTGACATCTTTTTGAAGCATTCTCCTTCTCCTTTACTGCGGAAGTAGCTCAGTCTGTCTAACTCAGCGACAGCCGTCGTCATTCCCGTCACAGCCAATGGATTCTCCGCCTATTCTCCCACAGGAGTGCTTTGTCGAGGGCTCCCAATATCAGAAGGGCTGTGTCGTTCCAGTGAACCTCGCGCTCTTCGCCTCCTCTCCCTTCCGTCTTGAAACCTCGGCGTGACAAGCTGTGTAGCTGTTGAGCTCTGAAAAGACCTTGGAGACTCCCACGGCCGTCGACGGCGGAAGCGAACCGCAATGCGTTCGCGAAAACTCGGCGGCGTGATGGGTTGAGAGCGAGAACCACGCCTACTATAGTGATGCTGCTAGCCTCCCAGCTGACGTGAAGTCGTCTTTGGCTTCATATTAGCTTGTTTATCCATAATAAGTCGAGGAAGCATCAGTGACCATTTACCCAAGGTTGCTTTGTAGTGCGATTCAAATCTGGACAAGATGTCATGCACTGATGTACAAGGGCAGCCGAGTCATCTTGGACGATAATCGGCCATATCTGCGAGACTTGTATAGAGGTCGATCGTGGTAGCCCTCGATCTCCTGAAAAGAGCTTGCCGCGCTGGTGTGAGCCGACGTCGTCACGTCCACCAGTCGATAAGGCCTGGCTCGACAAAGGAGAAGGTCGACAGGGTGATGGTGCCAATGATTCGCGAGATTCGGTCGAATTTTTGTTCATTTTAGAGGACAAGATGAGAATATTTCGGCCTGGCCACTAGGTAAATGGAACGAGGTAGTAGCTAATGATAAAAGCCCCTAACGAAGCTGTCGTGAACCGCGACTGTAGAAGAAGCGCTGCATATTCCGAGAGTCAGAATCTTTCATGTTTTGAAAAAAGTATTGATATGCGTAAACACACGTGAGGTAGCTGCTCACCAGGGGCTCATACCTTCCCAGCTGCCACCCCTATCTAAAACAAAATCTAGATCTCCTGCTTGTAGCTTCCAGATATCTTCTGAAACTATATTGGCATCAATCAGCTCTTTAAAACAAGACGCCCATGCCAGTCAGCATACAGCTGCGCCGCGTAGTGTTTTTGTAGAGGGTTGGGCGCATATTGAGCCACTAAGCTCACTGCTGCCGTGACTTGCAGCCCAACGTTGAACGTCAAAGAAGATTGGTTCATCAGATGCTTGGAATCCTCAAGAATAGATGTCGATAGAGATTCTTGCCTCTCAGAGTTGAATTCCGATGCGCATGGTGATGCGAGGTCTCGCACATTCACCAAAACGCGAATCATCTGCTCAAAGCCAGCAATTGGGTTTGGATAGGCAAACCCGGACTCTGTGCTTTGTCCGTGGCCGCCCAAGCTTTGGTCGTCATTTTTCCAGTCGCTAGTTTTGGGGCCTGAATTCTCTCTATTTAACAATGGGTAATCTTCCAAAAGAATTGTATCAATGACACGGTCAAATTCGGTTTTGCCGCGATGTAAAAATGGTATCTCCATCCAGGTTTGAAACCCGAGAAATGACTTCTTGCGAATAGATAGCGCCACATAAGACTATGTTGCCATGAGCCTCGTGTTAATGGGTGTTAAAAGCATACAATTTTGTGCTTACCATTAAGAAAGGCATCTGCCAAAATATCTCAAAAAACGGCGATTCTTGGCAGCCATGAGGTCCAACTTGTTCCAACAGGCTGAGAGCGCCATAAGCATGAGGGAACCAGGAGTCCGTAGTAAGAGGTGCCATCATCTCAAATTCCAATAGTGCCATTGACATGAGAAGAAGGTTCAAAACGGAAGCCAGATGCTGGTGCTTCTGCCATGGAACAAGCTGATGAAGCTGAGCCTGGTGGCGCTCTAAGCCGCTTGAATAGTATTGGTACGCCGCCGCTCTTAACGACGCATCATTCCCGGGAAGAGCCCTGAAAGCCACTGTCATGGCTTGAAATGGAAGCAGCATTATGGATTGAAAGTCTGCTGATAGCGCAAGCCGCGGAACTGACATGAACCATGGATGAGGCGTCCAAGGGGATAAATGATACGATCCAAGCTCAACTGCCATGCGGGACACCGCTTCATGTACTCCGCCGCCAATACTCGTCGGAATGTCAATTACACTTGCTCGCTAAACATCAAACTGTATAAGCGCGGACTTCGAATCAAAAGACTTGATGGGCCTCTTACTTTATAACATTGTTCGCGGTGAACAAGCTGCTGCTGCTGCTGCTGTGGCTGGGATTCTAGAAGGGCGTTAATAAATACACACGCAAGTGTCTCGGAATATCAAGGATAAACTTGCCATCTACACTATGGATGAAAATGAGACCTTGCGTAGATCCGGGACACAGCTGCTTGAGCCGTATGCACTGAGAACAGTGTGGCAGCTTGTTGTCACACTAAAACCCAATTAGCTATGACATTCCTCTTTTTTCCCTTGATCAATTTTTTTCGATTCGCTTACTTTTACTTTTCTGCGTCTGCATGTCTTGCATCCATGGACTCTCTGAGAACCCAGCCTCATTGTGCCTTAAGTAGCAGTCAGGCGTCTAAACAGTGGAAGGTGTAAGTGTGAGGTGAATAGGTGAGAAGAGTTGTGATCCACTATCGGGCGGCCGAGGAGTGAATAGAATCGTGCCAGAGCGGGTGAGTAAGCAGCCTTTAAGAACAACACTGCTCTTACACCATCCTCACATCAGTGTCAAGGATCCTAGATTCCGTGTATTTTTTCCCTCTAATTGGTATTATTAGATCCAACAAGGGCTATTCAGGGAATTAGGAGTGTTTAATTCTAATATTTTATTCTACGAAAGATCTCTATGCAGTATGTCCCATTCCCTACACTCATCTGCTACCGCCACCTCCATCTCAGCCCATGACTCTCTTTATACGAATTTTCTTGAAGACCATTGCTTCCCAACTTTTATTTTGCGACAGAAGAAATTGCCTCAAATTTTCGAATAATTGGGCGGCTTGGCAGTACTGGACAATCACGAAGAGTGAGATCGACTGTTTCCTCCATCTCTCAATGGTTTAAATCACTCTTCGCTCGGATCTTCTCCCCCTGAAAATACACCCACAGAGGCAGCGGGATGCCTATTACGATGCTCATTCCGCCAAGAAAAGAATATGTTCCACCCAGTCCCATGGCATCAATCATTTGTGGGGCGAAAAGGGGTATTGCGAATGCGAGGAGCGAACGAGCAAGCGAGGCAGCTGCCAGGGCAGCCGCTGAGTATTTAAACGCGTCGATAAAATAGAGCTGTAGAGGCAACAAGATAGACATCATGCCGAAGCCGAAAATAGACGAGCCGATGATGGGAAGCATCCAGTGCTGATGCGTCTGGGCTGTCCAGCCGAACCAGAAAAGCCCGATCGGGACGGCGACGGAGCCAAGAAGCATTCCCGGCATTCGGAATTCCGGCTTAGGGATATCACCATTCTTCTTGGTTAACTGTTTCCACAAGCTCGTTTCAGTTTCAAGGTGGATATGTAGCGGAAGTTTTCAGATGGCACTCACATTGTGGTAAACTGTGTTTCCCACCCATCCACCCAATGCTGTGGCACACAGCTCTCCAAGCCCGCCTCCTATATACGTTAAGCCGGTTGGCCCGGGCTTGAATCCATATATGTCGCCAAATATCGTTGGGAAAGTCGTGAAAAACATGTTCAGAAAGCCATAAACACTGTGGACGACAGTTAGTCAGTAGACATAGTACATTAGTTAAGAATTTTAGAATGACGGTACTGACAGTGCTCCGTAGAAACTCAAGATGAGGCAAATAGGACTTCTTGTAAGAAGCACCAAAGGTCGTATAGCCGCTTCTCTAGCCTTAGGCCCCATCAATGGAGCAGAAGTGCTGGATCTTTTGTCATCATCTGTCGTCTCTGTTCCTTTCTTCCAGAACCCTAGCAATCCCTTCCGCTGTGAGCCAAGGTTTGATCGAATGAGTGTATGATCCGTCTCAGGGAGACATAGCACGCTTAAAACTAAAGCAGTGGCACCAAGAGCGGCCGTTAGAACAAAACCATACCGGACTCCGACTGTCTGTGTCAGATATCCCCCCATGATAGGGCCAGTTGGAGGTCCCATCAGCAAGCCTAGGCCGTATATAGCACTGGCTGGAGCTCGTTCCTGTAAGATGAAAAGGTCGGCTATAACCGCTCCGGCAATGGATATCGGCGTCGACGCTCCGATCCCAGCCAAGAATCGAAAAGCAATCAGTTGCCCCGTCGACGTGGCGAAGATACATGCAATACTAAAGGCGGTGAATATGACGCTCGAGATGTTCATAACCCACCGCCGACCATATATCTCTGACAACGGGGCAAAGACGAGGGGTCCAAGTGCCCAGGCCAGGAGATATATGGTCAGAGTCAGGGCCAAGACGGTATCGGACTTGATGTTGTATTTTTTCGCAATTTCTGGTAAACCGGGGGCCATGATAGAGCTCGCGAGAGGCCTTGGAGAGTGAGAAAGAGTGGTTCATTGTCATTCGATATATCGAAGAACTTACGAGATGAATGCTTGAAAGGAGATTAGTCCTATCGTCTGGTATTTTTTCGACTTGGCCCAATTTATGGGGTTATCTTTCGATTCCCTCCATATTTGCTCAGGATCGCAGGCCTCTGATTTCAGGACTGATGGAGTCTTATTCGCATATTTTTCCATGTCCGTGGTGTCCATGATGGCGGTTCTCGAGGTGCACTACATGAGAGAGCCATGGATATAGAAGTGTCTCGAGTATTTATAACCATCGTGAAAAGAGATAATGGAGAAATTTGCAATAATTCTGAACAAAATATGCTTCTCAATCCTCGGTGCTCTAACGGTATGTAGAAGAATGGACCAATGGCGCAAATATCTGATATCAATCACCAGCTACGAACGTAGCAGTCCAGCAGCAGCTCGGCAGTCTAGCCTGTTTCGGATGACCCTATGGTTTGCTAGCATTTCAAAGTGAAATATCCTTATAAATCGATAACTGCCTTTCTATGTGAAATTGATTGCATATGTCAAGTCGTTTTATCGATGAATAGATAAAAGGATATAAACATGATGAGGTGTAATGGCTGGAGCTGGACGTGACCGGCAGAGTATCGTGTTTTCAACCAGGAAAAGGCGCTTTTATAGGGTAAGTTCCATGCAGCCCCTCTCGAGAAGCTATAGCATAACGCGATGCTGAGCAAATGAATGAAACGGTTGGAATAAATGAGAGCGCCCATGGTAAGAAATAACGAAGCGCCAATATTTCAGCGTGTATATGCTGTTAATATCATTTAGATTGCTTTGGATTTGAAGCTACATATAAATCAGTGTTTCCAGAGTACCTCTGCAGAGTGTACAACTACAATTTAACGCGCGAATTTTCAGCGTAGGATCACATGTTTAAAAGACAGTTCTGATTCTTGATGAGGGATGGTCCGGCAAACTCGGCGAACACAATTTACAAGTTCGGAAACCTTTTTCGATGGGTTATAGACGTTCTGCACAATTGGAAGTGATCGACACGAGCAACTATGACGTGGATTCACAACTATGTTCTTAGGTCAGTCAGCGTCTATCAATTTCAGATCTGGCTTGTTTGAGAGAATCGGACTAGGAAGCACCTGATGCAGACAAGTACATGTGCCAAAAGCAAGAAATCGTATCGCAAATTAAGGTAACTTGTAATAGTACGAAATACATGCAAGCGGCAGACGTCTTACTGGCGCTCCTGGGCAAGTTGCTAGAGTGACCCAAGGCTACCCCTGGGAGTTTTACCATAATATTATACGTGTGCCAGCAGCTTTACTTTTAGAAGCAAATGCGACATGGGGGCGACAGGCATTCCACACCCTAAAGAAGAAGCTTCAACTTTTTCCCTCTTCTTCTTTTTCTGCTCGGGCTTCCTTGTACGTGCGACACAGAGAGAAAATGGGTTCCACCAACTCTTCTAGAAGAGCATGGACTACGGGCGGAGATATTCATCGGTAAGGGTTCGCGTGATCGCACATGTAGAAATGAGAGAGCCCGCCTTTCTGGAGACAAAATTCAGGGATGGCGATGTCGAAGTCTGAAGGGGGCTGAGCGGCCCTTGTCGCGAGCGTTCGTGCAGAGCGCCAAGATATTACCAGTCTTATGCGCTGGGCCGGCATGTTTCCGCCGGCATGGCTTTAATGAAAGAGGAGAGGCAGTGCTGACAGGGTCGCCTTTTTGGCGGCCGGAATTACGAAAGCTCAAAGGGCACTCACTCACTGGATGGATGAATGCGATCGTATTTGATCCATTTACCACGCTGATTAGTGCCAAGTAGAGACAGGAGCCGGGGCTCAGGGGAAGCCGAGAGTTAGGGAGTATCGAAAGTACATGATCGAATAATTAGGTATTACGAAGCAATACTCCGGACTTCGTACTTTGCAGGCTAAGCCTGGTAGGTTAGTAATAATGTGCAGGATTTCGGAACGTTGGAATGAGTGTAGGGCCTGCATAAAAGGCCTATGCCGCGGATATACCAGCAGGCCTACATGTTGTGCAGGCGATGGATCGGTGCACTATCGTCCAGATACGGAGTAGCAGCTCTTAAGTCCATGTGATGCTCCGGACGCCGTGCGCCCAGCCTTTTTCGAAGCTGTCACGCTCAGCTCACCTCAGTTCTGCTCGCCTTCAAACTCATTTTTTTTTTTGCTTTTCCATTTCATCAGCAAACGTATTGGATTCTGAGTAAGCCGGTGTCTCCCGCGTAATACAAGCACGAATAGTAATGCCAGTACGGAGTGCGTAGCCGTCAAGTTGTGCCGTCAAGTTGTTTGCCCCCCCCTGTTTGGCGTCGGCCTGGTGGAACGGTTTGATGTCATTCATCATTGCTAGACCCAACTCCGAAATGCCCAGCGCCGAGGACAGCGCCAGAGCCTCCTGTAAATCATTTCTGCGAGTCAACGTTGAAAATGGGTTTTGTTCTCGCTATGGGGCCTGGTTGGTCCTGGGGTACCTGTACTTGCAGACGCATGCAGGACGGCCTTGTGGACGCTTGTACATGTACCCCATTCCTGACATTGAGGCCCTTGGCGTGTATTTCGTACTCCGCAGCCTTAGAGGACCTTCTGCCTTGGGCACTGCTGTTGCTATTTATTGCCTTGGGATGGATGGATGGATGGATTGCCTTGCCTTGCCCTACCTTGCCTTGCCTCTCTGTTTGTCTATCCCACTGCCGTACAGGTGCATGTGTCTGCCGTGGCACGCAAACTGAGGGACCACGATGGCCAGCGTGCATTGCACTGCCTCCCGTAGTGGCAGATCAACCTCCAGTTCAGCTGGACCAGGTGCAGAAACATGTTTTATGACGCCTATCAGTTTTCATGTGCTATGCAAGCCCGCTGTTCGCTCACTGACGCACCGTATCCTCACTGGCTTGGCGGCCGCCCACTGGAGCAGCAGCCCCTCTAAGCCCAAGACATTTGATGCTCCAGCAGGGCTCCAGCGGGGCTCCAGCAGGGCGCCAGCAGGATTTTGCAGTGTGTCGTGCTGTGCTGTGCTGTGCTGTGCTGTGCAGCGCAGTGCAGTGCTATGCGTCAATCTCTCCAGGTTTTTTTTCTTCGTCTCTCTCCTTGTGGCCCATTTCCGCTGCCAACCCCTGGGCCCCATTAGCGCTGGTCCGGAGGGAACGACAAACCCGCCACTGGCACCAGCCCAGCGCCTCGTTTCAATTTTCCACGAGGTTGGACCCCGACAGCCCGCCGCCAGTGCTCGATCGTGGATCTAGACAAGAGAGGCAAAGAGACCTCGTTTTCTCTTCCTGTCCTCTTTGTCCTGTCCTCGACTTGGTGCAGCTGTAGAGCACTTATACACTGAATTGACTTGCCCTCCATCCCTGCTTTTCCAGGCGCTGTTCCTCGCTGTAACCCCCCGGGCCATTCGTCATCTCAGCGGGCTGCGGAGTGGGTCGGCGCGCCAGTCTTTCCTCTGCGTTAGCTGTTCTGTCGTCTCTGCCCAATCTCCTGCACCATCCAATCCACAGACCTCTTGGCCGCTGCAGCAAATCTCCATCCCCATCAAATCTCTTCCCATCGACCCAAGAAGCATCGCTCAATTGATAGCATTTAGCAGCTGTCTGCCGCTCGCGTCCGCCGTCGCAGCGAAATGCCCGCGTTCCTTACCCAAGACAACCCGACAGTCTTTTCCAACGGCTCCTTCATCAGCCTCGAGCACGAGCACGACCACGTCCAGTTCGGCCACAGCTTTGCTGCTGCGAAGGGCCTGGCGAATGAGGCATCCATAACCGACGCCCGGTCCTACGCCGTCCATGAGCGCTTCGACGAGAGTTCGACTCTGTCCACCCGCGACTCGGACGTTTCGGACTCGCCCATGCCGTTGAATGAACTCGACCAGTGCTGGCAAGAGGACGGCAGCGGCGACGAAACACGGCCTACGAGTATGAGCTCTCTCTCCAACGGCAGGAGTCTGGCTGGGGGCTTTGAAGCACAAGATTATGGTGATTCCAACCACGCGCTGACCAATGGGGCCACCCTCTCCCTTCCCCATCGCACCGTGCCAAATGGCGGCAATCGTGGGCTCGAATACTCGTATGCAGGTGCTGCGGCCGATCTGGCCCGAAAGCCAGCCGCCGCCATGCATCTTCCACTATCGGCATCCAGCAATCAGAGGGCATCGACAAGGAGCGCCCAAGACGATGTCTCTACTACCTTGACCCGGCCAACACCGCCTCTCACAGATGCCGAGTCACACAGCCCGCCTCAGCCTTGGCCGCCATCTCTCATTCCTGGATCACCGATGGCTTCCGACCTCGCCCTGCCGCAGAATAATAACAACAGTGCTCCCCATCGCTTTTCATCTCCCGCGACATACCAGCCTACCGGTTCGAACTCGGCACCCTCTCTGTCTGCACACTTGCAGCCTACCGGCCCCAGCATGGGCATCAAGCAAAGACATACTCTCGAGGTGCCCAAGCCTCCATCGGGAAGAACCTCAAAGGACGGCCTCGACACCGCTCAAGCCAGCGGACGCTTTTCACCCACAATCGCTAGCCCTACGGGCCGTGCCGCCTCCTTCAGCCTGGCTCGACGGACGACGCGGTCCATGCAATCAGATGCTCCCCGAGACGAGATCGCGCCCGACGAAGACGCCATGCGATGGGCCGAGATGTATCGACAGAAGCGAGCTAGCAAGCGGAGGCGGAAGGAGGAAGAGGACGATGACCGAGTCTTGGTTGGCACCAAAGTTGACGAGACCCATGCCAACTGGGTGACGGCTTACAACATGCTGACGGGTATTCGTGTGTCTGTCTCGAGGACGAATGCGAAGTTGGACCGCGAGCTGACCGATGCGGACTTTAACGTTAAGCAAAAGTCTACATTCGACATGTATGTTAATCTTCCTCATCTTTCAACTATGGACGATTCATGCCTAACCCCCCCATCAACCCTTGTTTCATGGTACTAATATATCTGTTCCACCAGTACCGGCAACGAACTCGTTCCCTCAGCCAAGTACGATTTCAAGTTTAAAGATTATGCTCCTTGGGTCTTCCGCCACCTTCGAACTGCATTCCGTCTGGACCCGGCTGATTATCTCATGTCCCTGACGGGCAAGTATATCCTTTCGGAGCTGGGCTCCCCGGGTAAGAGCGGCAGCTTTTTTTACTTTTCTAGAGATTACAAGTACATCATCAAGACCATCCATCACGCCGAGCATAAATTTCTGCGCAAGATGCTGAGAGAATACTACAAACACGTCACCGAGAACCCCAACACTCTCCTCTCCCAGTTTTACGGCCTACACCGAGTCAAGATGCCGTACGGAAAGAAGATTCATTTTGTCGTCATGAACAATTTATTCCCCCCGCACCGAGACGTTCACACAACATTCGATCTCAAGGGTTCGACTGTCGGCAGAGATTATAGAGAGGACGACTTGGAGAAGAATCCTCGCGCGACTCTCAAGGATTTGAACTGGCTGCGACGAAAGCAGAATCTTGAACTCGGTATTCAGAAGAAGAAGCTGTTCCTGGAGCAGCTTCAGCGAGACGTGGCCCTCCTCAAGCGTCTCCATATCATGGACTATTCTTTGTTGGTTGGCATTCATGATCTTTCCCGTGGAAACGAAGAAAATCTCCGCGGAAAGACTTTGCAAGTGTTCAACCCAGGAGGTGAAAAGAGTACCGATGACGACCTCCAAGCCTCTCTTCTCCGAACCCCATCGAAGCTAGAAAACTACCGCAAGGCAAAAGAACTACGCCAGATGGTTCAGAAAGAACGTCCAGTACCCATGGGCCAAGCCAACGACCAGATGCCTGACGAGGTGGGAGAGGATCGCCGTGGGCTTCTTTTCAACCAAGATGATGGTGGCTTCAGAGCGACCCACGAAGACAATGAACCGGCGGAAGAGATATACTACCTTGGTGTCATTGATTGTCTGACTCACGTAAGTCTTAAGCCATAAAAAAAATGATGATCGCCGAGAGCCAGCTAACCCACAGATAGTACGGAATGATCAAAAAGATCGAGCATTTCTGGAAAGGTCTTTCGAATGACAAGAGCAAGATTTCTGCTCTGCCCCCTGACCAGTACGGCGATCGCTTCTATCACTTTATCCAAGGCATCACCATGTCTGCCGAGGAAGCGAAACGGGAACGTGCACGCAGAGACCAGGAACTTATGCTTCAAGCACAAAAACAGGAAAGGTCGAGGCAAAGCACCATTCCTCCTATGCCGATGCACGAGCCGCCTGCACCTCCGATCGGACTACAGTCCAATGGGCGAGTACCAGAGGGGCAAATCCCTGAGCGAGTGATGAAGACCAGTGCAACTATGCCAGGCGCCAGAGACTCACAACATGAGACCGTTCTGCCTGTGGTAGAAGAAGCTGGAGAGAGCAGCAGAGATGATACGGAGCGATGGATTCGGGGAACATCTTGGAATAAAACGCCCGAGCCGAGCCGAGCACCTCCACCAACACCACCTCCCCGCGACCAGCAAACTTTTCTCAAACCCGATAGTTCTGACAGTGGCTACGGCGACAACAGTAATGGCACTGTGAGCAGAGACAATTCGCTAAAGGTGGCTCGACCGGTAAGCCGGGGAAGCCTGAACAAGGTCTTACCACCGATCCCCAAGAAGGAGAATACGCAAGAAGGTGGGATTAGAATGGTTATGTAGACGGACTACACAACAAGAGGACTCTACTCTCTCGCTGGTGGATTGGAAATTGATTGGTATTACGACAAAGCACGGCATGGCGCATAAAATCAGCGATGTTAACTATACAGAAAGGGTCCAGACTTTAACAGCCCATTTTTTTTTTTTCTCTGATGATTCCGCATGAAGGACAAGGAAACGGTCGGGCGGAATTGCTGGGCTCCACGATTTGAAACACTGTTTTACAACATAATCAGCACTTCGCGTTTCTTTTTCCCCCCCTTTTCTTTTCTTTTTTTCTGGTTCTTTTTTCTCACTTGAGGGCACGCGTGTCTTTTTCTTTTTGCTTTTCACTGATTGATCCCCATTAGCCAACCTATTTCCTGTCCTTTTGGTTGGGTTCATATTCATTTTTTTTTCTTTTGTTCTCAGGAAATATCATCTTTACCCTCATTCCCCCAACTTGCCCCTTTCTCCTTTTTTTTTTGGGTCTGTCGCATGCGTGACATGGGAGCGGAGAGAAACAGAGACGGAGTGGAGTGCAAATCGTTGTAGGTAAAAAAAAGAGAGAGAAAGAGAGAGAGAGTGTGTGAAAGACAGAAGGGAATATTTTGTCAGTACGGGCTGTGTGCGAGTGTGCTAATATTGACGTTTACTACAAGACGTGGATGATACCATTGACCGCATTCAACATACATACAGACAGTTATTTAACTTTTTTTTTTTTTTAAGTAGATTCGGTTGTTTATTTACCTGCATCTCCATGCTTGAGGGTCTCCTTTGTCTTTTGCCGGTGATATCAATGTTTTGTGTCAACTATCGTGAGTTCCACTAGAGGAAGAATAGAGAATAAAATTGCATTGTCTTTTGGATACGCCTACCTTCCTTCATATTAATGATTTTGGTTTAGACAAAGCATAGCATGGGCGGATGGTTTAGTGGTATAATTTTCCCTTAGCATAATGCAACTTACGAGTTGTAGCACCGCCTGGGAAAGGTCCGGGGTTCGATTCCCCGTTCGTCCATTTTTTGCTTTTTGTAAACGCTTTATATGAATTAAAATTATTTATAATGTCTCAAATATATTTAAATCTAAATTATTAAATGCCCAGTTGCCGAAATCTTCCCCAGTATTAGGTATTAATATGTTATCCTCCTCTGTATTCCGAGCATTAGATCCCGAAGACTCATTAATTGGCTCCATGATCAGAGACCTTTCGGTTGGTGATTGAAGCGTTTCCGAGGGCCTCTGTAATACAGAGTTTACCGAAAGTTGATCGACTTCAAGAAATCTACGTGAAGAGTTGTTGTCGTGCTCGATTTTGATAGTCCCGTAGTAGGGGATATAGATTTGCAGTACGCCATTATTCATATGCATACTAATGCCATCACTCTGAAGTTCGTCAATGCCGACTTGGCAAGAAAAGCTCGCGGTGCAAGAGCTCTGATTGGCAGCAGAAGCTTCAATAGCTACAAGTTGTTTCAAGCTGCTGGTAATTGTTTGAGTGATGGCGTTGTCATCTCTTGTTGCCTTATGCTCCATACTCTTCAATATGCGCTCAATAAATCCAATATCTTGGGGGCGCTGATGCACAAGAGATTGAAAGACGGTGATACTCTCGTTGGTCGTAATGCTAGCTTGACGTTGATAATGCCCTTCTATATGAGCAAGACATAATGTCATACTGGCGATAAAGGTTAAAAAGTCAACGCCACGGCAGTAAGAAGGATCATGAGATTCGCTACCAAAGTAGAGGACGAAACGTAATAATATCTCATGGCTCGCATTGATAGCTGTCATCTTGCTATAGTCGTATTTCCGGTCATTGGAAGTCAAGAGTATATATGGGAGATGTAATTGTGCGAGTAAATGATAATGAGTAAGCTGATTCATAAGTCGAAGAGTTTCTTTGAAAGCTTCCATAGTATTGCCAGTGATGGACAAAGGCTCGGGAGGGAGCCACCACTGGGCAGGCATTAAAGCTGCTGCCTCTTGAAGAATTTTATCCACCTTAAGTGTCACTTCAAGGTTGTGAATGTTGCCACTATTTCGTTGTAGAATGAGTCCCGCGGCAACTACCTCCAGGCGCTCAAGGCGATCTATTAGCGCATAATCTTCAGAGTCGTCTGACTCCAAGAAAACAGAATGAGGGTCTTGTTGTGATTCCTGTGGCAAGCCCAGTATCAAAGATAGATATCTATCTGTAGCGACCAGTCGGAACCACATTGATTGGGGCTCAATACGGTTTCGCGTCTCAGCATCGATAGCTTTTGGCCGAGACCTGGCATTTCCATCTTTATCGCTACTTGCAGGAGCAGTGGCTCCGTATCGATTTAGTTTCATCAATTGCGCTATCGCCATGGCTCGGCGATTTGAGAGCCAAGCGCCGCGGAGATTGCCCCCATTATTACGGAACATACTCTCCATCATAATGCACTCGATACCTTCGAGTGAGTTAGTCAGATCATCATTGCTAGTGACCAGTCTGTTTGCTGCCTGTACAGCCCTAAACATAATAGTCTGCTCCTTAGGTGGTAATAGTGACCTTTGCAGAAAAAGGCCTAACATTAGGAGCCTGCGGGTTATCAAGACTGGGTGGGATCCGGGGAGTGGCGGTTGCAATATGTCCTGGAGCGACGGTAGGTTGTTGTTGATGAAATTGGAGTATGGCATACATGTGACGCCGTGAAATAGTATAAAAGTGTTACTAATAGTCATATTCAAGATGGTCTCAAGCTCATGCTGGCTCGGCCACGCTGCGAGAAGCTGTTGAGATAGTCCATCATAATCGTCTGGCGAATTGATACATGCTGCACTCTCCATATAGTTACATATGGGAGGTGATTTAATACCAACTGAGCTGCCAGCTTGGCTGAGCTTTTTGTCGTTAGTCAGAGAGAAGTTGATTGAGGGACTGGAGAAGAAGAAACATACTGTCTTGTCGAGCCTGCTCTGTCGTTTATCTGGCGCTGATGTCAATGTTCTATCGTCATGATATTCTTGGCTGAGGCACTCGACACGACGACTTCTGCACCCATCACATACAGGCTCAGTCGGAGCGGCGAAAGTACATCGGATCTTTCTTCGCTTGCATTCCCAACAACTTTGCGTGCCCTTCCGAATCTTTCTCCGTTTGGGCGCGGAGAATTGGTCATTGTCTCTGTCGCTATTAGCGGATATCGCCGCGGCCATTGTTCCGCTGACAAAGGCAAATATCCCAAAACGATATCTGAGTATTTCTTCCTTAGAATGTAGAGAGAGGAGTAAATGATGAAAAGGTGTAGCACGCATTACACGTTGCGTGTTATTTTTCTACCGCCGCGGCGGAGAAGACAAATTGCTACAGCACGTACGGAGTATTTAAACAGAGATTCGACCGCGGCGGAACGAACACCCTGACCTGATTGGGTTAGGTGGAGAAGACAGACCGTTATAATATGTAGTACAGTTTCGTATTTAAACAGTTTCGACCGCGGCGGAATGAATACTCCTCTCTAATTGGGTCCCGAGCCCCTGATCAATGCTTAGAGAAATCATATAATTATTTTTATACAGGGGAGACGCAATAAGCAAGCCGCCCTCGGCGGTTTGAAGCCAACATAACTATTAGTTATTTATACCCTCTATTATTAGTAGTATCAATCTCTTGCAAAATCGGAAAAGTATTAAATATTATAGTATTCCTTTCCCTAGAGCTTATAACAAAGAAAATTCCCGCGTATACTTTGAATTATTCATTATTGACTCAATTATTTACAATGGTCAAGGTCACTATTGCAGGCGGCTCTGGGGGTATGTTATTACAATACTTGAACGATCCCAGCCATAACAAGTCAAGCTAACCCGAGACCCTTTTCTTTTCAACAGCGGTTGCTAGAGAGATAATAGACGCCCTTCTTGTTACAGGTAGACACGAAATTACTATTCTAAGTAGACGAGTCAGTAGTCTCGGAAGAAATACAACAAATATTGTTATCAACTCGGAGAGACTAATGTGTAGACAGGAAACTTCGAACGAAGACGCGATTCCCGGAACTACCTGGTGTGCAGTGGATTATAGCAACCATAGAGACTTGGTGGAGGCTCTCAAGGGAACACACACTCTGCTGTCATTTCTTCAGCTCATGCGCGAAGCAGGGCAAGAGTCGCAGAAACAGTTGATTGATGCGGCTGTTGCTGCTGGAGTTAAACGTTTCGCACCCAGTGAATATGGGAGGTAAGAGAAGTCTTAATATGTTTGTTGAGATTTTATTAGTTTTTGGCTGAGTAGCTAAATCCTTGCTATAGCTCAGGAATTGCCCACATGCCTTGGTATGCTGGGAAAGGGGTGACAAGGGAGTACCTAAAAAATCTTAATGCGAATGGAAAAGTATGTTTGTTTATCATCTTATCCAAACTGAGCCTCGATGATAACCTAATATTAATATATAGGTTCTTGAATATACCTTGTTCCAACCCGGCCTTTTCTTGGACTACCTCGCATCTCCTTATCAAACATCAAAGCATATTGCTCCTTTGGACACTATCTTTGATTATGAAAACTGTCGCGCCATTGTCATTGATGGACATGAGGATGCCACGATAACATTGACGTCGGCGGCTGATGCTGCCGCAATTATTGCCAAAGCTGTCGACTATGACAGTGAGTGGCCAGAGATTAGTGGAATTCAGGGTAACCGAGCCACTCTTTCCCAAATTATTAAGATTGGAGAGAAAATTCGAGGTATGCTATATCCGTAGTCCAGTCTGAATATCCGAGCATGTTAGTTCTAATATCATATAGGTCGCCCCTTTACTGTTGAAAAGGTTCAGCTACAGAATCTCAAGGCTGGAGATATTAGCCTGCCATGGCGCTTGGAGAGGCGACATTCATCTATTAGTGAGGAAGAGGCGCAGGGTATGGCGAAACAGGTGGTTATTGGCTTTTTGCTAAGCAGTCTCGACGGCGGATGGGATGTGTCAGGCGAACTTAACCAAATATTTCCCGACTATGAGTTTATGGAAATTGAATATTTTCTCTCAGGGGTCTGGAACGGGAAGCCATAAGATGTATCGAGTGATAGATGGAGAACGAAGTAGATATTGTTTACCCTTAAAGATTCAAGTATTGAATGGATAGAAAACTTACTCCGTAAAGGCTTTATAAAAATGAGACGTTCATAGTATCCTTATTAACAAGACTATATTTATCAGCTTTCACTTGCAGGCAATGAAAGTTAACATAGTCATTGAAGCCTGTCATGTCCCTTGTAAATAGGAAAGTATATATTAAATAGTTTATCACCTCAGTTCATTTTCCAATAAACAAATTTTCAGTCTTCTCTTCACCTTCAATCGGGTATTCTCTACTCTTCCTCCTCCCAGTATCCAACATCGCACGTTTTCCACCTTTACTGATTATCCCAAGTAACCTTCATCGAAAGAGGGAAGGGCGTAAGAGTACCCCAGTCCTCAGTCAGGTACTCGCTGTGACCACCATGTCTTGGGACCTTCTTCAGCTCACCTTGTGGCCCGGTGACCTTCTTCAGGCCTTGCCTCTTGAAGATTGCGCGGAAGAGTTCTACCAGTGCAATCTGGCTGACTTCTTTACCCACAGCAGTGTGCGTGCCGGCGCCGAACTGGATATAGGACTCGAGGGGACGGCAGGGATCGACAGTTTCAGGATTGGGGAACTGGGTAGGGTCGCGGGCGCCAGAGACAAAGGACGCGAAGACTTTGTCACCTTGGTTAACGTTGATTTTGCGTCCATCATCTTCCGTGATGATGTCAGTACCAGTGGAAACTTGGTTTAGGCTGAAAGCGCCGGCCATACGGACACCCTCCATGGCAAAACCGAGGAGACGAGAATCAACCTCAGGACTGGGCTCTCGAGTGGCCAGAGTGTGGATCTCATTGACATAAGGCGTGCCTTCAGTAGAGAGGTACCAGTCGAGAGCTTGGGCAAACTAGAAAAAAGAAGACGTAATGTTAGCATCGATGGATGGAGAAAAGTAGGATAAAGCAACAAATACGTACCAATCGACCTTGGGACGGGACAATTGCAGCAGCCGTAGGTAGGATCAAACCCCAAGCAATGTCATGTGCGCTCAAGCCAGACTTAGCCAGACCCTTGACAGCATTGACGCCGGCGGTAGAAAGAGGATCGTTCTTAGTACTTCCAGTGAATAGACGCAGACCGAAGGATTTGGTGTACTTGACAGTCGTCTCAATTGACGCTCCGAGTGTATCAGCAACTTCCTTAGTCTTCTGTCTGAGGGGGAAAGATTTGACTGGGTCAATATCAAGGAAGATGGCGGTGAAAATGGCAGCCAAAGCGGCGTACAACTCCTGTTCAGAGAAAACACCCTTGGGATTCTCCTGCGTCTTGAGAGGGATATTGAAAATCTGAGCAGCGTAGTGAGTATGAGCCGTGTTACCAAAATCACGAACAATGTCAATATGCTTTTTGCCCATAATAGTGTATGACTTCTCTGCCAGGAGCTTTTCGGCCGTCCTTGCGTAGAAATTCTTAACGACATTCTTCCAATCGTCCTTGTAGAGAAGAGATTCGAGAGTCTTGCGGTCGTTGGTCTGCATGTAGCGGCCGGCGTGACCAGAAAGAATCTGAAGACCTTCCTGCCATTGAACACTATAATTGTCGCTGTTGGTGAGGATTTGCTTGAAGCCGCCAAATGTGCTCACGTCGACACGAGGGGTAGAAGCCCTTGGGCGCTCAAAGCTAAACCGGTGGACGCGATTCAGGCTGGTCAGGATCTTGCGGTTCTCCTGAGGGATAACCATGGGATAGTGGGCATATACGGAATCTTGCTTGAAGTGGTTGGGGAAAGCTCGGATGAACAGCTTGTAGAAGACGCAGCCGTGGTTGACTTTGAGATCATACGCGACCTCCTTGAAACCCCAATGAGTGAGATAATTCGGGTTGTAATCGGTGGTGTAGTGTCTGTCACCACGCACAAGGGAGACGGCATCAGACAAGACGACGCGGGAAATGGTGTAAGTGGGAGCGATGCCGACACCAGGTACCATGGGCGTCTTGGCCTCCTCAGCAACCATACCGGGGTAGAGCTCAACATAGTCAGGGTGCTGGTACAAGTTACGCAGAGCGCCGGCAACCTGAGGATCAGAGTTGATGTCCTCAAAGGTCTCGTAGGCCTTGAGACCGAAGTGCTTGCGGAACTCGTTCAAGCCCGCAAGATGCCACTTTCGGCCACGGATGATGCCGAGCATCTCCACAGGCTTCAGGATGCGAGGGGTATTGCGAGCGCCGAACGAACCGCCAGGTTGCTCAATAGCAGTAGCAATGCAGTTGACGAGATCATCGTCGTCAAAACGTCCATCGGCGCCTCGTGTGAACCCGCCAAACACGCAGTCGGCAGGATCCTTAGGCATGCCCATGGCGAATTTGCGGATGGCAATCATGAGCATGCGCATATCCATGGTGCCATAGTTTTCGCCCAAAAGGTCGTCATAGAAGGAGTGCATCCACTCATCGTCCATTTCGGAGATGCAAGAGTGCCAGCGATAGCAGATGTTGAACTCCGCAGAGACGCTGTTACCAACTCCTCGTTCAGAGCCTTTGGTAGTGCCAACATCAGTGCCGGCCTCTTGTCGAGGATCCAGAGTCCACTCTGTGTCAACTCGGTTCAAGTTGATAATGTTTCGCACGTAGTCGATAAGAGTGATATTAATGTACAGACCAGAAGTCACCAAGCGAGCGGTCTGGAACAGCTCTTCGTCGTACTTCTTCCAAGCTGCAGCCGCGGCATCTCCCTGTAGGTTCGGAGGAGGCTTGGCGAACCTGTTACCTTCATTGATGGCAGCCAAGTTTACAGCAATATAGTTGTGAAAGCGATTGAACATGATGAGGATAACACAGACGCCTGGTGGCATACCAAGAAGTCGCTTATCGGCGAAAGTGTCCGGCTTTAACATACCATCCTTGAATGTGCGGACAGTGTTCTGGGCATCTTGGCTATGGCCGTACAGAGGAGCCAAGTCGAGGTACGACGACGAATCGTTAATGTTGGCATCTTTTTCGTTGGTCCAGAACAGATCTATGGTCATAGTTAGCCCGAAATTCTTTTCCAGAGGAACAATTGCGTATCATATTTACCGTGGATGATGATAGTGGCCCAGTACCACAGAATGCTTGAGACATTGTTGGGGTTCTTAATGAACTTGTCTCTGGCCATTATGGATTCGAAGACAGCTTCCGGGTCGGGTAGAGCCCCCAGTGGTACGACTCCAGGCCGAACTGAGCGCGAGTAAGGAGTACCAGCTGCACCAAGTTTAGGCATGAGAGGATTCTGTGCGACTTCAGTGAGGTTCCGTTCACAGACGCGTGTATTTGAGATGCATAAAAACTTACGTTGTTGGATCCATCAGCTTGGCGGAAACGAAACTGATCTCCCATGTATAGCAATGGGGGATGATCGAGAGAATACCATAACTCGTCAATGAATACATTGGTGAGCATCTCCTGTCGCTTGGAGCCACTGGGTAACGCAGCTACCAATTGGATGGTCTTCTCCATGATCATTGTCTTGTCATCGATTTGCGTCTCACCCTTTAGCTTCGAAAGGATAATTGTCTTGAGCGTTTTGAGGTCTAAGATGAAGTATAAGAAACGCAGTTCATTAGGATACTGGGATGGTCACTTGCCTGAGAAGGTGATTGTGTTCAGATCCTGCATCAGAGTTGGCCTATTTCTAACCAGTTGGTAGGTTCCGTCTCCCATCTCATTGGGGAGAGGCCGACGAGAGGCACGGTACAGCTGCATTAAGCCGCCATACTTGACCGGCTTGGTCTTCTTTGCCTTTGCAACTGGGCCGTTAAGGTATTCGGCAATAGCATGATTGCCATTGGGAGCATTGTTGCTCTGTGTGATTCTGCTGGAACTCATAGTGGACAGGTTACTACTACTGACCGGGTATCAAAAAAAAATTCGTTCAAGAGCAGGAGAAGAGGTGCAATAGAAAAACAATCAATGGGCGAGCTCACGTAGCTGGGGCGTTCCACTGTCTTATCTACTATTCGGAGGGGGGCAGACTAATGCCCATCCTGCTGTCGTGTTTGTCTCTTTCAAAACAAAACGAGGCCACACACAGCATTAGCCCAGCATGCATTACGGGGTATAGGTATCTCCAGTCGGCCAGTTAGACACGGCCGGACGTGTGAGGGCTCGGGCCGCGGGCTGCGGCTGAATCAACAATCTCAGCGGCGGCATCCTGAGATCGACCCTAGGAGCTAAGCAATTACCACATCGGAGACGAGAAAGACGAATAGAGAATGGCGCGGCTACTGGTAGCCCACATGGTGTATTACCGGGTATCTTAGTAGAAGCCGTGCTTGCTTTGATCAAAGCTGCGGTGTCTCTTAGCTCCATTTAGGAGACAAGGAAGACCGATTATTTCCCTATGCCCTCCTAGCCGCCCTTATTGGAGAGCTTGCAGGTCAGGGTAAGACATATGCGGAGAGGAACGGGGATCATGCCTCGAATAGACGTTCTCGAGCATCAGCAGGCCATGACTTGGCATTATGGGAAGCGGACTTTGGTAGGAACATCTTCCCCTCCTCTGCGTCAGGTTACACCGGCCGATATCAAATACCATTAGCGAGTAATAAGGCCTCGAAGCGTCTCACATTGCAGAGTGAGTAGGCAGAGTCCCACAAGAGCTCTCTCTCTTCCTTGGCGGGTCAGATTTCTCAGCTCACGGTACCTAGTAATTGGAGTGGTCGTCTGTATACTTCGTATCGTACTACATAACCAAGGGCGAGCCGCGCTGAATCGGTCTCTTGGCTGCCCCCTCCGACCCACCGCCATCTCGCTGTTGATAATCAGATTGGCCCCGTCACCCTTCCAGCCGACGACCTGGTCAGTCGGTATCATCGCTGCGCTAGTCGGCCGTGAATTGGAAATGCCGATTCCTGCTAGATTAGTGCTGCGGGTACCTTTGAAGGATCTTGGTTAAGCAGCACAAGTCGACGTCAGACGCTTGTGCCGACATCGTAGATATAGAAAGCCAGTGGTTAGAGGCGTCAAAGCTCTAAGAGGCGTGTGCTATGGGGGTGCAAAGCTGACAGTGGTAGGCAGATTCACAGGACCCTTGAGAAAGAAAGCCATTGGCCGTGCACAGAGAAGCTGCTTCGCCTTTTTTCCGGGAGAAGCTGAATATCTCTCCCTCCCTTCCTCCCTGCCTGCTGAGAGCTGTTCACACGCTAAGAAAAAAAGCCCCAAGCTCCATGCACTGCAACAAGCATGCATATGGCTTCAGAGCAATTCGGCCAATCCTACATCTCGTCGGTCATGGAGGTAGCGGGCGGACGAGTTTTCGCCGTGCCAACTCTCCATCCAGGCCCTGGCCTCGCGATGTTTGTCTAAGACATGCATATGTAGGCGCCAGTCCTTACGAGCAGATCATTGCCCAGACTGAAATGTCCTCATCTGGATTGGTCCTTTTCCCGGATCCACCCCGCTAATGGAGAAATGAGGGCTTGCTCGACGCCAGCTGAAACTTTTGATACTACACCCATTACGTCGAGATAACCTGGTCGTTTGGTTTCTGCCCATCGCTTTTTTCTTGGCCTTTCCTGTGCGCCCGCGCTGGTGCTGGAGCATGATCCTATTCGAAAACATGCTTAGCAATGTGACGATGTCGGTATACTGGATGCAGTTTGTTGGCGTGTCCTGAGCGTGCACAGCGCAAAGTTCTGCTTGTACATGCGTAAAAGAGCCATGCAGCCCGTATCCCGCATGGGTGCATATAGGGAGACCATCAGTACCCTCCAGCTCAGACCAACTCACCGGAATAGCCATCCCTCATCGCGAAGATCATGAAATAAAGAGGGAGGGGCCAAATCGGCGATCAAGTTCCAATCGACTGAAATTCGGAGATCCTAATGTGATATCAAGTGAATCCTATTACTCATATAAATTAATATGGAGAGGGCATTGTTAGAGAGCCTTTTCTCCCATGAAACCATCGATAAGTGCGTAGCGCCCACCTCAAGGGAGAGACCAGGGGGAGCGGGTCATCTAAGATGTGACTCGATTTCATTTGTTGTAGCAGACAAGGCCGCAGCCAAGTCGACCCAGCTTGACTCCACCGTCACCGTAAAAGCAATGCTACTCGGTGGCTTTTCATTTCAAATGTTGCTTCAATACCACTTCGTGCTACACAGATGGTCATCTGATAATGCCAGCATTTGATATTTCATTTCGCTCCCTCGTTAGCACTCCTAGTAGGCTATGCATTCTTGTACACAAGCTCAATGCCAAGTTGAAGTATAAATACAGAGTATTTGAAGTGTACACATGTTCCCCAGAGATAGAAGCCACCGCCCTCCACCATGCTTCCCTTGATGATCTCTCTTCAAATTCTTAGCGTCTTAGCCGTGCCCGAGTATTAACAAATTTCATGACGCGTTAAAACGTATTTTGCGCGCAGCCTTAATCCCCTTGTGTGCCGCTTTTGTGGCGTAGTATTTGTATGGATGAATGCATGGATACTTCGACACGCTGCATATCAAGGGTGGCTCAGCTTTCTTTCTTTCTTTCTTTTTCTTTTTTTTTTTTTGGCTTACACGCAGCATACTACTAGGTAGTATACTAGTAAGCTTGAAACCTATGGGTCATTTTCAAGAGTCCTAGGTACCTCATAACACCATGTAGTCTTTTTGCGGGATGTTATCCTAAGTGCGATAGAATTCCTGCGATGGAGATGCTGCTCTTTAGTGGTTCGCGTGGACAATTTACCAGGATAAAACTCGAGTTAGACGTTTTTTATCTGGGTTGGTACAACGTGGGCCTTAATCTCTCTCTGAGATGACTGTAATTATCGTGTACGTAAAATGTGCTTGAATGCTTGGATATGGTGATAATTTCCAGACCAAGAAGATGCTAGATATGAAAGCCAGAGATTGCTTGCGGAAGAAAAATATCGCTTCAAGTATGGACGAGACAGGGTTTCATGGTTACGATTTAGTAGAGTTTTGAAGGTTTTGAGGTTTAGGGTGTCCTCTAATATGTTGTCATTTCATCCGTAGGTCGACGACCTGCAAAGGCATCTTGTCGCTCTCGTACACGTGTCCATTAGGGTGATAAGCTTCACGGTAGAGGTTGTCGATAGAGTGCTGGTGAAAAGTCTCCGTGCGAGTACAATTCAGAACATGATCTAGCCCAGGCGGATGTGTGAGCCGAAAGATGCCATGTCTGGATCTAGAGTCAGTTAAAATATCCTTTTGTACGTTAACTTTTCCCCTCCCAACTTACTCATTGTATCTCGGCGCACAGACAATGGCAATACTTTCGGGCATCATGACCTGATATCCTGCGTGTGTATGGAGATCACGAGAACTCATGAAGCACGTCTGCGTTGGATGTGTGTGTATCCAGCCTAGCATCAGCAAGTCCTCACCCATGCAGTAATCGAAGAGAGCACTTTCATTCTCCGTCTCACACGTGTCAGGGGTGGATTTCTGGTCTGGTATAAGGAGGCAGCGAACAAATAGGGCATTGTTGATGGGAGTTCCACAGAGTACACCGCATGTCTCTAAACCTGCCGCCGTATTCTTAGAGGCAACCTCTAGAAATTTGGAGCGCAGGTTACCTGGGAGGAATATTGATCGAATAGGATCCCCGTTTTCAAGATAACCTCCAGGTTTAAAGGCAAGACGTTCTTTCTTAGGCTGAGGTACTTCTACCGATTCTTTAGGCGGAAGAGGTGGTTGATCAATATCAATGAACGGCCGCGGAGTAGTATCCAGCGGCGGATAGTCGTCCAGATGGGTCTTACGTGGTACTTGAGGAGGAACAGCTGGCTCTGGATGATCAAATCTGTCTTCGTACCGCGTGGATTGTACATCAAAATGCTCTTTTGGCGGTCTTGTGGGCTGGGGCTCTCTTGATGACGAGTGTTGATTTTGTTCGTAGTCGACGGGCCTGGATTTGGAAAGGGATGGATAATAGTAGTTGTTAGGGGTCACTGGAGGGTTTGTTTCTTGCTCGTAAAGAGCTGCATCCTGATATCTGCGCTCTTGTGCCATATCCAGTGTTCGTCGGGTTGCCTCCATTTGCCGTCGAAGGTCGATATCGTCGAGCTGTGATGTTCTATTCCCCACGCTTTGCCCCTCTTCGCTCCTCAGATTTCTCGACAATCGCGCATCCCAAACACTACTGTGCTTACTCGTACGTTTATCTCGCTCTCGTCGGCTTAGTTCTTGCTGCGCCAAATCTACCGCCAGATCCTGATGCTCGGCCGCGTCTAGAATTCTTGCATTACCGCTTAAGGTGGGATCCCGAGCGGCAAAGTTTCCATAGGCCGATGATGCCGGGCGGTTATGCCCTTCGGCAGCGGAAGGCGATGCTGCATGTTCCCATTCTTTATATGCAGATTGAATCTCGGGTTTTAGCTGCTCGAGATCTTTGATGACGCGATCAATTCGCTTGGACAGCGATTTGAATGCCTTTTTGTTTTCGGGATCTTTGAATTGCGGATGGGTAGGCAAAAACTTGAGGACTAAGACAGAGTGTCGATAAAGCATCATGTAGGCTCGTCCGTAGTCGCCATCTGATAAGGCGAACGATGCCTTGAAATGGTGTCAGCACGTGGGTCGAGATGTAGAGAGATACAGCACATCTTCTGCACATACCTCTTGGTAGAGCGTATCAGCAGCTCTGATCCAATGCTTCATAGCGATATTAATGTTGAAGGCAAAGTTCTCAGCTTGTGCCACGAGCTCTTTGATGCTCTGAGGCCGACCGGGCGCCATACTCTGACGAGCCTCCATCGCGAATTTGACGAGATGGCCTTTTGGATAATGTCAGAGAGCGTCTCCGCGAATCCTGGCCGTTCTAGGGGAGATATTGCATGCTAGAGGGCAAGGCTGCCGCCAGATGCTGCAGAGCCAAAAGAGCTGCCTTGTAGGCAGAGAGATTGTTGTTTCTGGGAAGCTTGGCGCAACTAACCGGAGAGGCAAGTTGATAAGCGACATGCCCATTTAGTCGGCCCCTCCAACAAACAATGGCGGGGCAGTCAGGCGCTGAAGACTAGGGGGATAGTGGGAGGATTTAATTGTTTAATTACATGCGTAAGCTGGCTAGTGCTGCGGCAAGGCCATTACTGCGTCTATATCACGAATAACGCTTAAAAGGGGGCAGCAGAGTCTGTGATGTTGATGTCACAGGTATCTCCTACAGCAAGCCTTGTGGCTCAGAAACCAGCTGACGATTTTGTTATGGGTGTTCTAATTTAGCTTTTGATTTGATTCATCTATTCCATCGGCTATTGTCCACCAATGGCGCCTTGTGCTCCAGCTTGGATCTGAATAATCTCAGTCTTCTTCTTCTCGATATTTTCTTGTGTCTCTTTTATCTGGCCCTCTAATCTTGTACTGTGTGCGGTGCTTGTGTCAGCTGTGCTCTTAATAATGTCAAAAGTTTCACATGTATATGGTGCGGTGACCTACATCTCGCTTCCAATAAAATCTAGCCGACCCTTGACGGTGCTCTCTGCCTCAAAAGTTTCCTGCTTGAGCAAGACAGGCCCTACAAGCTTGTAGATGACTTCATCCTCGCCAATATTCTCGAATTCCTTCAAGATGTTAGCTTTTAATCTCTTGGTTAGCAGAGCGTCAGAGGAATGCTTACCTTTTGCACGCCGAGGTTTTCTTGTCTCTGACCTTCCAGCTTTTGACGTGAAGTCACTGTGTTTTGGAGATCTAAAAAGGTATATGTAGTGAGCATGAGAACGTTTGGCATCAGTTCAGTTAGGTTTATTCAATAAGGAGCTCATCATGATGCTCACCCTGCTGGAGTTTTTGATACTCTTCAGAGAGGGACTGCAACTTGGCCTGGACCTCTGCCATCTTTGGGAGCTAGCTGTGCTGATTGCTTGTATGCTTGATCAGTAGAAGCCAGTCCAATCTCGTATAATCTTATATTTCAGCCTAATTCCACCTGACAGGACTGATTATCTCAACTTCGCCGATGAATGCTAGAGTCGAATTGGTGACGCCCCGCTAAGTATCAACAGGCAGCTCCAAATTGCGCCCCGTTACAGAGGTAAATGTTACCCCGCCAGCGGTCAAGCCTCAGTCTCAGTAGCGCAGGTACCAAGTTGTGCAATGTTGTTGGCCTGCTTCTTATCATCATCTCGCGTCCAGCGCTCTGCTGATAAAGCCTGACCTACCTCTGGTGACCAGCTCGACCGTCCCGTCGATCACTCCCACGACGGCTCTCGAGTGACAAATATCTGTCGCTTGGCATCTTTCTCCGAGGCTGCCTTGTCCTCCTCATTCTGCGCTTGCATTTACGACTACTCGGGCTGCGAGGAGGCAAACCGTCATCATGTCTGTCAACTTTCGAGACCGGGCCATCGCCGAGGTCCAGAAGGCTATTGCTGCGGACAACGAGAAGGAGTATCAAAAGGCCTTCGATCTCTACATGTCGTCAATGGAGCTGTGGGTCAAGGCCCTGAAGTGGGAGAAGAACAAAGCTATCAAGGCCACGATGCAGGAGAAGATGGCCACCTACTTGGACCGCGCCGAAAAGCTGAAGCAGTTCTTACAATCCGAGAGCGAGAGCAATACGAACGGCGGTAAAACCCCTATGGGAGCCAATGGATCCAGCGCGGGAGGCAAAGCCAAGCCGTCAGCAGAGGACGAAGATAGCAAGAAGCTTCGCAATGCGCTGTCAGGCGCTATTCTTCAAGAGCGGCCAAACGTGAGGTGGGAGGACATTGCTGGATTAGAGGGCGCCAAGGAGACACTGAAGGAGGCCGTCGTGCTACCGATCAAATTCCCAACCCTGTTTCAGGGCAAGAGACAAGCATGGAAAGGCATCTTGCTGTATGGACCACCAGGAACCGGAAAGAGTTATTTGGCCAAGGCCGTAGCAACAGAGGCAAACAGTACTTTCTTCAGCATCAGCAGTTCTGATCTGGTGAGCAAATGGATGGGTGAAAGTGAAAGGTGAGTTTTTGTTAGATGACGATGATCCACGTGCCATCGTAGCTGACGATTATCTGCAACTAGACTCGTGAAGCTCTTATTCTCCATGGCAAGAGAGAACAAACCGTCTGTCATTTTCATTGACGAGATTGATGCTCTTTGTGGCCCCCGAGGCGAAGGTGAATCCGAAGCTTCTCGACGTATCAAGACCGAAATCCTGGTGCAGATGGATGGTGTCGGCAATGACAGCAAAGGAATCCTTGTACTGGGAGCAACCAATATTCCCTGGCAACTAGATGCTGCTATTCGCCGGCGCTTCCAGAGACGTGTTCACATCGGTTTACCTGACCTTAACGGGCGTGCAAGGATGTTCAAGCTTGCCATCGGAGATACAGACACTGCTTTGCAGCCTAGCGACTACAACACCCTGGCATCCATGTCAGATGGTTTCTCGGGAAGCGACATCAGCAACGTTGTCCAACATGCACTCATGAGACCGGTTCGGAAAATTTTACAAGCGACGCATTTCAAGCCTGTACGTTCCATTACCCGCTGATAGTATCACCCCTTACTAATACTAGTAATTTCTAGGTTATGAAAAATGGCAGCCGGATGTTGACTCCTTGTTCTCCTGGAGACGGTGACAAGATTGAGATGACGTATGACGACGTCAAGCCAGAAGAGCTGTTGGCTCCAGATGTGGCAATCGCGGACTTCGAGATTGCTTTGGCCGATTCCCATCCGACAGTGTCCAAAGACGACATTGAGAAGCAGATTGATTGGACAAATGAATTTGGAAGCGAGGGAGCTTAGGGAATGGGTGTGTCTTCGAGTGTACATGGCACAGCGGCGCTTTGAGGAGTTAGAGGGGCATTTAGGCACTCTTTGCACATACAATGCTGAATTTGGGAATCGTAATGCGTCTTACTGGAAAAGAAAAAAGAAGCTGTTCATATTCGATTCTTTTATGGTAGATAGTGAGGCCAACGTCTTAGTAGGATCTGATTATTTTTTGAGTCCAAGATGAATTGGCACTGCCAACATGATTCTATCTTCATCAGATAATAAATTACTTGTTGATTTTTCTTTGTTTGAGTAGAAGAAAATTAGATCGCAGCGTGATGCATTTGGTTTGCAAGTAGAACGAAGTGTGGGTAAGGACCCCACCAACACCAAGCCTCTCACCTAGAATTCTTCACGAGTTGAACATTTTGCAGCCACTCTCATCTTTCTTATTTCGCCACGTACCAACGCAATTTACCAGTCAGCATCTCTCCTTCATGTCATTGTGTTTCCACAATGGACGCACAAGCTTGGCAAGGCCGCTGCGCCAGCCTTCTGCAGCTTTTGCTCGAGCGGTAGCGACTAAAGCGAAGGCCTCGGAGATGCTGAAGGCGACAAGCACAGTCGCGCAACAGCTTGAGAAGACGGGAATATGGAACCGCAGAGGCGGCCGAAAAGCAAATGGTGCTCCAAAAGCGATAGAATCCCATAGAGTAAACATTGTTAGCGAAAAGCTTTGCGGTACGTGTGTCTTCCTTTCCTCTAACCATCAGCTGGGTGGTGATGATAAGAGGTTATATCCAACACTCAGGGCTGATATTCAAATTGGTCGACTGGTCTTATAGATGATATTATAAAATATATGGGTGCTTCATTAGAGCGTCATCGAGGATGCGATTTGATTGATTTGAATCCCGGCGCAGGGGTATGGAGTCGCAAGCTTCACAACTTCTTGGAGCCGCGAAATCACATCATGATGGACCTCGATGCTGAACTGTACAGCCCATTCCTCAAGGATCTAACTTCTAAAAAGAATGTCCAACTAATTCCGAAGTCCGGCATCATATGGAAAGATCTATTCGAGATGATACAGGCAAACCTCTCCCACCAACAGGCGCTCTCTGACGGGGCAGAGCCAACGCGTAACGATACGCTTCTAGTTACAGCCAACTTGTCTACGTTTCCGAAAAAGTCTTTCTTGGGCTTTGATAGCATCAGCACCATGGTTATGTACCAATTCATGTCTAGCATCAAGTCGTCTTCCTTGTTCCAGAAATATGGACTGGTGCGCATGCTGTTATGGGTAAATGATGAAGAGAAGCGCCGACTCGTCCCTAAATCCATAAACCGTCGCAAGAGAGGGTCATTTGAAGCTGAGCTTGCGTGCGAGTGGATTCACGAAGTGGCAGGACAGGAACTGGAAGCCGAGAGTCGCTACACATTGCGCGACGAATGGATTAATAAGGAGTCTGGTCTTAACACTCTAGGCAGGATGCAAGCACAAGGCCTGAAAGTACCCAAGGGGCGAGAAGTGAAGATGTACAAGGATTCATTAAAATCAAAGAAGCTCATTGGCAAGAAGCTGGCCGGAGTTCATATGCCCTCCATCGCACGGCCTTTCAAAAAAGAGTTGGAAGATCTCGAACACGAAGAGGACCATGTGGAAGCATCCAGCCGTTTGAAGGTTCTGCGCAGTAGAGAAAAGTATGAGACCAATCACTTCAAAACATTCCTAGAATTGCTGCAGGAGCACGAGAAGATATCCGCTATGGCGACCGAGGATCCGAGTGCATTTGAAGAGGCCAATGTAGCCTGGAACGATAGGATCGATAACCTGAAGAAGAACCAGCGAATGGAGTTCAATGTACTAAGAGACAGCTACCATTTATTTCGCCAAGATCCCCCAGCATTGCTCTGGGACCGACGAGCCTATGAACCGCTCACAGCAAAAGCGGACGAATTCTTTCCAAATGCACCAACGGCCCTTCTAGATATTCAGCCCAAGGCTATGCATCCTCTGCTTCGGCAAATTGGCCCCAACAGCAATCACGCTGGTGATATATCCGACGCCATGCTCCGGTCTTGGTGGAATTTGACGCTCCAGCCGGCGAATAAAGCGATGGATGGCCTATGGCCCGGGTTCGGCGAACTGATCACGGAGGTCCCAAGCTTGAGGGATGTTCGACGCGGAGGAACACCAATGACGGGACGCGGGTCACTGAGCGCGCGGGGCATTAACGAGGAGCAGTGGACTGAGCTGCTAGAGACGTGGATGAGATGGCCGTTTCGCCCGACATATGGGCAGATGCTGAGTAGGATGACTGAAGACGAAGGAGATGTAGAGGATGAAGATACAAAATCCAGCGCGATGGGGATGGCACTATAGAATTGTTATGATGGCATGGTTGTTTTGTACGATAGTATATGCAGTTTTAGAAGTCACAACCGGACAATTGTAACAATTTACTATACTGATGAAATATGAACAATCACTTGGACGAAATAACAATTCACCTCACATATTGAGACGAATATGATAGAATATGAAGAGGGTTGAGGAATGTTATTGTTATTATTATTTTGTGTTCGTATTAATCATTACTCGACCATCAGTTTGAAAACTTGGGGTTAACCTTGCTCCTAAATTTTGCACCATCAAATCAGCACCTCTGTAAATTTTGATCCTTATCAACCTGAATTCAAGAGTTGTGTATGCTTACCCTGTCGCCTTCTCGTACATATTACGACCTGCATCCGTAATCTTCTCTTGGGTGTTACGGTCCATGTTATAGCCGGCCTTCTTGGAGCCCATGCCAAAGGCTAAATGCAAGACACGCTCCAGTTAGTTATATTGCTCTCAATTTCCCATGATACTATCCTGAGGGATAAGAGATAAATACCCTTGTCGACGTAATCCTCTTTTTGGGCTCCTTGAGCCTGGGGGGCACCAGCGGCGGTGCCTTGAGTGCCTTGGGTAGCCTGCTGGCCTTGGCCCTTGTTCATAGCGTTCTTGACGAAATCCATGGTCGGTTGATTTTATGTTTAAAAAAGGTGTAATATTGTGCCGTAAGTCTAGAACTTAGATAAAATGAATGAGAATCAATTGTGTAAAGGCAAGTTTAAAGTCGAGAGGACTCGTCTTCTTTTATACACCCTTTCCCCTCTCACCACGGTGGCTTATTTATGGATCCAGTCGAGGTCCTCAATTACAGCCATGGCTGATGGCCCAGTTAGATCATAGCTGACGCCTGGCCTGGGACATATGACGGAGTAGCTTTCACTGTGCCTCGAATCCAAGCGACTGTACGCGCTGGCGGCGATGCTACTCTTCTCCGCATACGTCATGGTGTGCTCGACCAAGTACCATATCAGCATGTGATAAGAAATCCGGGAACCCACTCATGTCCAACCAGGCGGAAGCTTATTGAGAAAATCGGGGCTCCGAAAGAGGCACCAAAGACGTAGCTCATTGCGGTTGCGTCGGCCTCTGATGCCGATCTTGCATCATAGCTTTTATCGATCTACGTCTGCCAAGTTTCGGCCTTTCAATCCGGTGGCTTAGGTCTTGAAATATACCACTTGATTGGATCTGCGTGAGATTATACGACGCGGTGTAATCAAGATTAGCTACGCGCATAAGCATAGGTAACCCACTGCTAAGCATATTTCAGCTTGATTAAGTCTGATCTTTGTTTAGATTTCGATCACATAATAGATTTTAATGGTGCAAAAACTCGGATTCTCCATATAGAGTGTTGCAATAAGCAATTGATTCATTTTGTATGACCGCCTGCCAGCGACACAATGGAAGGCGCATGCCTCTCTATTATCGCTGATTACCCAGATGTAACAACAGATATTTCCTCCTGTCGAGCATAAATCTACCGCTATTGTAATGTCTCGAACAAACCAAAAGCCCCATCCAAGCAAAAAAAATAAAAAAATCCAACGCCCGCTCATAATGCATGCAAACGTTTAAAGTATCGTCCACCATCAAACATTCAGTAAAATCCATACAGCGTCAACATGCCATCATTATACATAAGATTATGTCGCCTTCTCTTATCCAAGACCTCGTCTAGCCATATAAATGTAGCTTAAACGATTCGACTCCGTTGTCGGCCACCTCTTGACGTGGAGGTTTCAAGCTTGAATAGCTCAATTCTTATATAAATAAGAAGGCTGACCGTTCCATTCCTTCGTTCCATCTCATTTCCTTCTGCGCTTGGCGTCAGTATCATGATCTGGCGAAAACCTGGTAAGCCATAATCATGACCCAAAACAGAAAGATGGCTCCTGTCAAGGCCATGGCAAACACCAAGTCCCAGCACTGACATATCATCTTCTGCTGCAGCCACGCCAAAGTCTCTTGCGTCCTTCCCTTCGGGTTCTGGCTGAAGATGTTCATATTGCAAGTGCTCTGAATGGATCCGTTAGGGCCCCAGAGCTCGAGTGACACGACGACGAGGCCCACAAGCCACATGACGAAAAGCATAAAGGCGCCGATCATGACGATGGCGGGTAGTAGTCGGCGCTGAGCAATCAGCCAGAAGATGCCGAATATGAAGAGGATCGCAATGGCGCCGACGGTGATGAAGTAGGGGAAGTACCTATAATGCGTCGCTGTTAGCGTTCAATTACTTCGTTTATTGGACGAGGGAGAGGGTGGAGAGTCGTACCAAGGAATAGGCAGCTCGAGCTGATTCTGGATCTGGATGAAGTTTCCAAAAACGCCTATGATGGTGCAGGAGCATAATAGCATGATAAAGATCCAGAAATTGAGCTGCAGAGGTGGCCAGTTGTAAGTTCGGATGTGGGTGGTCACGACCTTGCGCGTCTCATAGACGACAGAGGTGCCGCTCAGCATTGAGCGTGTTCCCGCCATCATGACGAATGTGGTGTTGCTACGCTTAGCTCACACTCTTCCTCGTGGATGTCCTCTACCGCCACTTATAAGCTAACACTCCTTAGACGTTCCAATCAATTCCTCTTATTTTCTTTGTGCAGTCGGCTCTCGTTTGCGTTTCGAAGTCGGTAGGAGATCGTCTTGGTTTGTGGTTGGTCACTTGCGACGGGTTCTGAAGAGTCAATAGCTATGATGATAAGTGCTTTCTTTTCATCTGCGTATAGCAATGTCGGAGAGTGTCTCGGTATATAACCAGAGAGCGAGAGAGACCTCTAAGGGGCCACAGCTGACCGGATCTGTCGCCTCGTCGGTTCCGATAGGTGATGCACGGCGGTGGGGCTTCCCTTCCGCTTTGTTCTTCTTCTTCCGGAAGGCCACTCACAGGGCCACGTCCTTTGACGAGCGTCTGTCCGATGCTCCGTTTTTCGCAGACAAGCACGGGCACTGGATGTACCGGTACAAGGCAATGAGAAAGACAATGCTCTGTACAAAGAGCGAAAAGAGGCGATCAATGCCCCTACCGTCCTGTCGGATGCCGGGCCCTCGATGCGGGTTCCCCTCAAGGTCTGGGTCTAGGTCTGCTTGGCCTGCTGCTGCTGCGACCTTGAGCGCCCAACCAGCTGCTGTGTACGAGCCCAAGCCCCCACCGCTGGCGAGGATGTGGAAGAAGCGTGTCGAGCACTGATTGATGAATCTCGTTGAGGAATGTCGGTCGAACAAATCTTCCCCTTGCATGTGCGTCGGTCTTTGGAGGGGGATGGTGAGGCGTGAACCAGGGGGGAGGAAAGGCGAGATGCTCCGTAGAGACTATTGATTCCCACCGCCTATGAAAATCACCCAAAAAAAGTGATAGATAAAAAGAAGGAGAGAGAAAAGAGGATCAATGCTACGGCTGCGGTCCTCAACAGCCGATGCGACAGCTCATGTACATGCAAGTGTGCGCGTTGCTGCAAACTTCAAGTTGGAGGTATTAGTGGGCTAGAAAGGCGAAGAGGGGCCATAGTAGATATTAGAATTGCGGTATAGCGGTTTCGAGGTGGCTGGCATTTTTTTTTTACTTCCTCTTTGGCCTTTTTTTGTGACAGCCAAAAATGAGATGGCTGGGAGAGCCAGAAAAAGAGGCACAGGAACGGGAGATTCGCAGCTAATGGCTCAGGCACCTCCGTCAGACGGACTAGTCCACTTTAAACCAGCTACGAAAGTAAACAATAGGCAATAATGTGTCAGCCCCAGGAACAACCAAACTCTGTTTCTCTCTCCCTTTCTGTGTGTGTTCAGTAACACGGACTCTGCGGAATGTGAGATCCAATATAGGTCTTACTCCGTACTGCTATACAGCGGATAAGGCATGCACATGCAGTCAGTACTTGGTAAGCAAATAGTCCTTCTCGTAGGGTTGCATGCATACATGTAGTGAGTGCTTCATACATGAGCTGCGCATCCATCCTCAGCCAAGTTAAGCTTGATATCCCCATGTCCTTTACCGCCTAACATCACCGCCCTCATCATCTCTCCCAGGGTTGAATCTCACTACTTATGCTCAACCCGCTCCAATGGCGGGAGAAGCGGGGCATCGCCGCCATCGCGTCGCATCCGGGGTGTCAAATCCCGCCTCCGGGCCTCCACCGCCTCGCTCAACTAGTATTCCGGTTGCTGGCCTATTCGCGATTACAAGGATGGGTGCATTTTCAAATTCAAAGAATGTACGGAGTACTTCGTATGGAGCTCGAGCTCATATATACTGTACAGCTATTCTCTCCTTTACTATTTATGGATCAAGGCATTCTCGCCACCTCGTCTCTCCTATTGCTTCTTGACCGGTCTTGGCTTTCCGCGCCGTGGATACATGCGGTCTGTAGACTATCATCTATTCCGTTCGAGTTCTAAATTCTTCCCTTTTAGTGAAAATTTGACACTGTTAGGTAAGCTCTAAAATTGAACTCTTAAAGGCTTTGAAGCGCATGAATACAGCCATAACTCGCCATCTTTCACTCCAGAGTGATATTTCAGTTTAAACCATAAGCAATATAAAAGGGTTTTATTTAATAATACATTTTCATTCATATATATCGTTCAAGGTTCCAGTCTTATCCTATATCATAGATAGCATGCAGTCAACATCAGACAATCCCACAGTTCATCACCCGCTCATTACCTATTCCCTGTCGTCTGGGTGGAATACCAGTGCTCGAAGTTCGATACTCTCCCGCGCCGGTGTATCCGGAGCCGCACTTGAGTCAACAAATGCAGTGTGCGGCACACGTCTCGCTCTTCCATCAGTCTTAGTGTCAAAACACTTGATCAAGAGGACTTCCTCGGGCGCCAAGCCAGACTTGTAGAACCACCTCTGTCCTTCATTATATCTCACGCTGAGAGTCTCTCCATTTCGGTTAGGATAGATCAGAGGCACGGGCACGAGATCCTCTTCCTTGACCGAGTGTGCTTCAGCAACGGCCAGGGGATCTCGCTGGATCTGTCGGATCGGACGCCAAACATTTATAAGTTGGACACGTCCCTTTAAAAGCTCGTCTGCTTCCTCGGGGAGGTGAAACGGGACGCGAGAGAGAGCTGCGGTGTAAGACTGGTCGATATGAACGCGCTGGACGGGGCCGCGGAATACGGCGGCGGCGTCTGCGTCGGAACCATCGTTTGCAGTGGGACGGCGGATAGTATGATCAAAGATGAAGATTTTGGATGCTCCAGTCCTATACGACAAACATTAGTATAATACAGAAAGAAGAGAAAGTAAAAAAAGAAAAGGGTACCTACACGTCTTTGAGGAGCTGTTCCGTCTCTGGGTAATAAGATGCCTTGATCTGCTCATCGTTGACAAAATCCTTCTCTACTGAAGTATGACGATGGAACTGGAATCCGCTTTTGTCGAGTGTATATTTGCTCTCTTCGCCCGCAACGTCTCGGACTGTCACCTGATGATGTGCAGTCGGTCGTTCTTGAAATGAGTTCGGTTTCCCAGCGTATTGAGGAGCAGGTGGAGAGCCGTCTTCATTGTCCTTGTGGAAGTTAAGAACAGTCTCTACGTCGTGCTTGGGAACCTTCTGTTGGACAGTCTGTTGGTCGAGCTGTGGCTGAAACTGAACTCCTTGGACGGAGCCAAAGTCAGAGCTGGCGACGAAACTCTGTACCGCTGCTGCTGCCATTGTTTTAACCTCTCTTCTTCAATTTGGCTTTTACAATATAAAGAGTAAGCTAATTTTTTTTAAAGTTAATGGTTTTCTCTTCAATTAAAAAGAGGTGCGTGTATGCTTTGACTTGTTGCATTTTATGGGGTCTCGTGCATCCTAAATACATGCAGCGTATCTGGCTCAACATACGTTCCCCGCGAGCACGTCATTTTTGATAGCCATTCATCAAGAGGGATTGATAATCCAGTCAAACACTCGCATCCAATCCAATAGCAACACAATTTCATAATCAGGATTTAGTTTTCAGGCTTTTCCCCTCAGTTGATAAATCCGAGGTAGACTGATTTGAAATCTGCATTTGCGAGCTTCACCTTTGTATTCGGTCAAAACAAGGGCGAAGAGCGGGGACGGCAGCCAAGATTCGGACTCGGGCTCGGGATTTGATGCATCGGTTAGAGTTTTAATTAGTCCGAATGACTAAAGTTAGGTATTATGAATTTCGATTTTCGATACAATATGTACTGACGTGTTGCCACTCACCTTACACAGCGGTGATATGGATAGATAGCGACATTCGAGATGCTCGGTTTAGTAGAACAGTCAAGTTTAACATCAAGCTGCCAATGCCGTAGTGGGAATATATATTTAATAGCGTAAAGATAAAGCACCTCCAATTATTCAATGCTATGAAGCAATAGCAGATAGCTCCCTAGTACGATACAGCTCTCGAGCTTGGGCCCAGCTTACAATCTTGAACTTAAAAATACGGAACCAGAAACCTTCTCTTTCTATATATTTATAATAAGCAAGATAACCAAGATAAGCAAGTATAATCAATAGAGCTCATTCATTCGCGTTTATGCACCAGTCGTGTAATAGATGTCCCGTCGTCAAGCACTTTAGTCTCTTCCTCAAGTGTATAACCTCCCCACTTGGGTAGTAGAACCGTCCAGACGTACCAGTACGGAATTCCAATCACAATCCTAAAGAGAAAAAAAATATTAGTTTCAGTATAAATCTTGACTAGAGAGAGAGAGTGATGACTTACGTGCTCATGCCCACCACTGCATACGTGGCGTACCAAAGCCCTCCAGAAGGCTTCTCTTTTGGAGGGAAGAACGGTGCGGCAAGCAGTGCAATGCTTAGGAGAATTCGAAGTACAACAGTGGATAGCCATGCTTTATAAGGCCTCTTCAGATCAGGTCGTGTGTATCGTAACCATATAAGGCCGACGCCCAAAGCGAGGCTAAATATTTGCGCGGGATAGCCTTCCACTTCGAGGATGAAAGAGAATACTTCCGCAGTTGGTGGTAGAACAATCACCAAGAACGAAGGGATAAAATTGACGACAAGACCGCCCAAAGGCGAGTTGAATGGTTTAGTCGATGCGAGGATATCTGAAAAGGGCAAAAAGCCTTGTCTAGCAATCTCCTGTTTCAATCGTGCCTAGGAAATCACATAATCAGCTCAAGTCCCTCGAGCCCCGGATAGTCTTCCGTTGTTGCGTAAACTTACCATTGCAAACGTCATGACAAAAATATTTCCTACTGCCGAAAGAGCAACGGCCAGAGGCAAGACTGTTCTGCCCACTTGCTCGCCAAACACGCGCCGAAAGAACAGCGCCGCAATGAGCTCGCCGCTTCCCTTGATTTCGTCAATGGGGATGACGATGAAGTATGCAATATTGACGAGCGTGTACATGGCACAAGAAGTAGCCAGTGCAGTCAGTGTTACGGAACGCAGAGTCCGCACAGGATCCTTGACCTCGTTCAGCACGTTGCTGATATTATCCAGTCCAGCATACGAGTAAAACACTTTGAATAGTGCTGTCGACATGACGCCCCAGTTCCAAACACTGTTGTCCCACAGGTGATCCCATGATAACAGGTTGCTGCGCGATGTATGTAGCGTTGGTTGGAAAACTACAACGTAGAGGCCGGCGAAAATCATGAAAATAATAATCCCAACCTTGACCCAGCCAAGGAAATCTTGTATCTTGACGCCCGCTTTGGGAGCCACCCCGTGAATCATAGTCACGGATGCCAGGAGAGCAACGGCCAGGCCTTTCCCTGCCCAGGCACTCGCATTTTCCACGCCGAAAGCAAAGAGCACATAGCGGCTAAAGATGATGCAGTTGCTGGACGTAAATCCTAGAAATACCGCATTGATGGCGACTATCGTAGTCGCAAAAAGCCGAGGATATCTATATGTAAACTCGAGATAGACTTTCATGCCTCCAGATCGCGGCAGCATGCATCCGTACTCAAGGGACACGGCCAGACCAGCGGCTGCAACAAGTGTACCGACTATCCATAATAGTAATGCTAGGCCAGGGCTTCCTACTGACTGGAGAATGGCTCCGGGTGTCGCAAATATACCGCTACCGATGACTCTAGATATCACGATGATGTAGGCGCTCTGCCAGCTTAATGTTCGTCCTAGGGTTGACGTTTCTGGTAGTACATCGTCTTCGACTGCCCGGGATGGACGGACCTCTCCGGCGGCATTCTCTGTTTCGCTCAACGTCGCTAACGTGTCATATTTGTTGTCGTCCGGTCCTATGGGCAGGGGACTTGGAGAAGACTGAAGCAGCGGCTGCTGTTCTCCATTATCGTCGTCGCTATCATGGCCAGCCATGATGTATGCTTTTGTGCTACAGTTTGCGAAATGGAGCTTGTGTATCGTGAGGAAAGAAAATGAAAGAAAACCTCTTCTCTCATTCTATTCTTATCGGGCACAAAAAACGAGATCTTTCTACTGCCCAACGGGCTGTTCGGTTCATCAATACGCCATTGCTACCCAGAGCCATATTGCAGCGCTGATAAAGCTAAAGGCACTGCCCACACACAAAAGCAGGCACTCCAGGTCATCCGAAGATCCCACACCCAGCAAAGGCCAGCATGACATACACACGAGACGCGTCCTCGTCAGCCAAATCGTTTATTGCGCGATTGGGTACATTAATAAGGCAGAGAGCGCCGCCCGTGGCCAACTATTGAGACACCTAAATTCCATGGCGCCAGTCCAAGGCGCTCGCACGCCATCGACTTATTTCCGCAGATAGGAGGTAAGCACTGGGGCGCTCCTTGTCAATCTGCTAGCCATGGAGAAAATGCTAATAAATTCCAGAGACGCTGTTTGATAGCACGGAGTATTGTTGATATGCGTGACAGGTACGAAGTTGTACAAGGAATAATTCCGTACGGTTTCGCAATGCGCAACATTGAATGCTGCATGCTCTTAAGGTGAAACCTGGATCCGGTGTTCCGCGGCCCCAATCTTCAGTACGGACCGCTGTCTATGATTCTAGATGGATGGACTTAGCAGCTAGTTCAGGGGAATTGAAAGTCAATTACGAAGTACCTCTGTTTAATTTAGTTTCAACTACGAAGCATCTGGTCGGCTTTGTCAACTGGCGCTTTCTGTCAGCCTCCTTATTTCGCAAGATTCAATACAGGTTTGCGCATTGACTGAGAGTATCTCAGTTTGCTTGAAATCAGTATTTATAATAGAGATGCTGCTGGAGCTCGTAAATACGTTATCAAAGTAGTTTTTGAGCGTGTTTATCTGCTTCAGGAAGAAATGCAAAATTCTTAGTATTACCACTTGCCAATCATCCAAAGCCTAGTATGGGAGGCGACGAGGTGCATACAGAGCACATAAACTGTCCATTCATTTGCACACCAAAAAAACGATTAAATTTCCAGGTTGCTTCGTACACATGTCTCACCAATCCATGACACCGTTGATATAGCAAAGATAGCATACCTTTCTTTCTGGAGCTCGTAAACTAAGAGCAAATTCCAGGTCATTCTCCAGGGTAGCTCTCGCCATACCCACTCCGACGCGCAGAGCGTGGAGCTGGACACGGGCGATCTCCCGGGCGATCGGATCACGATGAGATCGGAAAATGAATAGTAATACCGCTAGGCACAGGACCCTTCTAGACCGACCAGTTGCCTCTTGGTAAATAGCTCTGCGGCTATTTCGTATTTGGCTGCCCTAATGCCAACTAGTGTTTTATATAACAGGATATCAGACCACAATCATAACGCTACTCCTTACGCGTCTATACACATTCCACGGGTTTCATTCAAGCATAGCCACTCATCTAACTGTCCATTCAGCTCATTCGCCTAAGTATATAACACCCTAGCCCGCGGATAAGGCCTCGACTCTTTCAACAAAGAGAAGAAAAGAAACCGGTTAGTAAAAGGAGTGTCTTTCCCTCAGGTGGTTGTAATCTATCAGGCCGACACCCCCCCTCTACGAGCCCTTTGCCTCACTCCTTTTAAGATCCACAACCAACCAGCCTTATTCTGCAGGGTGTTTTCGACCTGAAAATTTGTTGAGTTGTTCTAAGCCTATCATTGTGGTAGTGCAGTAGCATTACCAGCGACCTGAAGCGGTGTGTCGTCGGTGACCCTTGATCCTTGCGTCGGGGTTACCAGTTTAGATCATTTTACGCCAGCAGATGAGTTGGATTGTGCGTCACACTGGGGTGTAAGCCTCACTCTTTGTTGTAATGTCTCACTTTTGACCCCATTTATACGAAGCTCACATTACTTTTTGTTCCTTGCGTCATTTATCCGTGTGGCAATGTAGGCTATACCCAGTCAGGCGACTGTGTTGGTATAATATTCAGCGGCTAATACTAGTCGTATGTTTGGTGAAAATATACAATGATATTCCCCTTATAGCTATGCGAGTGGCTCCAAGGGCCGAATATGCAAACTGTGGTAGTCAGTGGAAGAAAAAGATCGAAGCGAGCCTATTAAACATGTACTTCCAACCACATTCCTCATCCGAGTATCGGACATCTCTGTTCGTAGTACCATCCTCGACAAGTAGGGGCGTGTTCTCAAACTCTAGCTTTGTCTTCTCAGTGGATTCTGTCCCGCCCGGAAACAAAACAACAGTTACCCGCAATATTCACACCCATGCTCGGCACAACATTATCCTAGCCTGGCTGAGAGGGGAGTCTTCGAGATTCCCGCGGCTGTAGCGGGTCGACAGATTAGGATCGGGACCGCCGTAGTAGAGTATAATGCCAAGAATGACGTCCTGTTCAGCTGGCTTGGACGCCGGAACCCCACGACATGTGATGTGTCATTTCAATGTCTCAAGCAGAGTGCATATTTGTACTCTGTTTGAGACAGGTCATTGGAGGAACTATAGCCAGGAAGGATCCCATGCGAAGCGAAGCTACTTAGCCGCTACTTTCACTACATATGATTTCTATATGCGGTATATATCCTTGTGGTAGCACATGTTAACAATTTCAGAGCGTCAAACTGCAGTAGCAGTAAATTCGGAGCCTATGGGATAACGAGTTCAAGACGGGGTGAAATTATGAAAGAGAAAAGAAGCAGCATTTCACATAATATCTTTTGTCTCCACAACCTCAACCGTCGTCCAAAACGACTTTTGTACGTATATATACTACTTACGGCTAGACATTTCGAAAAACGCCATAGCCTCATATTGTGGCCGCTGAAAGGCCCAGTCATCGCCCACCTCGTTAGCTCAAATGTACACTATATCTGTTTGGTCCTCTCGGGTACCGACCCCATCGGCTGCTTGACTCTTCGTTGGCCTCATCTCGTTTTCCGAAGACCATGTTCAACTTGGGGGCTGCTATGTTTCAGTTCATCTACGCAGAGTTTTATTTTCTCTGCTTGGCATTTGTGCGTCGTTTCCCAAGTTTCTACAATTCCGCGGATGCAGGTCGTTATGCAGACGCATGTGAGTGCATATAAAAGGCGCCTTGCTTTTATAATGTACCTTAGTTTCACTCATTTCCTCATCGCATGGTACATCAACACTACCAAGGGAGGGGAAGGGGGGAAATGCACCTCTCTCCCTGCTGCAGTTGGGCACTTCAGCACATGTCTCTCTCTTCACTAGGTATGGAACTACGAGGTAAGATAATTGCATAGTACTTTAATCTCCATGTGAACTGATACACAGTACATGTATCTTTCCCAGAGAGCTTAGCTGCAGCAATTGTTCTAGATAAAATGCAGCAGGTGTTGAGGACCTGTCATAAAAGGTCATAGATTAGCACGAGCTCGGTATCAAAATCACCAATAACACGGCTTATATTGCCGGAGCTGCCTCCGTTGGTCATTTATCCAGGGTTCTTGCAATGTCGGCATCCATGTACGTCACCTATCAAAGCTGAGGGGGTTGCAAGCGTCCTAGGATATCCTGGGCCGTTTACGTGCACACATGTATCAATACGTACTTATCGGCCGTATATGCTCTGTAATTGTGTTCTATTATTACAATTTCAATGGGCGTCATTAAAACAACCAACCCGGGAGAAACCGTCCTTTATTTACATTCTATTAGCCTTGTAAACTAACTAGTCACCAATAGTCGCGGTCTGACAAACTTCATTCTGCGCCTAGCAAAGAACAAGTATACGCCTCATTTGGCCACTTTTTGGCATCAGCCCAGAGTGGCAACGAGGCAGAGTACATGTAGTTAGAAAACGGCCCCCGCAAAGAAGGGGATAAAAAAAGCCGCCAACGCCTATGACATCCGCGGGAAGGCATTAGAAAATACGCGTGTTCAGTATAATAAAAAAGAAAAAAACCTAAATACAACCACTGGATACCCTTGCCCCCCCAATACCACACCAAATACGCTGGTGCCAAGCCGTAGCATTGCTGTAGTGCCTAGATACAGTTACATTCTACTCCCATACGTCTTTTCAGCTTGTCGGTTAACCAAGTTTCATTTCCCTATGTGGAATATGCATCAGAGATCACAATCTCCTCCCCCCGCTCGCAACGAATACACAGGTAACAGGTCATGTCTTAGAACGTAGCGCTAGTAGGAACCTCTAAGCCGACGCTCATTCACCACATCAGCTCGTTAGCACAAAAATACCTGAAAAAGCAATTCTGTTTGTAACCCATGAGAGTGAATGGTTGGCCTGATTAGTCTTCGCATTTAACACCGAATCCGGGGCGCTATGGCTGAGCCTCACTGCCGCCATTCAACGGAGGGCGTAAGTAGACAATTATCCCAAAAAAGACTACGCAGTACCCCTTGATGGGGCTAGGAGGGCTCCTTCGCTCGTGGTGAGCGCTTGCTCAGGCCGGGCGCTTTCAACGGCCGTAAGGCAGTCTGCCTGGTCTTGTGAATACTGGTAGTGGCAAACCTCCCAATAGGATGCTCTGGGCAATATCAGGCGGATGGAAAATATCAGACGATAAAAAAGAAAGGGCACCAATAGCGCCGCTCATTTAGGGTTAGTTGTAATCATCATTCATGCATATTGTGTAAATTACGAAATCCAGGCCCAGCTCCTGACCCCGATCCGTAGCAACCTGGTATGTTATGAGCATCGAGCTTTCTCTTCGGTGCGGCAGCGGCCCTGTCTACGGCCCATAGCCTGTGTGCCACTCCGCCAAGCTATGCCTCTTGGCCTCGTCCTTATATAAACACCTACCGTCTATTTAGGGAATATATCAAAATGTAACAGATAAATAGCAAGTGGTGATGAAGGGAATGAATCTTAATACCGGTAGCTAAAGACGAATAGGAATAATAGACGCTGAAGTCTGGAGAGAGGGCGGGCTATTTTCTTGAGAAACTCGCAACCTAAGAAAAACCAGGGAAATCAAACTCAAGGGGTCTAAAAAAACAAAAATAAATTCGTGTACGCTATTCATATTCTACTCTACCTACGTGTATTTCGTTCCTTCAGCGGCTCGTACAACTTTCCCGTGCCGATGACCCTGTCTACCCCCCCGGTCCTTTCCCTTCCCTGCCGGTTTCTGTATACACCTAGCTGGGTGCTGTCCTCGTACGTCTGTTCTTTGCGGTTCGTTACACTATTGACTAACTAAAGCCATTGCTGTAAATCTCCGACAACTTGGTAGGTCGGATTGGCAGAGTGTCCATCACCGCCTTTCTTATCCCACGCCCACCGGCCTGCGTAATCCGCACCAAGGACGCCATGCAGCATGTCAGAGATGTAATCACCAATTACTGGCAAGAACTTCCAACCGTGAAACGAGCCGCCAGTGGCCACGTACAAACCCTCACAGTGAGGGTGAGGCGAAATGAGGAAATCATGAGTCGGTGTAGAGGCATCCCTGGGTGATTCGTGTAAGTGCATGTACTTTAAGGACAAAGGGAGAAACAGGAGGCCTACCAGCAAATACGGTACGAGTGAATGGAGAGATTTTCAACTTCCTTGCCATACAGACCATCAAACGTCATCCTAGCACGCTGCTTGAAGAAGGGGATGAAATCTGGACCCGTCCACGTGTTGTAATCGGACGCTTCAGGAGTCATCGACATCTTCTCACCGGTGATAGGATTATCGACGTAGTTGGTAAAGCACATATCACAGTTGAATTTTATGGTTCCATCTTTGAGGATAGACATACCCTCACCTGTATCCATATCGTTGTTAGCGACTGTTTTTCTTTTCTTTTTCTTTGCCGTGGTACTGAAGTACTCATGGCTGAAGGAGTAGAATCCTTGTTTTTCATCTTAGGAAGTGGAGCAAGGGAGGGGGAGTTCATTAGGGAATCAAGCATTTCCCGATACAACGCACCTTTAACTTCAGGGAGGCAGTTCTTCAGCACGGGAATGCTGGCAAACTTTTCCTTCTGCTCGCCATGCAGCTTAGAGGTGAAGCTGACGGCACCTGTTGCCACCAGACGATCACCGATGTGGAGCTTCTTGTTTTCGGGAGCGCTCTGGGCCAGGAGAGTACCCGTCCTAGCGCCGGTGCATAGCAAGATCTTGTCGGCTCGCAGGGTTTGGCCGTTGGTAAGCTCGATCCCCACGCACTGGCCGTCAGCACCGAGATCGAGCGACTTCATCTCGCCAACGACGTACTCAACACCCAGGTCCACCGCAGCTTGCATGACGGCTTGCAATGCCTTGTCTGCCTCTGCATACCCCACTGCGGGGTTGTACAAGATCTTGTCCAAGGTACCAAAGTTGGCTGTAGCATACGCCCCGTTCCAGCGTTTCCGCACCTCGTCGACTGATAGGAATCCCGCGTCACTGGCAACGCCAACGGCCTTGTACGAGGCAACGCTCTTCTCACCGAAATCGGATGCGTCAGCCCTAAGCATACCAACTTCGTGGTACCAGGGGCTGTAGAGCTTATCAGCACGCCACATAGGCATAGCCTTGATGAGCATCCGCATGTAGAGCTTATCAGGGTAGTCATCCCGCACGATCTTGTTGATATCGTGTGAGGCGGCTCTGGGGTTCGGATAGGGAACGGTATCAACAACAGTGACCTTGACACCCCCCTTCCTGGCGAGACTAAGAGCCGTTGCGGCACCGAAATTTCCGCCACCAACAATGAGAACTGACGACACGTCAGAGTGTAGGGAAGATGTTGACGAAACAGGTGACGCTGGCTCAGTGTCCGCTACAACCTGCCGTGGTGATGGGGGAGAAGAGACCGGCTTCGAAGCCTGAGGCGTTGAAGTTGTAGCGTCATGCATCTTGGATGGTATTAGCTCGCGTGTTGCAAGGTGAGCTACACTAAGAAGTGAAGATATGTTGCGATTGATAAAGAGTAGAATGAGAAGATGGTATTTCTTCTTATGTATTTCAAGTAAATAAAATGGTTGAGCAGTGATAATATATGATAGAAGGTGTTTGGGAAGTTCGAGGATGTTCTTCTTGTCTATGAGTTTGCCTTGAGTTGCTTGCTGTGTTGAGTCCATGAGAGGAGGGGAAAAGCCTGAACTTTATACTTGGAGCCTTCTGATAGAACCTAAAGTAAAGTGGCATCGAGTTTGAAGCAAGGACTCGAATTGACGTCAGTTTACACGAAAAAGCAAAAGAAGAAAAAAAATAGTCCAAGTAAAAAAAGGGGGCCAGGGTCCTCTAGCAGCCCATGAAAAAACAAGTTGTATGCACTCCCGCCAGCCAACAGGCGTGCAGATATACCCCGGCAAGGCAAAGTAGGGAATCCATGCCATCAAAGAGTCAGCTGGCCGGAGCCCAACGGTATCGGGGCTGTGGGAAATTGATTGACGTGTCAGGCCAAGGGTTCCTTTTTGGGGCTCGGAAGAAAAGAGAGAGATTCCTTCATGTTGTGACTTAACACCCATAAAGCTCACCCCAGTGGCGTGGGGACAAGACTCTTAGGAGAAGGCAAAGGAGCGAGATCCCAAAGGAGAAAAAAAAGAAAATATGGTTGCGCCATGTCCACGGGAAAGAGAAAAGAGTCGTATGAGACGTACGACGGCGCATAAATAGGCCTATATTGGCGAGTCGAGACCACCGCGTGAGCACCTAAGCTGTGTCCCCAACGTCCGGCTTGTACAAGGAGGAGATCGTTACCAAGGCAGGGATAGGGACAGGCCAAAGCCCGCCCCGGCTGGCGGATGCGGGAACCGCAGGGTTGCATCGGCGGAGCCATGGGGAATGAGAGTAAGGCAACGATGGAGGCAGCGAGTGATAGAGCGATGCTAAACAACAAAAAGGCTTGAGCATGTTGCCGGGACTCTGTCAACCAGGGTGTGTCTTTAGCGCTGTGTGTAGCAACGCGAAATGCACTCGGAGCTGTGGAGACGAACCTTACGGATAAACATCAGCATGCGTCCTAGGAGAGAAAAAGAAAGTAGAAAAGACACTAGGAGCAGGAAAAAGCAAAAGGCAAAAATAGAGAGAGATTTCGATCGATCCCCAAGACGGCCTAGACAGGTACCTACCTACCATTCAGGTGTAAGCATGAGGCTAAACGGTGCCAGTAGCCTACCAGCGGCTAGGAGCCAAAGGAGTTCTACCGTGAACTAAAATATGGACTCCATGCAATTGAGTCCTGCTACCAGGTAGGTACAACTGCGTATATGTATGGATGCCGAGCTAGGCGCCATCAAAACACCACAAGCTACGCCAAGAAGACGGAACCAAGCGTCGGGTATTGGTTCCGTGTACTCCGTAGGTATGGAAGAGTAATACGAATGTACGGACAAAGACTGGTATCGATTCTTAGTGGAGACTCCAAACCCGGATGCAAATTAAGAGCTCAATGACACATACTGGACGCTCTCTATCTGTACCCGACGCAGGACACAGTTCTGACAGCAGCTAAGCCGCTCTACTGCAGGCCCTAAAGACTCCGCCAACGCAGTTGGTGCCCTTCCATGTACAGTATGCACGAAGACTCCTGCATACATGTGCGAAGCATGTGTTCTATTTCGGTCTGTCTCTTCCCTATACAACTCAAGTCGGCCATCCCCAGAGCGAAATTCCTCATCTTTGCTCTGTACCAAAATGCCTATACCTTGCTAAGAGTATAGTCCTTGATTGTGGTTCCAATGTCTTCTTTGAGCGTCTCAAGCTGTGTCGTCCTGGTGTTATGATTATTGATCCCTAAAGCACTTGATCCCCGTGGCACCAAGTACACGTCGAGTGGCTGCGCTGTGGAGACGGAAATGTTGCGACACCAAACGACATAGATAGTACTCAAATCTCCTTGTTTTCTCTTTTCTCCCGATTTCCTATTTTCGTTTTGCCCCTCATCTTCTTTTCTCCACGCCCCATCTCTTTTTCATCTCTCCTCTCCTGCCCCGGCGATCGCCCTAAGAGCAAAGCATCGGCCCCATCGGCCCCTCTCCCAGGGGCCCATTGTCTTTGCCCTTAATGCTCCACAGGCTGCATGCATTCGTACCCGCTGTGATCCCGCCGTCGCATTGTGGGTACTCGTGTGTATTAAGTTGGTCTGGTGCGTATGAAGTACTTTGATTTTGTTCAGGATGGGATGGGATGACATGGGAGGGCGTTGCATAGCCTGTCGATATGACAGCCCAGAGCTTGGAGTGGCTGACAATGGATGTCGCAACCTGCTTGTACATTCTGCAGCTGCAAGCCAAGGGCGTCTATGTATCAGTAAGTGTGACGGATGCTATCTCCTGCGCGACCAACAGGACATGGGCACCTCTAAAGCCATCACCCCTAGCATAGAAGGAGAGAGAATGTCCTCCAGCTGTTACTGGTCGGTCTCTTGTCAAAGGGTTGGCTGTGCCTGACACGCATCGGACCTTTGACGACGTTGGCAAAGGAGCGCCGCTCACTCGCTAGCGTTTACCAGTTAGCTCTGGCCCCATCTCTCGATGCCAATGCAGAAACTTGGTCGTCGTCTCGGACTGGCTGAATCAAAAAGCGCCGTGACGAAATCGCGTTACGTGCAGGCCAGTGTGCTAAAGGCACTCTTCAGGTCGGGCCATGGGATTGTTTCTGTACTTGGTTGCAACGAGGTGAAGAGACAACAAGGACGGAGTATCAAGACATCCTGGACGATCTAGCTCCCTTTTGTGTCTCTTCTTTTCTTCCTAGTGTTCGTCAAGGCGCTCTAGGCCCGCACCGATTATAAACCACGTGCCACGATACATCGCGATATTCACTTCGAATATGATCAGTATGAACACAATCTGCGAGCTAATGCGCTTTGAGAGGGCGGTGCGCTGAGCTATGAGTAGCTAGGTTTCGACCTTGTCTCATAAGAAGCGTGGAGGTGTGGTAACACGACGGCAATGCCCAGGATAGCGCCCATCGGAGTAATCAACAAAAACAAGTGGACTAGCTGCAGAGGCTAGAGCCAAGAATTGCACCGTATGCTCGAGGTTATCCCGATTGGAGCCTGTTACCCCAAGGAGAGAAGAGGGGCCTAAGCTCTGGAGGTTCTGTGACATCTTGGTTTTGATAAAACGGCATTCCTTTAACCCTTGATATTCAACTAACTAGTCTCGGTGTCTCGACCTCGACTTGCATCATGACGCCATCTTCTGGTGTTACAGAAACCCGGCGCTCTGGATGTGGCATATCACTTGCATGGCCGTTGATTCCGGCCCCCTGCCGTACTTCATCTCATTGGCAAACTTGTCGTAAGGTTCTGCTGTGCAGGTTCACTGTTGTCGAAACGCCAGACATATAGCGCCCGATCTCGGCGCCTTGATACGGCCTCAAGGGGAAATCGGCTGCTGCCTCTTTTCTCTTGTAGTTCGGTTTCCGTTTCTGGTCTCTTCTATTCTCTGGTCTCGATACTCTTGCTTGTCCCCCCCTCTAGCGGTCTTTACTTTTCTCTTTTTGTCTTGTCTGTTTGCTTTTCGATAGGCGCCGTCCGTTATTTCGCGTACCAGGTTGCGCTGTTATGCCCTGCTTCACCAATCATTAGTCTATTATTTATAATTAATATGTGACCTCTTTGGACAATCGAGACTCGGAAACGATAAGAAAATGCCACTATCGTAGCTTGCGTCGGATACCAACATACACCCCGACGCATTATCTAACACAACCATTCTGGTTTTCTCAAGCTCAGGCTCTAGGCGTCGGGTAGTCTTTTCTCTCTCTGCCAGTAGTAGAACCGGCAACCAACCAGTCCTGGTTCCACATACCTCATTCCGACAGGTTGCTTCGGGGGTAAGAAGGGCAACACCGAGTTTCTTGGTCATCTCCCTTTCCTCTCGCTCGCTTTCGCCTATTTCTTCGTGCTAAGCCAGTCAGAAAGAGAATGCTCTCTTATTTGCCGTCAAATGCGAAGTACAAACCAGTCAGAGGGTGGTCATCTGGGAGCGGATGTTGACCACTAGTTCTGACAGCTAAGCCTTGAATGGAATGCAGAGATTAGAATTGCCAGCCATTGTGATTTTTGGATTTGTTTAGGCCGTACTCTGTACTACTATGAGAGTTTCGATGTTCCAAGTGCCACGCGTGGGACATTCGTTTGACAGAGGACCCTCAGTATCTAAGAAAAGGGCTTGTCTCATGGAATCACATTGCGATGTGGAAGATGCACGTGAACCGAGTCTAGGAATCCGTTCGCCACTGCCCCCCACGCCATCTGCCGTCTGGTCTCAAATTTGACGATAGCTTTAACAGCTCGTTAGTAGAGCGTATAGGTACTGTACTGTGATGCAGTATATGAGATGTTCTAGTACCTGTACCTGTACACTTACTTATGCAGGCGCTCGCACACATATGCATGGGATCCACTCAACCGGCATGTCTTGTTGTCATTGCGCCTACACCATATGCACATGGTCGCGAATTTACTGCTCTCATTTGCTGGATAGAGCTGGCATCATTCACCGGTCAAGACTTTTAGATTAGCTGTCCAAGAGAAAGATTCGTTGCCATACCCAGAAGATTCATGCAATGTGCAATGTGCAGCGTGCAGCACAGTTGCGTGGGCCGCGTGACCTTGTAGTGCTTTTCGTTTCTTTTTTTCGTTTCTTTTTTTTTTTTTCTTTTTAGAATGCCCGAACTAGAATAGAAAGCATTGATATCAGCAAAGACGTGGCTATACGCACTGGCATTGGAAATTAGCAGCATCTTGGTCCGATGGATGAGAAGTGGGGCAAACCATACAGCAACAACCTGTTAGCGACTTTCGGCTCCGAGATGGGAGAGAATAAGGCCATTTGGAAACAAACGAGGCTCGGACGGAAACATTGGGCACCCTTTGGGATCCCATAGCGTGGGAGACGCTGCCTGATACGCCGTATAACACTTTATCTCCTACATGTGATTGCTTTTTTTCAGGTGTATTCTCCGTATGAGGCTTAGAGCAGCAGGGAATTCTGGCTATCATCTACGGAACAAGGATCATTACGTATTTGGATACCAGCATTACGAAGGAAGGCGGCGAAAACATCATCGGTTCATCAGGTATCATGGACGTTGAAGCCCAATGATTGTAACTGTCCTCCCAAGCAATATCCGAAACACACTTCAGGCACCCCTGGCATATTTGACATTCTTGTAGAAATGCCGCCCCCAAAACTCGGGCCCGATAGAGCCCGTCTCAGCATGCATATACCCATGTCTATGGAAAGGAGATAAATGAAATAAAAACAAGGCTGGGAAGGAAGAAAAAGAAAAGAAAAGAAAGTTATTACTATCTAGGGATCTACTACTTTTCGGAACAATAATCGACAAAATAACAGGCATACAGATCCCAGAGTTCAGCTCTCTAGGATGTTAGAAACATTGCATGCGGAGCACCCGCCCCTTGAATTAATCAAACGCCCGCTATTTTTTCCCTTTCTTGTCTTTTTTTTACCCTTTGGTTGTTAGTCCCAATAGTCCTGTTTGTGCGTCTGACACCGTGTTTGTCGTCATCATTTATCCTCGTATAATCTAGCCACTCAGAGAGAGTCGTGTTTTCCATCCAGTCACTAACAGTTTTAAGCAAGAAAAATAGCGCCGGAAAGAAATCCCACCCAAGCTAAAAGAACAAAAAGAAAAAAAGAAACAAAAGTAGAAACAAGCCACGAAATAGCAATAGCGCGAAAGACAAATGATAAAAAATTGTGGAGTTGGCACCCTATTAGTGTGTACGGGGAGATGGGTACCGTGACTTTGGGTGCCAGAGACGGATGGCGATAGCTTGATCCACCCATTTGGACGGCGTCGAGACTAATAAGGCGCGGACCCGGGGAGAGCCGCTGGCGTGGGGATGACAGCCTCACCGACTCGTTTCTGCTCTGCTGTGGTTGGTGGGAGGCTTGTTTGGTCGCCGTCTTTTCTTCCTGATCCTTCAGAAGGCGCTGTGCTTGTTGTTTAGACGCACCTTGAGGCCGGGTTGCCCCTTGTTCCTCTCAAGAACAGCAGGCATTTTATTGCCCATCACATGTGGACCAAATTGTCGTCCGATCCCGGCACTTTCGACCTCCATATCTTTGTCTTTGGCTGTTTATTTCTCCTACCCCTCTTTTCCGTCTATAGAGAGGATAGTTGGGCTTGGGGAAGCTCGTGCTTACACCTGCCTATACGCGGAGCGTTTGTTAGCTTCATACTTGTAAAAGGGAGTTTCTTTCTACTCACGTCATAAAGAAATGCTTGACCGTGGCTTTGTGCCTCTCCAGCCCGTCACGGCGCGCAAAACGGCGTTTCTTGGGAGGATTCGGACAACCAGGTACATCGCACCGCCAAGGTTTGCGATGCTTGTTACAATGTTGCCTGCGTGATAGATTAGCAAACATTGCTAGCTGGGGCACATGGCGCACGTCCTCATTCGTCTGTTTTCGGAAGCAGCCTCCCTTCTACCCCTACTTTTCCCAATCTCCTAGGGGGGCGGGGAGAGACAACAAGAGGAAAACAGGGAATGGACAGCTGGGTGACTGTAGCCACATGCCACACTGCTTGAAGAGGGATGCTACGTACGCAAAAGATGAGTTACGATCGAAAAGTATTAGGTTGCCATGTTTATCAACGCCACCTTTGTCGCAGCGATGGCCTCTAGGGCAAAAGTATTTTCCTTTACCTCGCTGTTTCAAAGCCTTCAAGTTGATACCTGCAAACAGGCTCTCATCAGAATAATCATCCGAGTCTTCCTGCCCAAGAATGTCTTCCATTGCTGTCGTTGCTGATGTTTCTACAGTCATTGTTGTTGCTGCCGATGGCGGTGTTGATATTGATTCAGATGTCACTGCTGTTGGCGTTGCCGATGCCGATGTCGTTGCTTCCACCGGTGGAGGAGGAGGTGGTGGCGGCGGTAGCGGGGGTGGAGCTGGAGCTAGTATTGGCGTTAATATTCTCACTGGTCTTGACGCTGTCTTTTTTGGCACCGGTTTTCTGGGTGTTAGCCCTCTCGGCGCCGGCATTATGGGTACCAGCTTTCTGGCCGCCGATTTCGCCAATGCTCTCTGATCTGGTGCTTCTTTTGCCGGAAATACTCGTAATGGTACTTGTAATACTTCTTGCAGCTGCTCCTGCCGCTGTTGAAGCGGCAGCTGCGGAGGAGGAGGAGGAGGAGGAGGAGGAGGAGGAGGAGGCGGCGGCGGCGGCGGCGGTTGCAGCACCGGTGGCTGTACATGTAGTATCGGCGGCAATTCAAGTGATGAAGCAGCCGGTAAGAGTGGTAGCGACGGTAGTGGTGGATGTGGTGCCGCTGCTAGCCTTCCAACCGTGGCTACACCCTCGTGCGTCACAGCTGCGGTATCGGTAAGCTGCCTGCGACGTTTAGACGCGTGCGAGGCCATGCCAGGCTCCTCTTGCATATGGTAAGATTCTGATGAGGTTGCCGATGGGGCCGCGGATGGGGTCCCGTTGTGTGACAAGATGGACATCCGGGGGTCGACCGGGTAGGATAGGCTGGTCTTCCTCTGGTTCCCGACCTTCCATATGGCTTGAATTTCATGAGAGTGCTGCGCCGCCAAGTCGCGCATCTTACTGTACATTAGAACCATGACTTGGTTAGCTTGTTTGGACATTTGCGTGCTAGCAAACAAAGGAGAGAAGGGACAAGATAGACGTACCGAAGGCGGCCGAGGGTAACGTCCAGGGAAGTGGCTGCGGTGAGGTCTGCAACCCTAGTCTTTGCTCGGGAATGCTCGAGAATTTGCAGAGTAACATGGTCAATATGAGGCCCTTTGATAAGATTTTCAATAAGAGAGGCCCATATCATGGCGGTCCGGGTCAGATAGTCGCCCATCTCAGTCAACAAGGCGGCGGCATCTTGAGGTGAGGCCGAGCATGTCCACGGCGATAAGGGAGAGCCATCCGTAGCCACTTGGACGCTCTGAGAAGCTTGTTCAAGGTATTTAAGGATCAAGTTCTCCAAAGAGAGAGTAATGGGCGACGTAGGGAGTCCAAACGTGAAGAGATGTGTGGCCTTGAGCGGCTGCATAGTGTGCGCTGGTACAATTACTTCCAGCGTCTGGATCAGAAACTGCGGCTTAAGCCTGGGATACTCCGTACTCTTTGTACGGAATAGAGTAGATAATAACTCTAGCGACCAAGATTTTTTTCTTCCTAAGGGGGGCCTCCCCTATCAGGCCATGAGGCTGAAGTGAAACCTCTCCTCTGCTCGATCCCAACTTTAGTGTTGACGATTGATTGAGACGATGGCTTGCTCTCGAATCGCCCCGCTTCCCAACTTGCGGCAACTCGCCCAGTCGCTAAGGCAGTACTACTTCGCGCCGCAGTGAATGATATTGGGATTCAAATCAATAGACAGCTGAGTATTGGAGCGGCCTTGCACGCTCGTGGCTGGCCCAGTGGGTCACAACCAAGTCCAGAGGCAGCAGACCCAGCCGCCCTTGCGGTGGCGACCCTGTGCTCCCACGGCAGCTGTTGGGCAAGCGAAACAAGCTAAGGGCCTAGAATACCGCGATGAATGTTGCGGCAGGTCTAGAAGGGCAAAGGGGCCGTCTTGCGTGCTCTCTTTCTAGTGAGTGCTTCAGCGTCCCACTCGGAGGTGAGGCTCTCGCAGATGGAATTGGAGGATGAATAATCACGGGGCGATGGGTTTTCCCATGTTTGTTTCTTTTGTGGTGGGCTCGAGTTGGAGAGACCAGGGGTGGTGATTCGGCTGAAATTAGTGGCCACTTTGTTCTGTGCCAAAACTGCTGATGTGCCTGTGATTGGCGCGTGATGGCCACCCTGCGCCTGAGAGCCAAAGGATCGCGAGGCCAATCGCCTGGTTTGTGCTACCCACCCGACTCCGCACCGGCAGCGAGGGAGAGGGAGAGAGGAGAGGGGGAGAGAGAGAGAGAGATACGGAGTGCTCCGAAGAGAGACGGAAAAGAGAGAGGCAAAGGCACCTAGACAGAGATAAACTCGGGAAGCTTGAGGCGCTTGATGGATCGAGAAATAAGAAACAGAACAAACGAAGAAGCGGAGAAGAAAAGACAAACCCAGGAAGCCAAAAGCCCTGAGAGGCTGTGACAGGAGCGAGTTTTACGGCGTCACAGACGGCATGGCGGCCCCTTTTGAGCCTGGAGAGAAGCAAATCAGGATGCCAGCGAAGACTCCCACACTGGCGGCCAGACGGCCTCGAAGGATCCGGGCCGTTGATTGGCCGCGGCGAGGCGAGGCGAGTGGACGGCAGAGAGAAGAGACAACAAGAAGCCCGAGATAGAGCTAATGTGACCTGGTCGCGCTAAAGTAGCAAGGGCAACGACCCCTGCACACCGGTTCTGCGAGCCGCGTCTCCATGCCCACTGCGGCACCGCGGATTGGCTGGTCGACGATCGTCTGAATGGGCCTCGGGGAGCCTTGAGGAGACATGGGTATGGGACGAGCTAGACTCAAGAGAGCCCTCGATGCCAGCTTCTCCACTCGGTGAGACCAGGGCCCTGGCCCCGATCGTGAGCATCCTGGTCGGGCAGCGCGATCGTGAGGCTCCTGAAGACACCAAAGCGCCGGGAGCATCACGCTGGTGCAGTGAACGGGGATTGTACAGTACATGAGCCCCCAAGCAAAAGAAATTATGGCCATCTCCTGGCTTCAAGGGCCCGGTCATGCCCATGCCTCCCACCCTCTTTCGTGACGCTCTGCATTCTTAGGCGTAGCAGAGGAGATAGACAATCGACGGCTAGCAGAGGAACAAGTGGAATAAGATGGAAAGCCTTCCTGTCTCTCTCCTCTTTCCCCAGCTCCATATCCTCAATACATAAAGAATCGGCGGGGACCAACTTCGCGCGTGCCCTTAAGCTTGACCTTGGTCCGACTCGAAACCAGCTCCTGTACTCCGTACGTATTAGGCCTACAAGGTACTGCTATTGCGAACAGCGCCCACCCGTATCACAAGTATCGCGACGCTTCACGCGGAGCATTTCCGGATTACTCTTCTTTGGCTAGCATCCGATCCTCGGGGCCCTTGATCGCGGCTATTCTCTCAAGCGGAGCATCGTGGGTAAGTGCCAATCCTCTTTCTGCCACTTGTTGCCGGCACGAGGCCTTTATGGTCTTGGTCCGGTGGGCTCCATCTCCTCCATGGGCCCTTAATTCGTTGTCCTCTCACGAGAAAAGAGGGTTAGAGAGAGAGGAAGTAAAGCCTTCTGCCAACCCCGGCTCCCTGTTTTCTCTTTTCTCGTCTCGTCTCGTCTCGTCTCTTCTCGTCGCCTCCCCTCTCCCCTCCCGACAGCTCCATCTTCTCCTCTTGTTACCTTTCTTGGCTTGTGGTCAGATCAGACCAGCCCCAGATCAACACCGGATGGGTCGGACCCAGAGCCAACGCTGGCCTGGGCCGCTGCAGATTTCCTTGTTTCCTCGTCCCGCATTCCATGTTTTCTCTTTTCTCCTCTAACCCCCTACCACCACCCCCCCAAATCGCGAGCAAGTACTCCGTACCAGCCTGCCACCCCTCGGCCAATCCTGCACTCCATCCCTCTCGTACTGGAAGACTGGCGTTGGAAGCACAAACCGCTCTGCTGGTATGAGCGCCATATCGTATTGATCGTATCTGATGTGATTGGTACCAGCCTCCTTATCTTCGCCTCAGCCTGAGTTCAGCCAGCCAGTTTATTAATCTCCGCCGCTTTTCTAGCTACTATAGGCCGATACAGGTACATGCCTACAGCTTTTACTACCTTACTACCTAGTTGGTACTAACCTTGCAGACAGGTTTTACTCCGGCAGACCATAGACGCGCAGCTCGGAGCGAGCTCCGGACAACCAAAACTACCCCAGCACTCTGCCAATTGTCGGCTTTCCAATTTTGCCCCCGTGTGATTTTCAGATCTCACTGCGCGCTTCACTGGATCCGAGCTCTTGGTTTCCTCCGTCAGGCTATCGCAGAGGCCTGAGCTTTGGGTATTCTGTACGGAGTACTGGGGAGACACCCCTTTGACTCCCTCCCCCCCGCATTCTTACTCACACACTACATACTATACGCACACACACACATACATACACTCACTCACTTTTGCGGACCAACTGCAGTGCTGGTACGAAGTAAGAGTAGCTTGTTTCCGATTGACCAGCTCGTCGATACAACGCTCGCTGCTACTCATAACTGGTCTAGCCTGGCAAAATCGGCAAAGACCAACAAGCGAACATCGTGCTACCTACCCATTGCCATCGTCGGACTAGATTGTGCATGGTCCACGCCTGTCAAGTCCCACCAAGAGGAGCTTGCTTTTGGCCACTGTCTGTCTAGGCTCTAAGCTCTAAACTCTGTGGCACCCACACTCACACCCCTGCGTGCGTGTGTGCCCGTATTCCCTTCTCTTATTACCAAGTCTGGCCTGTGTCTGTGGCCTGTTCATCGACGCCTCCGAGCGTTCCAGCGTCTAAGTACCACGCTGCATCAGGTGTCTCTCAACAGTGCTTTGTGCCCTGACTCAGTACCGATGGGAGACTCGCTGAATCAAGGGCGCCCTGCCAAGCGCATCAAGCTGGCGCCACACCCGCAGCCCGCTCATCTTCGCCCTCGCCCTCGCCGTCTTCTCCCTCAGCAGCCGCTCAGCGCACCGTCTCCGCCGCGCCCCAGCACGCCCGAGGCTCCTGAGGGGAGTATACCCCTTTCCTGGGTTCACGTGGTACCGGCTACCCGTGGTGGGCGCCGCCACCGTAACCGTGGCCGCGGCCGAGGTGGCCGTGGGCCTGCTTCCGGGTCTGATGCACCCCGGGCGCTCTCGCAGGCACCAGCAGAGGTCATCCCTCTTCTCAATGCAGCTCTAATAGATGCAGCTTCTTCTCCGGCTTCGACTGCGTCTGAATGTTCATTGACTTCAACTTCGACTTCGACTTTGATGCCCCATGAACTAACGCAACCAATGCAGTCTGTGGCTGCAACAACAGTAGAGACAGTACTGGTGCCTCAAGATATAAGTGCATGTAAGTCAACTGCAAGCAAATGCTACACTCCTAGTCCACTATATATTTCCTACATCTACGTCAATTTGGAGATCAGCCATCCACCTAATCTCACACCACTAGAAAAGGACTTCTCATCCTCATTGTACTCCCTCCCCCCCCCCTGTCTTTCTGTTTCATCGCATTCTGTCATGACTTGTTTTGTTCCCTCCTCCTTGGTATTTGTACCACTCGTCATGCATCACACTCCACACACCCCTGCTCGTTTCCCACTCCATCACTGAGGCTTAATGCTGTTTTCTCTCTCACGTGGCTCTTATCTCGTGGGCGAATAAGATATTTTTCCCTCTTGTTACGTTGAATGTCAAACAATGATCAAATTCACTCTGTTCCCATTCTATCTCGCCACTTATCCCTGCTCAATCGTACGACTATGGCTTGCTTTGCCATCTTGCCCCTTGTTTACACTCATTCACGTACCCCTCTGAACACCGACCACGCAGACAGCCACAGATGAACCAATGCAAGTCTCCGGGGTAGAACTAACAATGAATCCAGCGCCACCGCCTGCAGAGTCCATGTCCCCTTCAATAAATCATATTTCGTTGAGTCATTTCTCTTCTTACGATCTACAGGCCCACTCGCCAATAGATTTGACTACCCCGGTTGCCAATTCTGGGCACAACAGCCGCAAACGGCCTCATGGATTCGTCAGTCCATTCAAAGATTGTTTAGACTCTTTCGGAAGGCAACCATCCTTGCGGCTCTCTCGTCCTACAGACGGCACGGTCAACTCATACATCAAATTTAATTGGCCGAAACGTAGAACGCAGACTGGCCGGTCATATTCTACATCAGCCGCCACGCAGTCCGGCGAAGTTCATGATGACCAGAATGAAAATGTCAGGCAGTCAACTCAATCACCCTCCACCTTAATTGCTTCCAATAATCGCTCAGCCCAGGCATCTCCTCAGAGCACATCAGGGCAGCTATACTTGGAACAGCTGGGGAGATACAGTCGGTCGTCTTCCTTCTTAGGCAGCACACCACCCTCTGCAATGTCAAGCTCCTCTATCTCGATTCCATATGTCCACTCATGGGATCCACAGAGACATGCTTGGGTTATCCACATAGCAAGAAATGCTCCTCAAATGCTGCCCTCGCATTTCGGTCTGACTTCCCAAATGGATAATATGGATAGGCGTTTTTTCGAATTTTGTACGTGCAAATTTTCTAACTTTATCAAGACATTTCATACTCTCTCCTGTTCCTCTCTTTTATTTATACAAGTGGCACTGCTCGCTTGACTACGTATCCTGACTGTTGGCGAACACAGATATTGCGAACTGGTGTCCCGGCCGGAGTGTTCTGGGGAAGACAAACCTGTGGCTGCAAGATTTTGCTTCCATGGAGGGAAGCAGCGGCGTACTATGCGCGATACAGAGTCTCGCTGGCATATACGTATACGATTATCAGCCGTTGGAAGACATAAGCAGGCGGGTCAATCGTCGCTTTTTTCAGGCTGAGGCTCGTCTGAGCGAATTACTCGACAAGACAGATCTCAGTACTGATGAAGCTAGCGAGCTGATCACCATCCTCTGTATTATGTCTATGCAAGATGTGAGCCATCCTATCAACTACCCGTAATGCCCTACAGCACGGCGATGAGCATTTGCATGTTTCTAACAAAAGGGCCATCTTTCTTACTATTAGATTATCCTCTTTGAACGACGTTGTAAGCGACCGAGTGTCCCTCGGTGGCTTAAAGGGTGTGAGCTATGCGAATACTTTCTTGAATCAATCGACGAAGGGTCACGGTTCTGGCGCAACGACAACATTCAACTTTCTTCGCTCCGCAACGCCCAGTCTATTATTGTTGGTAGGGCCATTATTCTTTCGCATCTCATGACGCCTCTTCCCTCGCCATCTACCTTTGATCCTGAGAAGGAAGCCAACCGCTTTGGCTGGCTCCTCTACGGTAACAACCAGGACATGTATGAGATTCACGGCGGTTGTGGCTTCTCAAAAAAATTACTTCACTGCATGAGCCAGATTACGTTTTGCGCTGCGCGGCTCAACCAGTGCCCTGAAACCCCCGTTGTGCCAATCACTACTCGGTTTATACTTTCAGAGTTGTTAGATATGAGGCAATGGAGTAGTGCGCCTAACTCTCACTCCTTCGAGATTGCCCAAACCCAGGCTCAGACAATTCAATGGGTCTGCGCTGCCCAAGAAGGTTATGTTATCAGCAATGCTACCGACATGACGGAAGTCACCGCAGAAGCCTGGAGAATTGCGGCAGTTATTTACTTACAATGTCGCACATTGAGGTAAGTCAATTTACCGTTCAATTCAAGATATAGAATAGAACTTGTGGCCCTAATAATAATACTTAGGCTACCTCGGAATCACCCAGATGTGTTGGCAAATCTGACTTACCTTGCTAAATGCATAAACATTATGCCAACTTCGGGCTATCATTTCACTGCACAGGCGCCTCTATTCCCGGTATTTCTCTTAGGAATGCTTGCCACTGTCCCCGAACACGTTGATGTTGCGCAAACTTGGTTTGAAAGCGTCACTAGCACGCCAGTAAGAAGTGTGAGGATCGCCTTTCCCATTGCGCTAGCTTTTGAAAATGCTAATCGGAGTTTCTTGTAGAGCGTACCTCCGCTATATAACGCGTTGAAACGCATATGGCTGTGGATTGATACTGACCCCAACTTGGCACTGCCGGTTAACTGCGACCTAGACGATGATGTCGGGAAAAGACACCCGTGGTGGGAGCATCTGGTTCAACGGGTGCAAGAGGAAGAGGAAGAGATTCTTTGCCTAACCTAAGGGCGAGGATATCAATTATTATTCTCAAGTCTGGTCTACATAAGTTGGTGACCCTTTCGGCCCCCAATACAGCCCGAATGCCATTCCCTTTTCCGCCCTCCGCTTGAGTTGAGTGCCAGGGAATGCGCAGCATCATAACTAGCAATCCAACACTCTATTAGGTTAGTCCTGATATGGCGCTGTCTCCGTCCTCTCTTTGATCTTGCCCCTCCTTCGTTTTGAGGAGATATTGCCCTGGGAAACAATATGTTAGCGAAAGGGTTACACAATTCTCACCCCTGCGCATCTGGCAGCTGAGGAGGAAACAGGAGACACAAAATGGAGGCACTTACGAAATTCAGAGTTGGGTGCTTGCATGACACTAATCACACTCAGTCCCGCCTTATGGCACATGAGTCGAACGCTCTCCTCTCCATACTTGTGGGAGTCGAACCAGTCAAGCTCTTCACCTGCTTTGAATGTCCGGCCAATCTTATGGACTGTCACGTCTTTTTTGGCACGGAAGAAGAATCGATGGCGAGTCGTTGGATCATGTTCGAGCTGCGCCATAAATTCCCAATCTTGTTCTTGAAACCACTCTTCACCAATTGCTTTATTCACCTGGTCAAAGCCATTCAGGAAGAACTGGCGGTACAAGTCATCCCGAGAATGGTAGGCTGCCCAAATCTTGTCCTTATCGTTGGGCAGTAAATGGGCATCCATACCTACCAAAAGGAGGTCACCTGGCCGGAGCGCCTTGGCCCAGTACTTCAGGTGACTCAAAGCTTCAGGCCAAGGGTCATTGCAGAGCACTGAGCCCAAGGAGAGAAAAAGTCTCTGACTTTCGATGCCTTGCACATAAGCCATGCCGTCTTGGAATGTCCCCCACAAGCCTGCGCAGGTTACCTTCGCATCTGCTGTCGAATGCTTGTCAAGAAGGTAGCCTACGCTGTGCTCCAACGAGACTTTGGAGATATCGAGGGCCAAGTATGTAGCTTCCAGTTGCGCTTTTTCGAAAGCAGCGAGCAGATGCTCCACCTTGCGAGTATCACTGAGTCATTTATGGATTGTTAGGCAACTTGACTGAGCTTTCTTAAAATTTGATCTTGCTGAGACTTACCCGACTCCCAGGTCAATCATGGTCACACCAGGTTGAACTCGCTTAACGATGTCGCTCCCGTGGACATCAAAGAGCGCAATCTCATCATGCGTTTGATAAAACTCGGGCGTGAAGATGATTTCATTCCAGATGGGCAGCCCGACGTCGGTATACAGGAGCTCGTCTGGAAGAGTTGGCTTTGCATTGGGGCCATAAACGGCCTTGAGGACTCTAGAGAGTCTCTCTCCGACGTCCTCGTGCATTCGGCTTCCCCCTATGTCCATCACATCGCCATGGTCAGGGATTTGATGTGGTGAAGACATGCTGTGTGTGCTATATGCGCTAGACACGACGGTTCGAAGGGCAGCAGTGAAATAGAATAGCAGTATCTCTCACTGAAGGCACGGTCCGCTCTGGTTTCAGGTTGTTATTGCAGAGTATGCCCAAGTTTATATGCTATGCTTGGAGCAGGGGAGGCAGTTTTGTAGTATGTTGGCTGCTGCTCTGATTCACCGTTGCAGCTCCAAGGCCAATGCGTGAATAGGAGAAGATAGGAGGGATGGGGGGCGGGAAAAAAAATCTCAATGGGAGATGAAGAACACGCATGGGATTCAGCTCTACCTCTTAAGTCGAGCTTTGGACTATTCACCTCTCATTTCGCCGCGCGGAAAACGCAGAGCAGTGATAAAGCTCTGCGGCGATGGTCCAGCTTGGTTTCTCCCGTCGCACGCTGCATGCTACACACCCTACATCCAACCGCCAGCCCACGTCAAGTCGCTGTATGCATATACGTGCGGGACTTTAGCCAAAAGAAGGCCCCCCAATAGGACAAGGTTATGCTTGGAATGTCCTGGAAATATGACAACCTCAATCCTACAAATGATTGGTACATGGAATCCTACTTGGCATGCCACCCAATTGCCCGTAGCCAGCCAGAGAGCATGAAACCTTTTCACGTCCAACTGGCGATGTGAGGCGAACTTAAGTTTGCGGCCGGGGTCTGGCCAGATGAGGTTGGCCTTACATTAGTCCACTGTAGAGGAGTAGAGAGGGGTGCGGCCCCCTGTCAGGACGAGCCACCGTCAAGGAACTGGGAGGGAGGGGCATTTATGACAATGCTATCGGAAAGCATTGCAGGGGCGTCTGGCGTCCTGCAACAAGATGGAGACCGTTGTGTCGGTCATTCACTCCATCTTCTGCGATGTTCGCCCCTGTTGATGCCGAGAGAAGAGAAGAGAAGGCAGCATCGGAGCTGTGTCCGAGTTAATCGTGTCGAGTTCTTGAGCCCGTGGGGGAGTGAAATTTGAATGTCTGCACTCCCACAGGCACGCCAGCGCATACATGCAATCGCAGCGGCTACATATGACCCTATGCTCGTCCAGGCTCGGGGATTTTCTAGAACGAAAGGCTGAAGGGCATTTCAAAATCCCATTGTTGCGCCACCACGTGTCTTTCATATGCGAAGCCGTTGTCAAAGCAGTCTGTGAGAGTACACGTGTGAATACGATACCACTTCATATATGAATCTCATGGCGAGCTGAGCGGCAAAAGATGGTTGCAAGCGACCTCCTCGTCGCATTTTCCAAGCGAGCATCGAAATCTCAAGCGGGGATCGAGAGATGGTGGCTTGAGGCGTGATACCTTCGGCGCGGCCCGGATGAAAGCTAGTAGTATTTAGTATTATTATTATTTTCTTTTAAACTTGAGCTATTTTTAACTTTTGATGTGTTTTTCATGTATCCTTGGCTGTCTAATGTCAGTACTAAACCGCCAATTGTACCTTCAGTGTGCGTCTTTGCGGCAGTGCTAGTTAGAAGGCAAATGGATCCTTGATTAGATGCATATCTTTTCAATTTTCTTATAATGCAAAATACTCCCCGGGTGCGTTGTTATGCAGATCTGCCCTGTACACATGAACAATGGGCCACAACTACAAGGCTGTATCTATAGCGGAGCAATTTAATGATGCAAATCAAGCGGCCGTTCGAAGTGATGCAGCAATGCAAGCAAATGGGTGTCGTGGGCCTGTCGCAAAGCTCGATTAGGCATTAGGCGCGAGGAGGGAGAGGTGGCATGTTTACGACTGCTAAGGCGATCTCGATTTCCATAGACCAGGCTCATCATCGAATGAGACCGTATTATCTCATTCCCAGCACTTGGTGTGCAGGCGGTCAAGACGCAACAGTCGTACCTTTGCTTCCGAGGATAGCTACAAATCTGGGTCAGCCATCTAGTGTCATTACAAATATACACTTAGACTTAGAGTGTTAACCAACATGCCAATCCAGCCGACACATCAATTAGATCCTAGATTGCTAGAAACAGAAACTTGCTTATCCTTGCAAGCAAATTCTGGTAGGTAGGGTCTTACCCACCGCATGGGTTTCGGCTCGCAGCTCGCTCAGCTCGTCCCGCGGCCCCTGCATTGTTGTAATCGCTTGCGTGCCTAGCCATGGTTTAGCATCGGGCGTCTTCTGGCGAAGTAGAGATTGCCTTTAGTCTGATGAAAATCCCCACGACACCTGGCTCTGCCGATGAATACTCGTAGGGAATTGCTAATACTGTCGAAAATTCTTTGATGCGTAAAATCTTGTGCGAATTGTGGGGCCGTCACTTGTAGCCTTGTGGCTGCCTTTTTGGTGTTAAATCGTGCGTTTCGGTCGTACTTTGGGCTTCCGTGCAAGGAGATGCGGAAACATTCCTTCGTCAACTGAAGTGCTACGTCACATATGGGCGGTGGCATATACGAAGATAAACAAGCATGTCGTGCAATGATGCGCCCGCCGTGGGCAGTAGCGCCTCGTACCGACCATCTGCCCTTTGTCTTAATGCACACCATCAGCCGTGACGCAAATCTCAAGCCCACAAGCGCCATGACGGCGTGGTGAATATGGTGCCGGCAGTCTTTGTCTGTGGGGTTACATCAAGCTGGAGCCATTATTTACTTGGTATAAACAACGCCTAAAAGATATTCACACCACGAGGAAATTGACTATATTGCTTAAGAACACAGTGGCTGAGAGAATAAAGTCTGTATGGTGATGAGAGTAAAGGGTGTTATCGGCATGCGCAGATAGGTCCGCTCCTAGCAGCAGCGGCTGGGATGTTTGTACGTACTTTGTGTTCCATCCACCGCCCTCACCTGGTAAGGGCAAGTATAAAAGCAAGCGCTGAGCTGAATGACGACGTTATCCCTCTTTTGTCTGTAAGCGTTAATGAGCCGTTAGCCTAAGTGACTAGTAGTATCAAAAACCTTTGCTGGGTCTATGGTTGTAATGACAAGAATGTGACAGATAATATTCCAGTCTAAAGGCGGTACGTGTCTTCTGTCTCGGCATACACAAACATCAGCGTCAGGGCAGCGCCTTAACACCGACTGATGCTGCATGCTCGATCAAGATCCTGCGAGGAAGGGCCGTGTTCCGTATTTGATGGCTGGTCCGCTCAACCGGGCGAGTGGCCCGGCCGTAGAGTGGGACTTTGCTCTCCGTCCTCCGCGCCGGAGTATCCGCAAAGGCAGCCAGAACGGAAACTCGGAGTAGTATTACCTGTCATGGGAAGTCACGGTGCTAAGGCTGACTGCATGCCCCCGGATATTCACAACCCTGGAAAGGCTGTTAGTAGATGCAGCTAGCAGTTGAAAATACGGAGTAGCATTCCGTAGAGGGAGGGAGGGGTTCGAGAAGCAATCGCGAGCAGGAGGGGACTGGCTTGAGAGGGCTCCGTATCTGCACTAGTCAGCTCCAAGGTCAGTTTTACCGCTAGCAAATGCGAATCTGTTTGGCAGCAGCTTCTACTCACGGAAAGTTGTCATCTGGAAAGGCGCGGAGTCAGTTGGAAAGAATAGTCTTAGCTTGTTGTGTAAGGGCAACTATCATCGCACATACTAGTCATTCTATATTTACCAGTGGAGGGAGATGGAATGGAGAGAGCCAGCAATGGCCGTCATCATTTGTTTCTTGACCCCTGAAACGGTACCTCATGGGTATCCGTATCGCCCGCTTCGGCTCCTACATCTTGGTCAAGCAGTCGATTTGCTTTGTGTGCTAAGCATCGAATCGACAGTAAGACAGAGAGGGTGTGGTGGTTAGTGATTTCACTGGGTGCTCCAACTTTGTGGCTGTGTCTCATCGCTGTGTCTCATCGCTGTTGGTTCGGGCGTCTGTGAAAGTGTTCCGTCGAGCAGGGGTCGCTTCTGACGTACATGTGATGATCGCCGATAAATGAGAAACTTCAATTTCAGGTCAAGATGGATCGTCAAAGATTGGAAAGAGCAATAAGAGTTGATACCGATCACATGATACTTGCTGGTGCTCTCAATAGCAGTTGCCATGGATACTAGGTATAGCACTACTAAGGTAAGTACTACAGTACGTAGGTAGGTCCTGCCTCTACTGCGAAGTTAACAATCTGGGCGAAGTATTACCTTGGCAGGTAGTACCTATCTGGCTCCTCTTACGGCGTAGTACTTTCCTCCCCAATGCTTCAGCTGCTTTTCGGGATCGGCGTTTCTGTGCCTGACTTCTTGAGGGCGGCAGGAAGGCAAGCCATGGCCCCACTAACATGCGGCGTAGCGCCCGCTGATATCGAGCACAAAGGACAGCGCGCAAAAGGCTTGTACCTGTACTATTCACAAGCTCAGAAACAAATTCGCATTACCAGCGAGCCTCCGTGAAACAACAGTACCTATACCTACAGAGTACGTATGTCCTTAGCGGCAGATGGGAGCAACAAAGAGGGGACGACCATCCTCTCGATCATCATCGTCATCATCATCATCATCAGCATCAGCATCACAAGCCACCAATTCAGGGATACTCATGCATTCAGCTTCAGGCCAGCTACTCTGTTCAGGCACCACTATCGCCATTTGTCACAGGCCGTTACCTCGAAGGTTCCTCTTTGGTCTAGACAAATCCAGGCCCCTAGACTGTGGCCACGCAGGTAACCAGATAGCTTCTGCTAATCCACATCAGCTGCGTGGCGGCACGCCTGTAAGCACAATATATCCAGATGAGTTGACAAGTACACGTCATATCCGCGTTTGCATCTGATGGCCGGACGCAGAATGAAACTGACAAAATCGCCAGTAGGCTAGCTAATGCTGCTGAGCAGCGACTACCGTCTGTCTCCTACGGCCGCCGACCTCAATCTCCGCGGATAGTCCCACTTAATGTGCTTTGGTCCACCTGAAAGGGCCTGCTCGCAGCTTTCCTATGTCCCTGTTCTCCGTACCAAGTATAGTGCTCATATGCACCCCTTCGTGCATCCATCCAGATTAGTCCACGGCAACTCGTATGTGCGACATGTCAACAAATCGTATGTACAAGTCATACGAGATCCTGCGCACCAATGCTGTCTTCGACTTCAACTACCCATCAACCCACCGAAATTGACAATCTAAGGCCAGTCACTCTTCTACTGGGCCCACTGAATTTGTATTTTTTGTCTCCGAGGTCACATCACTGGACAGTCATTCAAATGAGGTTTGGTAAGAGTGACTGCAGATCCATCTGTTGGACAAGAATGCCAAGAATGCAAAGATGGGTGCAATCTTCCGTGCACCATCACAGATTAGTCTTACAATTAGCAGATTATGCAGAGCCTTCGCTTAATAGCATGGAGTACGAATACAGTTGGTGGCCGACCCTTCGACATATGGCAAATGCGGCATACGTTGATGAGAATAACCGGAGACATGCCCACCAAATGCAGAATACGGGGTAATAATATTTACCTGACAGCGGCTAGGGTGCCAAGAACATCCAGTCGTGAGTTGTTGAAAGCAAGGTATTATCTCAAATCTCTGGGACTTTAGTTTCGTTGGCCCTCCTTCTTGAATTGGTGGACAAAAATCAAAAAGGGGCGGCTCACCGGCTCCATAATCCTAGCGTCGCCAAACTCAACGGTTCTTTCATCTAGCCCCAATGCCCTGCCACCATCTTTTGCATAGCTCCTGTCCTCCTCTTTCTCCCCAGCTTTAGTGTGAACGAGTGCGGGAAGACCCGATCCGCGGGGTCCCTGGCTGGTGACAATCAACCCCACGAGCTTATAATACTCGCCTCTTTCGATCAGCTGGAAACGGAGCTCGACTTCTGCCAACATTAGTGCACCTAGGGCTTACACACTCTTCTCAACGAGCATCTCTTTCCTCTCCAAGTATAACGATGATCTAAACAAGAAAGGACAGCGGAAGCTGGATAACCATGCCACTTCGTCAAGAGTTAGTCAAGCATCCTCAAGTTAGCGTCCCCGTTCGTGCCCACAATCGATCCCAGAGTGGACACAAGACAACAGATGCTACTGTACGAAGTGCTGTAGAGACCCTGTGAAGCGCCTAGATGCTGGCTGTGTAAAGTGAAATGTGAGCAAATCCCTTCATCCACCAATAGGTGTTTCCTGACATGGCCTTTGCATATCTATTCAGCATAAGATATGGAGCATTTCATCCACACACTTCCCAATTTTGTTAATTATGCGTTTTCCTTTTTCATAGCAATGCAGCCCAGGTCTTCCTTTCAGAACTTTTGAAAGGTGCCTAACGGTAGCCGAAGAATCCCTCAGGCTAGATTAATTCTCAAATTAGGATGCGCCAGTGGCTTTTGTTAAAAGAGTTACCACTAATCTAGTCCCTCTCTGCTCCTTAAGCTCCCTGGGTAATCGCTATGTTCGTGAGTTTACTAGCAACAAAGTTATGTCACCAAAAGATGGCTTGTGTAGGGACACTACCGTTGGGACATATTCGTCTCACTGCCCCTCTTAGGTCTTGTTTTCGAAGCTCGCTACATGTATTATGCAGCCGCTTCTTCGGCCGTCCAGACCCTTGTTCGAAGAATTCATTGTTCAAGTGACACTGATATGCACCAATTTAGTCCTGTGAAGAGGGGCCGCTGTCGCTGGGCCGCCCCCGGTGCTGTCACATTAATGTGACATGTCATGCTTGACCATCGGAATTGTCCTCGTTGTTGGCCAGTGACGATCTGATAACCAAAGTAAAGGAGTTTGAAAATGAAGAAGTGTGAAGCATAGTCAGGGACTCTTCAAAGACAAATAAAGAGTTCTTGTGAACTCTTGTTGGTCCAAATCGCCCATGTCGTGGCTATCTTCCAACTTTCTGGAGACCAAGATGAGAATGAAGTCAGGTTGCCAGGCTACAAGTAATATGGGCATTTTGTGGTGCCCTTCTCCTATCACAACGTTGCCACACCGATGTCGCCCCATCCTTGACTGGTAGAAATTATGGCGAATAGAAACTGGCGGCACGGCAATTCCGGTTTCCTTGGGGACTTACTTAATTGCGACGCGTTCGACTGGTCATCTTTTATTCGACTTTTATTTAACGGATATGCCAAGGTTATCTAGCCGTTTGCCATGAAGAGCCTCAATTGTCACCTCGGCCACCGTCAACGCGTTACTTGGCTAAATTAGTTACGTTACAGCCCACATAGGTCACAGGCGTGGGAATAATGCCACTCAAAGAATGCCAGCGAAGACATGCTTTTTATCCAGACAACCCATGCCACATGCGCTGCAGTAAGTGAGATAGAAAAAAACTTTCAGCTTTACGCCATATTCCACCTTGGAAGCAGAATCTCGATATAGTTTAGTTCTGCAGCTGAAATGTTGACCGTGGATGAATTGGTATTTATGCAGCCTGCCTGCCATTGTGGCTTGAATATATGCAAGCCGGCCACAATCCGACAGGCCGTCTTATTTGGCGCTTACTCTTACTCCTTCGTACTATTAGGGCTTGCAGTCATCACCCCTCGGGCACGAGAAGAGACCAATGCATGTCTGTAACTGACCGATAGAGGGCTTCAGTACATACACTATACCTCGCGCTCCGGGGCATGGCTCTTAGCGACCTATCGCACATGTGACCCCCTGAGATCTGCAAGCTTACTGTTGCGATGCGGATATAACACTGGCTTTTACGCCTTCGTTAGGCGTGCGTGAAAAACGTGGCACAAGCGACAGTCAGGGCTATACTCCGTAGTACCCGTAATATTAAGATGGGGAGATACACAAACCGCAGCACGTCATCACATTTTCTCTCCCGTATTTCGTAAGTCTCATGCATCAAGGTATTGACAGGTGGAGGAGTGGTACTAGTGCACCGATGGTGTTTGCATGAACCCCATCCGGAGCAATCTATCTATACAAGTATAACATGTAACAGTAATTATGGACTCGGTGCATTAAAGAGGGGGGTTGAAGGGGGGGTCTACCTATGTTGCATGGGAGTCAGTATCTGTATACTAATACTTTCCACCTCACTTAACCGAATGGGGCGCTACAGTCTATCAACAGTACGAAATATGGTGTACTCCGTAATGAATGAGGATATGCAACCGATCACAACTTGTTTTGGTGTATCATACATACAGTGCAGCATTATCACATTATGACAGCTCTTGTCTTGTTGTGGACCTCGCCCAATGAAGAAGCCTGCTGGCTCGCTACCATGCACGGATAAAATCCGTGAACCTACGCTGAGAAAGGATATGCCAAAAGGGGATGATTGACAAGTGGAAGTGGAATGCAATTCTCAATCACTATGTAGGGAATACCGTCACGGTGATTCCCATCCTCGGCTCCGAGTAGTTGGTACCAACGTGGTGGATGCATTCTTCTGTGCGTCCATCAAGCAGATACAGCCCCTTGCTGTTCAATAGTAGCATGTACTTTACACAACCTTTATTGGGCATAACAAAGAACAACGCCCCCCTGAGGCCATCGTCTAATGCCAACACATATGCCGTGCTCCCAATTGATTCACTTGGTGGTCTTGCTATCACATTCCTATTTTTTTTCCCCGGTCACGCAAAGGCCATTAAGTTATGCACGGCAAAAAATGTGACAGAGTTTAACATATTAAAAAAGATAGTGTCGACCAATGGATGACAACAGGGGTCATGGCTCTGCCTTCTTGTATTATCGCCAAAGTGCATAATTCTGACGTCGTCGCCGTTGGGATCGGGATTGATGAAGAAAATCCGCATGCAAGATGTTACACAACCGATATTTAGGATGAAGCTATGCAGTAGAGGGAAAGATGTCCAGTTATGTCATTTTTGGTCATTGTACCCTTTTAATATTCCGATTACCTTTTTTTACTCTATTGGGGGTAGAATGAGGGGGTGAGTAAGATTGACTTGCAGACATTGACCGGGTACCCCCTTTCTAGGCACGGATTCATACATTATTTGCTTAGTTCATACTGTATGTATGATGGTGACGAAGATTGGCACTTGTCATCCATGCTGACTTGGATGAGTGGGATGAATGCGTTTAAATTAACACACTGACATAGTGCTCCCTCGTATTGGCGAAGCTAATTATTTGATAATTATTTGAAAGAAAACATTATGGACAGATAATTGAGCATAGTGTACGGAGTACTCTCCATATATGCTTTCTACTAGATAAAATCGGCATTCTATACAAGATTAAGAATCATTCGGGTCAGCAAGCCGGTCAGCTCTCCTACGCTTGTACGGTAGCGCATCCCAAGAGCTGAGTACGAGTCGGAATGAGGGCCGAAAAGCAATCCAACATGCAAGGTATAACTGTCACCTGGCCCTGTGGTCTCCGCACCCAGCGCATGATTCAGTTGTTCATCTCTTTTCTTGTCTAAAAGCTGTCTAAACCCCCTGTATCTGTTGAAGATTTATCGTCCAATGTCCTCTAGTATCTGAATTTTTCTCATCTTGCGTTAGATTTTGGAATAGAGACGAAAAAGAAAGCAAAAATTAGAAATAAAGAGCGCGAGCTATAAAAAATCCAGCTTCAACACCTGTTGAACTTGAGATGCACGTCCTACTTGCACCATTGCCTTGTTCGCCATCACATTTTGAAGCTACCAAACGCCCCTGGTTTACCTTCTGAATCCAGATTAATTCTCCCAGAAGCCCGGGAATAGGTATTCAATCCTCTTCATAGCCTCGGGGTTCCGTCCAACAGGCTTGGTCATAAATTTAACTGCCCCGGAAGATGTACCCTCCCAGTGCTTAGCCAGAACAAGGTCGCTGTGGTCCAGTTTGATGAGCTGGTCCAGGACACCTCCTATCAATCTTTTAGCATTCTGGCTGTTGGCCTGCATGTATTTCAAGACCATGTCAACGTTGACATCCTCGTATGAGTGCCAGCAGTCGTAGTCAGTAGCCATGCAGATAACCTGGTAGGCAAGCTCAGCTTCACGCGCAAGCTTGGCCTCGGGAAGAGCAGACATGTTGATGACAGAGCCACCCCATGATCGGTACATGTGGGATTCGGCACGGGTTGAGAATTGAGGCCCCTCTGTGGTAAAAGAAGAAGAATTAGTAAATATAGCCCCAGTTTCAAATGTTATTAGCAATCGAAAAAACGTACCCATGCAAATGAGAGTGCCCTTGTCATGAAGCACCACGCCATCGCCCTCCATATGCGCCGCACAAGTCTTGACGATCTCAGCCAGCTTCTTATCGAACGGATCCGCAAATCCAACGTGACCGACAACACCACCCTCAAAGAAGGTAAACGGTCTGATGCCCTTGGTACGATCGATGACCTGATCAGGGATCACAAAGTCCATGGGCTTGATCTCCTCCTGCAGTGAGCCCACGGCGGAGAAGGCGATAATGGATCGAACACCGAGACTGCGCAGAGCAGCGATGTTGGCGCGGTTAGGAACTTCATGAGGCGCAAACTGATGGTGTACGCCATGACGGGCAAGGAAGGCAACGTTGACGCCGTTGTGGGAGAGGATGGAGATGGGCGAGGCGGGAGCTCCCCAAGGCGTGATGGGGTTGACGACAGCAATGGGCTCGTAGCCCTCGAGTTGGGCCAGGCCGGTGCCGCCAATAACACCGATGTGAATAGGCTCTAAATATTCGAGTTAACATCACATTGGTGGTTGTGACGAAGCCAGAAACGGCGATAACAGGAAGAGGTTTGCGACATACGATCGAAGGTGGTGGGAAGTTCGGTCATTGTGAATGCTGGCTGCGCTTGGAGCGTTAGCTGGTGTGACTACAACAAAGTCGAAGATCAGTCAAATTACCTATCTGCCGAGTCTACGTGCGTAGAGGATGAGTAAAATACAGAAAGTTTGGAGTTGATGGAGCTACTATTATTCTCTTAGAAAGACCGCAGTTTCGCAGGAGCACAAGGTGGTTGCGGCGCTACACAGCAAGCTACCCCTCTATCGATAGGGATGGAGGGGCACGTTTTTTTCTATTCCTTTCTAATTAGTAGATTCATATGCTTCGTAGAGCACGCCATCAAAAGGAACGAGGGACTGTGTTCCTATAGTTTAGTGCGCTTATGTGATATTTTGAGATCTAAAGACGCTATCTACAGCTGGATTTGGAGATTTATGGGAAAGCTGAACACGATGCTGGAAATTTGTGTGACCTCAAGATATGTACGGCTGTTTGGAAAATGACTGCTCCCTCTGAAGGTACTGCAAGAAAGATAATCATACACTATTACTAGGTACGGAGTACAAACAGAGACACACATTTTACTAAGTTGGTTTCTATATTACCTCAGATGTCTCGTGACAAAAGAACAAATATTGCCGACGCGGAGACTTTTCAGCCATCGATAGCCAACCCACCAAGGCCTTTCTCCAATTTATTGGAGACGAATAATCCATTTTGAAAACCCAATGCAAAAAATACAGCGAAAAAGCCGCCTTCTTATCGTCTCGTCCTCTATACCCGATATAGCGGGGCTTAACGCTTACCAAGCCGGCAACATAATTTTTTTTTGCGGAGCTCTCCAACACTTCATAACCTGCAGCCAAAACTGGCATATCCAAGCCACTCAAGCTCACGCGCGGATCATCGCTTTCACTTGAGACTCCAGCAGTAGCCGCAGAGATGAGGATGACAGAAACGATTGACATTAATGATACCACTATCCTCGGGCAAGATGTCGTGGCTACGCGGGCGCACGAAAATGGCAGCGAGAGCTCGAGTGAGACCATCGAAGAGCGGTGCTTCTCAGCCGCACTTGTCTGCCTAGAGGGCCATTTCACCCAGTCGCCTCCCATGGGCCCTCAAACCACTGCCAGGGTGAGCTCGATGATCTCCAAGACGCTGGAAAAGACTCACACGCTTCGGAAAGCTAGGTAAGACTTCTAATCTGCGTGCAATACGCATGCACGTCAGCTTGAGGCTTGAAGCTTGTTGGCCGCTAATATATATCAACAGAGAAGCTCTGGCACGGAATGTAGCCATTTGGATATGGCTCACAAGGATCTTTGCTGCTGCTATCCCAAGCCTAACGTCGCGATCAGTGGGGCCTCTATCTGCTTTGAATGATCCGAATAAGGGAGTCAGCCCTCAGGAGAGCACGGCTCTGATAGTCCTTAACCATGTCTCTGTCAAAGAGGATCTGGGGACGCTTATCAAGCTTATGCATATTGCTCGGAATCTTCTTGTTAATGCCGAGCCCGAGGTCCCCCAGGATATCTGTGCCGCGGTGCACTTTGACCAGATGGTTTATCAAACCATCATCCTATGCGTCAACGTGACGAGTAAGGGCTATGACGGCGAGATCTTGGACGAGGCCCAGAGGGTGAAACTTACTGATATTACTGAGTTATGTATGTGACGGCACTATCCTTGGATTTGGTAGAAGACACAGACTGACCTCTTTCAGATAAGAAGCTGCTTGTGACTTCACTGCAGCAGGTTCACAACTGGACTGCCAAGCATGATCGCAACAAGATGTCGTTTTGGTTTGACGTTCTGTTTGATGACGATGGTGCGCTGTCTGGACCTGAAGAAATTATGAGTGACGGCTCAGGCTTCCGGTCGGACGCGGCTAAGCACCAAGTTCAGCACTGGCTCGATCGGAATTCCAAAATGTGCGACACGGCGAGGAAGTTGCTCAAAGACTACGTTCAAAACCATGCAGACAAACCGCCGGGAAATCTAGCTCCTATCCGACCATTGGCTTGGAATTGGCTTCCAGATGTCCCTGCTGACTCGCCTGTTGACATGGACGAGAGCGGTGAGAAAATCAACCCGGTGTGGAATCCGGATGAGGGGGACAAATTTGAACAGGATCGGCTATACGGCCGTGTGTCTCGTGAGATTGATACTTGGTGGCTCCGAGCGCGCGATCCAAATTATGAGGATTGGGTCGTTGGCATGCCATCTGTGGAGTTTGCTCAGTCACGCACAGAGCATTGCCGGAACAATCTGGTCCATCGCTATGCTCACTCCTATCGAGCGGACCATTCGCCGCCTCCAGAGGGTGCTGAGGAAGATATCTCTGACCACGAACACTGCCACGAGTGTCATGAGTGCTATCTCCGCCACCACCATCATCATGAGGACGACCACGAGTGTCATCATCACCACCACCATGATCACGAACCTGACCACGTTCATGACCACGACCATCATGAGCATGAGCACGAGCATGAACATGAGCAGCATGCCGAGCTTGGTGAGCCTGGTGAGCCTGGCGAGCCTGGTGATGAGATAGTAGAGTGTGACCATCACCATCATCATCATCACGATGACGAAGACCAACATCACCATCATCATTGCCACCACCATCATCATCATCACGATCACGACTATCCTCATGATTATATGGACGATATGATGGACGATGAAGAAGTTGATGATGATGAATCTTATGGAGACGGACCACTAACTGGTCTTTTGACTGAAGTGCCTAATATTCTGGATCCTAAGCAGATTGAAGCACTACATATGATCATCAAGTCATGTATCCTTGATCATGCGGGATCTGGATTAACACGTGCCGGAGAGAATCTGCAAAAGACGCGGTGCAGAATGTTTCTTGCATTGGATTGTGGGAAGAGTCTGCTCCGCGAATTGCTCGTCTTCATTGCTGTGTGGGACAAGGATGAGCAAAGCCTCATTTTCCAAGTCACAACGCAAATTGTCGAGGCGGTTCATCACAGTGCCCTGGTACCGTATGCTTGGAACTCTCTCAGGATCCCCAAGGACATCATCTCTCCAGCACAAACGGTTCTTCTGCGCTTAGTCAACCACATGCTACGAGCTCGAGTCACTAGCGCTACTACACAGGATGCCAAGGACCACACCAGAGATCTTAAATTGGTACACTTCTTCTTCAGCTTTTTCCGAAGCCGAATTGTCCCAGAATGTGCAGCTCTCATGCATCTGCAGGCTCAGATTCGTGAGGAGAATCGTGATCCAGCTGAGTTTCCCGTTGACAGCTGGGATATGGAACGAGCAAAGGATGGGCTAGCTCAGTACCTGGAATTCCTCACGACCGCGGCCGAAATGGTGGATATGAGGCCTCATCTTATTGAGTGGCAGGCTATATATGATCTTATCACGATTCTCAGCAGTCTCGAAGCTGCGGTTCCAAAAAAACCACTGGTCGAAGTGCCTAAGCGCGCACCAGCAGCGGAGATTACTCCCAACGCGAACGGCAGCGGCAGCGACCTGATGGTCGAGCGGCCATATTCTACTGGAAATGAGAATGCTCCTCCATCACCTCCGCCACCACCTTTGCAAGAACCGGCTCACAAATTTCCATGGAGTGGCATTAAGGGGCAGATCTTCACCATCATCGCAACGCTATTGCAGCCACCACCGGGGCAAAGCAGCCCTGGTAATGCGCAGGTACAAATGCAGATGATGAAATACAACGGCATTGTTCCCCTGCTCAACTGCTGCGCGTACGACGACCACAATCCGTTCGCCAAGGAGCGAGTCACCATCTGCTTGAAATGGCTACTAGACGGCTGCGAAGCGGCGAACAACTTCTTCCGAGAGCTGGTCAGCCTGGCGCCGCAGCCTAATCTGCGACCGCCACCAGGAGGCACTACCGTGTCGACGATCAAGGTAGATGGAGTGCAAGGAGAAGTCAAAGTGCAAGTGCGTTCAAATACGGCACCGCCATTAGCGGACCGCGGCACCAGCAGCACGGACGAGCTACTTGAGAAGGCTGCGGAACTCAAATTGGGGTTGAATCAGTCCAAGAAGAGCGGTGGACAAAACAACATCGAGGAGGATTTCATGGCATAGTTGCTTCGAATTACTTTTTCCTTCTTTTCTTGTGTACTTACGGTTGCATATATCATGGCTATGGCGGTATCAGCATTTTGGGGGAGTTTTGTGAATTTCTTTTCATCTTATCTGTATATATGATACATGTCCCGGATATTATCTAGACCAGTTTGGCTTCAATAGAGATGAAAACGCTAAATCTTCTTGTGTTCTTTCTTTTTTAAGATCCAGAATAAGCTATACATATATATTGGTATGTAAACAACGCCGCAGAAATGGCTAATTCTAATCGTAGGTAACCAAAGACAACCAATGCCAGTCCCCATTTAGAGGTAGGTAGGTGAAAACGTCCAAGACATACATACATAGGTACAAATAGGTAGTAAAATATGAAGCAGGTGGAATACAGGTTGAGTAGATAGGAGTGGGAGTGTGTGTGGTCTTTTTTGAGCCAGCCCTTTCTGGCGTCGACATATACGTCGTGCAACTATGAATCGAAGAAATCCCCATTACGTATATGCTTTCTTTTTGGTATTTTCCCCCTTTCTTTCCTCTTGTTTTATTTTTCTTGTCTTTCATTTCGATTCTTTTTCTTAATTAAAGTTTGTGTAATCGTAACATCTCGCTCAAAATTTCAATTTGATCCGTTGGCTGGAAGCTTGCCCTCTGTCTTCTCGACATAGGCTACCAGGTCGGCAATAGTGCAGACCTTGAGGTTCCATTTTCTGGCAAAGGCAATGCACGCCTCGCCACGCAACATGCCAGGGCTGTTGCGAACTGCCTGTCCGGCGACCTCCTCACCATCATCGACGATCTCGCAGATGACTCCCGTCTCAGCCTTGCCGGCAAGGCGACAGAACTCTGTGGCAGCCTCGGTATGGCCGTTTCGGGCACGGACACCGCCGGGAGCAGAGCGCAGCGGCAGGACATGGCCGGGCCGGCGGAGGCTTGCGGATGTCGAGGCGGGATCGGCGAGGACACGGCATACAAGAGCGCGATCATGGGCGCTGATGCCGGTAGTGACGGAGGGGTCGGCGGCGTCGACGGAGACTGTGTAGGCGGTGCCGCGGGGATCCTGGCTGCGCTGAACCATGGGCGGCAGGTCGAGGGCATCGGCTCGGGCGTGGGTGATGGGTGCGCAGATGAGGCCGGAGGAGTGGCGGACCATCCAGGCCATCTGCTCGGTGGTGACGGCTTCGGCGGCAATGATGAGATCGGCCTCGTTCTCGCGGGAAGGGTCGTCGAGCACGACGAGGAATTCGCCTCTACCTGGGACGGGGGTCAGTCATTGAGTCTGTGAATATCATCTGTCCGGCTGAGTCGGAACAGAGAAAGGCAAGGAGAGAGAGGCAGAGGAACGTACGGAAGGCCTCGATAGAGTCCGGGATTGAGTCAAAGAGACTCTGGTCTATGGTAGTGGAAGGCATGTCGCTGGTTGGTTGTGTTTGGGTATTATTATTAATGTACTGTTGCTGCTCTCAATGAGATCTTTCCGCTGCAATTTTTCTCTTTTGAGTCTTGTAAATTCGAATTGCTCAAATAGAAATAAAAAATAAGACAAAAGATGACAGTCGGGAGAGAGTATGACGATCTGCGGGTTGCTAAATTCGGTACGGAGCACTGGGCGCAGGTCCGGGATTGTTGGGTCGCATGTACTTTTGTTCGATGGACTTCCACGGCCGACGTAGCGAGAAACCCCGAGTACCCTGGACTGAATCTCGGGCCGGCAGTAGCACGCCGAGCTGAACCAAGCAAAAAAGTCGCTGGTGGAGGGGGAGGAAATAATAGTGGCGCTGATTTTGCGAAATAGCTTGTGAAGAGAGTTGAGTGACCCGAGTTTGTAGCGGCAAGGCCGAGATCAATGGAGGGGCAATGCCGAGGAGTCTCTTTTTCAAGTCTAATGGAGATAGTTCGCAGTCTGGCGCAGCGAGAGGAAGTGAAGGTTTTCTTCTTGGTGGAGTGAAGTTGAATGGGCCGGTTTCGTCTTTTTGTCTTTTTTATTTTATTTTACTTTAGTCACAGGGTATTGTGAGTATAAAGAGAATAAAGTGAAGAGAAGATGGGACAAACTTCTAAGAGCGAAGCTAGAGAGAAGATAGCGATACTTGTAAAACTATCTCAACGCTTTGTTTTTCTATGTTGGTTCGGCGCTGGGCCTCAGCCAGATATAAATAAAGTTACGCAAGTTACGGACTCGTACAGAAAAGCTGCGACCTCGGGCTTTACTGTCTCACGACGATGAGCCGGGGGATTTTGCTAGATGCACGCTGATGACATTAAGACTAATCCATAGCCCACTCGCACCGGCTATCCGTCCCAGACGCTTGTCAGCATTCCCGCAACTCGCATGAAGTACAGTAAGGGCAAAGTAATGATGTGTAAGCCGAGGGAAGCCCCTAGCAGAAGCCCATGGCGGCACTAGTGCTTTACTTCGCGTGTTAGTTTTTAGGAAGCGATTCATCCAATTCGATTCAATTCCAAGGTTATTCTTACTCGAACTGAGAGATTAATTGATTACAAAGGGGCATATAGATGTGGAATTAAGCTGCGTAGAATAAATTGGCAAAAAGATGACTACGCTGCAGGACAGATGCGGAGGATATGCTGTCACCATATGCGAGATGCCCCAGATCAATGCCAAGGCGTCTCTTTTACTTGTATGCATAATTACTCAACTATCAAGACAGATTAATACTCCGACTCCTGCATCTATCTCATAAGAAAAAGAGCACTACAAACTAAAACAAAATGCTTCATATCTGCTGACACAGCAATTATTCTTTCCCAACAAATGTATTTCCAAAAACACCACAAGAAGATACACTGAATATGTCAGCCAAAAAAGCACAAAGCCAACCGCGCGGGTAATTTTCGACTTTTTTTCCTTTCCCGCTCACATTCCCCACCATCCAAGACGCCAGGGCCCAGCGGCACGCCAGAATAGCCCCTCAGTTGCTTTGGATATGAGAGTTGGGGAATTCGGAGTTGAATCTTCTTTGTCAGCTATTCGGTGGTGCGATTCTGACAATCCTTTTTGCTCTGGTCTGTTGACGTCGCTGTTCCTGGAGCTGCTCACCCTCCCGCATTCTCCGTGTCCCCCGTATTCTCCGAGCCTCCGAGCTCTATCTCTCCTCCGCGTCCTCTTCCTCTTCCTCCTCCACCTCCGGCGCAAGTCAATTGCATAGCAGATGGCCGTCCCGACCCGAGCGGCGACAAGTGGCCTCCGACGACTGCTTGTGCCTCGTCCATCGCTGCAGATCATCCCTGTAGCTGGAGCTGCGACGGTGCCATTTGCCGTGCAAAGCCAGCCGAGATGGCACTCTGCTTCTGCCTTCTCCTCCGTCAACCCCAATGAGGTCTCCCACTTTAATGCCCTGGCCGCCGAGTGGTGGGATCCTCACGGATCTTCGCGCCTCCTACATCTGATGAACCCTCTGCGCCATGACTTCATCCGCAGTTGTCTCCAATCCTCCGACTCGGCACCTCGGATCGACAACCGCAACGCTGATGGCACCGTCACATATCTCGACATTGGCTGCGGAGGCGGCATCTTTGCTGAGAGCGCTGCCCGATTGCCTTCCACGAAACACGTCACGGCCATTGACCCCACGCCCTCTGTCCTGAGCGTGGCAAAGGCACATGCCCGCAAAGACCCTTCGCTGGCGAGAAAGCTATCATACAAGCAGTCTTCTATTGAACAACTCAGCATTCCGGCAGAGGGTGAAGGCTACGACATCGTGACGCTCTTCGAAGTCATCGAGCACATTGACGATCCCGGTGCCTTTCTCGATCGAGTGCGACCGTTCGTCAAGCCGGGGGGATGGCTCGTCATGAGCACGATTGCGCGGACGTGGATGAGCTGGCTTACGACGAACCTGATTGCGGAGGACATCCTGCGTATCGTACCGCAGGGGACGCATGATTGGAATAAATACATTAATGAGGAAGAGCTGAGGGGATTCCTGGCTGGCAAGGGCTGGGACAGCGCAAATGTCATGGGCGTTGTGTATGTTCCTGGGCTGGGATGGAAAGAGGTCAAGGGTAGCGAAAAGGTGGGCAACTATTTCTTTGCTGCGCGCAAGGTATGAAGATGCGATGGATGAAGGATTGATTGTAGGCTACCTGCTTGAGAGGTATGCCCTGTATACCTTATATGTATCAATATGGGCGTAAAAGATATGATACCCTTACGATGTGTGATGAAATCCACAATGAGAGATAGCTAGACGGCGTAAAAGTCACTGTACGATACCTGAATAGAAAAAGGTGCATTAACACCCATTTAATACGCTCCTATAGTACCCGAGGACAGTATGAAGCTTTAGACTAAGCTCATGATGTAATTTATTGCTGGGTATCATTTTCTATAACAGTCATAATATATATAATATCAAGATTCAAACTCTTCCCGTTTTGCCTCCCTCTTGACTACTCTATTCCCGCTTCCTCTTGCTTGCCGTTCCCTGCCAAACACAAGAGATTCGTCATGATCGTCTTCATCCTCGTCGTCCATGTCCCGGCGGTTTTGTTCGGCTTGCTTCCAGCGCTGGACTCTTCTCTTCATGGCTTCGTCTAGATAGAACTCGTGGTCAAAGCGAGACCGAGAAAATGACTTGATTTTTCAAACCGTCCCTGTTAGCGTGGGTTTGTAAGATAAGAGGGATATGAGCAGCGTGGGAAAGGCTCACCTGAGAACAGCCCGTTTGAGGGCATTGAAGCTCGCCATGGAGAGGCAAGTAATCCAAGATGGCAGATTTTTCAAATATGTGTGGGCACTTGCGACTCCTGTAGGGCTCGTTCATGGGGAGGAGGGTCAAGGGACAGTTGAGGCTAATGTTTTCTCGTGAGACAGCCACCTCCTCGTCACCGTCAAGGGAACCAGTCTGTCCATCGCGGCCGGGGATTGTCATGTCCGGCTCGCCATTGGAGTCAAACCATCGTGAGGCATCTGGTAGGGGAGGGCCGTCTTCGCCCGCCGCGGCTTCATGCCACAGCTTCTTGAAGCCGGTATAGTCATTATTGAGAGCGTAGCGCTGGTGGACCGTGAGGCCAGTATATTCTGCCCTCTTCTTAGCGCGGAGCTCACGAAAGGTATCGACGATGCTGGTCACGGGTCCCTCTTCGTCTTCATTGCCCCCATCAGCGGCGTCTTCCTCATCACTGTCAGCCCCACTGGCCCGTCTCCGTCTGTTCTGTGTTGCAGCCGCACTTCTTGTTTGGGCTATTGTACTTGTTGTCGCAGTGGTGCTGAGATCATCCAATACGGAGGCTTCATCTTCCAGCTCGGCTTTTCGATCGATGATCTCTCTAAGTGCACGCTCGGATTCCCGTGTTAATCTTTCGACATCATTTTCGAATTCTGGTATTTGCTCTTCGAGGCGCTCCTCCTCCGCCGTCTTGTCTGTACCCTTCTCCTTTCGACGCTCACTGACTGTGGCTAGTCGATCCTGACTCCTGCGCAGGCGTTCGTTTAGATCGCTCACACTGAGGCCCAGGTGGCGGATAGAGTCCTTCAGCTGAGCCTCATAAGGTGCAGCGCCGCGATTGTTTGAAAGCTCGATTAGCTCTCGCCGGGCAGTATCGGATAGAGAAAAAGTAAGTGGCTCGTAGTCAGGTAGAGCTGTGATTGTGGTGGTGGCAGAGGTGCTGGACGATGCAGCAGCCGTACGGCCACCGCGGTTGAAAAGACGACGTGACATGGTGTAGAAGGTTGTAAAGATGTAGATTTGAAAATATCTAAAACATCATATATCATATATCATGACAGCATCCATGTGGACGAATAGTACTAGGATGCAACTGCATCTCTATGGCGGGGGTTGAAGACGCGCTTGACTTACGCGATCTGCAAGATGCTGTTAATTGCTAATTACCTAAGCCCAGCAATTAAGTGGGCACTACGGAGTACTACGACCGTGGGTGGCAGTTTATTTTCTAGTTAAAAGCATATTTGAATCTTATACTCTGTACTAATGAACGCGAAATATCTACACATCCTTACCTATGCAGATGTTTCGTTTTTCTTTATTCCAAATTCGAGCTGTGTCTTACGGGACTGACTTCATTTATTAAAGCGCTAGAAGTTGAAAGATAAGACCTACCCAGCTGGTACCAATACAGTGAATGTGAGGCACCCGAATTATCTAATAATCCGCAGAGGCAAATATTCCGCAGCTGTTCTACCTCAGCGGCATCCTATATTCTCCTATCATTCGCATACTTGGTAGTTTTTGATTTGACGCCACATGGGTTCTGCCGACCTGACTTCTCTACTTCTACCACCTCCTATCATACATAGTATGACCTGATCCGGGCTAGGACACGGCGCCTTCCGAACCCCTTGCTAGGTGTCTAGCCCCATTAACCTCAACTATCTTACTCGCTCATGATACTCTATGGAGTATAGCTTTCGCAGATCTCTTTCGATGCATAGGAGGCCAGCTAAGTTGTCGCGGACCAGGGCACCGTGACAAGGCCACAACTAAGCGAAAACTCCAAAAGCCTTGAGGAGCGACGCTCACAGTCTCTATGGCGGCCGGGTGCATTCGTTTGTCCGCCCACGGCGCCAATGTTCCGACTTGGCTGCTGGTCAAACCCTTGCGAGTTGGGTTGGGCATATACGCGAAATACGGAGTAGCAGTAGTACTCCGTGCCTCCAGCGACTTGGACCAGGTACTTGGATTCCGATGCTGCAACTGCGTTTTTCTAGCCTCTTGTGACTGACGTAGCTGCAGCTGTAAGGAGTCAGGAGGATGCTGTGAATCTTTCAGCTTCACATTTCACTACCTTCGGAGCCCTCAATTTCCGTTCTCTCACCGTATTTGTGCAACATGAGGCTGGCTGGCTGCTGCGTCTTGGGACTCCACTCATGTTTCAGCTATTGTCTCTTCTACAGGATATCGGAGACAAATCAGAGCACGAAGTACGAAGTCGTACTACTACTCGTATTACTGCTATCTACTACGGCCTACTGCAAAGTGTGGACCAACAACAAGACGATTTGGCATGGTAAAGTCGAGTCTGGCCTTCCAGCTACCCAACCACCAACCAAAGCTACACCCCTGTTTGTCGCTTGTTGACATTTGGACCCCTCTTTCTTGATCCATGACGGAACTGAAAGCTAACTCTGAGCTGTGGCCTGACGTACTGTACGATTCGTGATCGAATGCCGCATTCCTGCGCCCGTAAACAGGAAATACGGAGTGTCGAGAGTCTAGAACCTGAGATTCACAGCCCAAAGCTACGGAAACGCCATTAGAGCAGGGAAGTTGGCGCTCTAAAACGATCCCCACCAGTGGGCAAATACTCATGTGGCATCGACCAGCATTAGAGGCTGGGATTTCCGATCCTGATGGTGAAATGGCGGCCAGTGCACCGATCGCCCGTCTGAATTCAATCTGCCACCATCGGACCAATCACCGGCGCTCTGCAGCTCTATAGCTCCACGAGCTCGACACGATGGGTTTAGGCGCTAACAATATCAAGTGCGCCTTTCCCCGTTAGGGTGGTAGTGCGCTAACATCGGCTCGTTGAGAGGTCGCCCTGCCTACTGACCTGCTTTTTCGATGGTGGCCAGAGCCTCCCGCACTTGTGATCTGAGATCGTTGCCTTGTATCGACGATTTCCAACTTTCGCAGAGGCCACCCCCTGCACGCATCTGCAGGCTGCCTCAATACCGCTCGGCCGCTAGTTTTTGCCAACGAAGTTGCGCCATGGCTGTGTCAGAATCAAGCTTCAAGCCCCCCCTTCTCAAGGTTCAAAGCTTCTGGTACTACTATGCCAGTAAGGAGCAAACCATGGAGCAAAGAGTAGGGAGCGGTATCAGGCTTGGATGGAGCCGCCCGAATTCTCCCCAGTAGCCGTTTTCGTCTTGTGTTTCTTTGCCATTCCCAGATCACGATCTTATCCGCTTTATGTGATTGTATTTTTATCCCTGAGCTAGAAATAGTATTTAAATAAGCGCTGTTGTTTTGCAGCCCGATTCTCTTACATTGTACAGCTCATAATTTCCTCAATCTTCTCTCATTGTTTTTTCAATACGTTTACCCCAGTCATAGTCGTATCATATTGAATTAACCCAACCCTTCCAATCTCGCAAAATCGCCACCTGCTGGCGTTGATATCATTTCCTAATGCAAGGGGCGCCAATAATGGTGTCTTCAGGGTCTTCAGGTTTGCCGTTGCAGCTGAATACATGGGAAGACCATGCTCTTGATGTAAGTTCTCCTCGCTTCTTTGCTGGGGGCCAAGGCGGACAGAGCCCAATATTGATTCTTTATGCAACCAGTACGAGTTTCCAGCCCAGACTACTACTCATGGGGGAAGCAGCAGCAGTTCCGCCCCTACCTGGATACAACTTCCGGATCCCATGATATATCCTGGCGTCTACTCGGCTAGCGGGATAGATGTGATGGGCATCCTAGTAAGCATCGCTTGTTCTCGCATGTTGTTTATTGCTTTTTGTAGGAATGCCACGTGTCTGAATATGTTCTAATTGGTCTGTAATAACTAGCTTCGAGTTGTTTCTCGGCCAAACCCCTGCATTGATCTCGGCCCTCTCGACTGTTCCGTATCGCTCACATTATGCGACCTCAGCTTGCCGAATACGCCCATCGTTTATGTTTCCCCTGGTTTCTCCGAATTGACTGGATATTCTCCCCAAGAGGTTATGGGTAGAAACTGTCGGTTTCTACAAAGTCCTCCTCATTTGCAGCAGCCAGCTGGTTCTAAGTCTTCGGAATGTCCCGAACCCGTCACAAAGATGCGACATGCCATCCGCGCACATAAAGAGATCCGAGTGGAAGTAATCAACTATAAGAAAAACGGAACACGGTTTAACAATATCGTCACCATACTTCCCTTATACCCAGATTCCTCCGGGCATCATTATGCCGTCGGATTACAAGCCGAAGTATAAAGCACGCATTTTGAGGATTTTGAGGTGCTACCTATAACGGCTCTCAGGAGCAGTCCTCTTTCCGAATTCATTCCACGAACGACTGGATCTTACGACATCAGCTTTGCGACTTTTGAGCATATTTTCATTCAAGCCTGCTTATAACGTCTCTCTGGAGCGCTTGAAATTTGACCATGAATATTACACACACATCATTACGTATGAATAACTTTTGGCCAGCATTGATAGACCCTTTTTCCTTTTCTTTTCTATCTTTAATATCAGTTCTGCGACAAAATTTGCGGCGCACGCGATCATGGGCTTTATGGATATGAACATTTCCTTTTTTTTTTCTTGCAGATGTTTAGCTAGCGGCGTGCGTTCTTTTACTAGTTTCTTAGGTTAAGGGGGGGAGGGATGAGGCAAAGCTACGGATGGTACACGCAAAGGGCTTTGTTGACAGCTTCATATATACACGAAAGAGCAACTTGTAAACACAGATTACAATATCAGAAATTTACATCTAACTGAACATTATTACTATGCTTAATAAGTTACAAAAAAACACATAAATGCTAGTCTATCCATAAAACTATCACCCTCAGACCGCTACTTCCTCAGGCGACTAGACCGGCGACGGCCTTGATCATCTTCTACCACCTCTGTTTTGACCTCTGTTTTGACTTCTTTTTTAACAAGAGAAGGCTTCGACTTTTCCGCCGCAGCTTTGCCTCGTCTCTTCTTGGCAGGCGGGCTCGCTTCATCGGATTCTTCTGGCTCTTCCTTAATCGCTGCTTCCTGCTTTCGTGGTCTCTTGGGCTTTTTCTCTTCCACTACATCTTCGTCTTCATCTTCTTCTTCTTTGGGTTCAATCTTCGCTGGCTTGCCCTTGACAGGTTTGCCCTTCCCTGACGCACTCTTCACAGGCTCAGCCTTGGCACCGGCGACAACGGCGCCAGTTTTCTTCTGTACGCCTGGGGCATAGCAACTGGTCCGTCCGCCAACCGTGATGAAGGCAAGCTTCTCTCCATTTGGAAGCTTGCTTGCTGCGTCTTTGTCACCTTTGCCCCAACGGTAGTTGAAGAGCCAGTGGTCGGGGAACTCGTCAGAGTCACCGAGTTTGTCCACGGCCAGCTGGCAGACATAGCGAATAGACTCGTACAGCCTCGTAATCTCTTTGTCATCAAAGGTATCCGAGTACTGCTCCGGGTGAAGCTTGGCCTGGTAGAGCGTCTCATCGGCGACCCAGTTTCCGATACCGCTGATCATGGCTTGGTCAAGCAACAGCGCCTTGATGGGCACATGACGGGACTTTATCTTGCCGCGAAGGTACTCCTCTGTGAAGACATCCTTGTCGACGACGGGATCGGGTCCGTTCTCCACAAGTGGGGAGTACTTCCGGATAGACTCGCCAGGGCAGTCGACAAGCCGCACGCGGCCGAATCTCCGGGCATCAGTAAATGCGACCTTGACAGGTTCTTTACCGTCTGTGCTGAGGTGGAATTTCCAAAATTTGGGGGGCCACTGGGCGACATCGCTGTCCTTCATTTTCTTGTAGTAGTTTGTGTAGGCAGTCTTCTCGCCATTTATGTGCACCCAGCCTGTGTCAAGGGTGAGCGCTATGAGCGGAACGGGCATTGAGTAATCATATTTACCTGTCATGCCAAAATGCATTACTAGATGAGGCGGTTTATCTAAAGTTATCCTTTTATAAGGTGTTAATAAACTTTTCGCTATTGTCTTGATAGATGGTTTCACATACCAGAAGTATTTCCCCTGAGAGCCCGCAGAGACAACCTAGTATGGTCAGACATGGCATGAAATCTCAAGCTTGTGGCGCAATTTTCATACTGTTTTTCCTTTCAAGGCCGTTTCCACCTCTTTACCACTCGTTCCGACTTTACCGAAGACGCTGCTATCATCTATGGCCGCAGCATTGGCTATGGTCTTTCCCACCAGCCTCTTGTTGAGGTAGTGTACTATACGTGCAACTACACGATGTTAATTATTAGGTCATTTGGGAGTTCTAGAAAATATACTTTCCTTCAGCTATCTCAGGCATCGTAATTATTCTTATTTTTTAAATAGAAAAATAGGAGTGTAAATGCTTCAAATACTCTTTCACTCTGCTTCATACAATTCAGGCAGTGACATGTGCAAACACGATGCTAGCCGCGCCTTGTAGAATCGCTTAGAACACGATGCGACGCGACATCACGTGATAGCTTACGTTAGCAAAATCTCTTCCTGATCCACAGCCCCGCCTGTAAAAAGCTATGAAAACATTTCTGCTCAAACTTTTTTTCTTCCACCATTCGTTTCTTCTTCCATCTGCAAAAATTGCAATGGCAAAGCTCAAAGTAAGTTTGTGCGCTGTTTTCCTTGGTTTCCCTTCGTCCATCTACCTGATGATACCCTAAATCCGCAAACTAGAGTCTTTGACCACTGGAGTGAAAACACCGTTTAGCACGTCAGTCTGAACCATCATCGGACAGCTGAAATATTTTTCTTGCATGCAACGAGTTTGATCGTCTTGCTAACTGTCTATAATAGGATTCAAATACCAAGTGGTATTGAGCTTGAGTATGATGCTGGCATCTCTGTCATCGACATGTAATTTATGGTAGGTCGCACTTTTTTTTTTTTTTTTCTTGCACGCGCACAATATGATGATCAATTTTACAACTATATACGCTGGAAATTACCGGCCGAGGTCTCCTTTGACGATATTATTAGGCTATTACTGATTTGTCGCTTCAATTCTTTTTTTTCTTCTTGAATTACAATCATGTGGCATTGGCTGACTCGGAAGAATAGATTCACTAGACAAGGTATGCCGTCTTGATCGCCAACACCTCCTCCATCACTCCGATGTTAGATGATGAAACGGCACTGGGCTCCGATTTATTATAATGAGCAAGACACGCCATTTTGCGGCAGGCCTAGAAAACCTCGCCCACTGATTCTATCTCGTCGATGCCTCAAATTGGTTCATATGACGATGGATATTGGGGCTAATCTCTTGATATCAGTGTCCAGTGATGCGTTGTAGATGCAATAACGTATGATGTCTATTGAGTCCATATCAAGGTAAGCTTTTCTTGTTTCTCTTATCCCATTGATGTCATGTGATGATTTTAGATGACGAGTCCTATTCGGGTTTCCGATGAGGATACAATCTTAACTACCATTCATGCATTTCCTGATCTTTGACCCCAACATTGCAATTATTCTGCTGAAGCCTGTGGGTTGACTTTGGCTAACATTGAAAAGCGATATAATGTTAGTTTGTCCACATAATTCTTTTGCACTCCTGCTTTCTCGTGATGAGCTCGAATAAACAATGACAAGCATATGTCTGAGCTTCACGCGACGAAGACAAAATGTTCGGAACTGATCTGAAATCATTCACATCACATTGTTGATTTGTAGAAGCTGAGCTATTGGCTAACTGGCTCAAAAGATGACCTAGCCTAATTCATGCTATTCATTTCATAGCATATGATACTATTGGTAAGCAATGACATCTTCTTTCCTTTTCTTTTGCGTTTATATGATGTACAAATATCACGACGGTCAACTTAGCCATATGCTCTGATGATAACGCCTGTGACAAGGCACTTTATCCCTGATAATTCCCCACACCTTCGTCTTTTTCAACTGCAAAATGCATTCTTGGCATTGTGCTAACAGACGATTAGTTGTGCCAGCCTTCCTAACATCGTATCGACGTGAATCATACACTAAGCGGTGTTTGACAATGCCAGTGTGCTAAGTAGCCGCTGCTTCCGGTCCTTTCAGCCTACAACTTGTGGACTACCGTATTTGTGCTGTACATCATGGGACAACCATGTAACCAATCTGTCGTATAGACGTTGAATTTTGCGAGCAAGTTGTCGCTTCAGTAATTTTACCATTTGTAATCAATATAACACATATCTACTGTGCATAATCACCTATCCTTGATATACAGTGTACATTACCATCACGATCATATGCACGAGTCATCTATGTTAAGCACCACGCCATCATAGAGAGCGTTTGTAACAGGATAAATTACACGCACAAGGGTGCTTTTCCCCTCTGCTACGTAACGCGGAGTGACTTGTTCGACGCCATCAATCTCCTTACTGAACCGGAAAGGGTTGAATACGTGAAGGAGAAAGATGTTGTACTAATCTCGAGCCCGAGAGGGAAAATTCTATGAGTGACCCATGGAATGTTACAGCCTTCTTCGCATGGCGAAAGATCATCGCCTTGGTTCATCCCGTCGAGCTTGGATTGCACATTGCCATGGGCGGCGAACAGCGTCAACGTTGTCAGCCCACCATCCCCGGGGCCCCTTAGCTTGTCTTCCTGCAATGGCTTCAAAGCTACTCGTGAAGAATTGCAATATGGCGGAGGGGGGAAGATGTCAAAGCTACCTATTGTACGCCTCTATACGAAGTACCCATGTACAGCTTTAACTGTGAGGAAAATGGATTTGTGCTCCATGCTCGTCGTCACGTATCTCAAGGCAGAGACCATGGTGGCGCAGGACAAGGAAGGCTGAGCTGCACTTCGGATGGCGCATAAACGGCAGCAGCAAACAATAGGGGCCATGATAGAGGCGGCACGAAAAAGAGCCTTTCTATTTATGTATCCATCTTTTGCTCTGTAACATCGATCTAGCCAGCGCCATGGTTTAGAATTCAGGACGGTAGACGGTGGTGGTGTGCAAATGATGCATACTGCATAGACGTACGAAGTAATAGCACTGGCTATGTAGGAACTCAGCAGAAAATAGGCCGACGGAACAGCAAGAATGGGATCTCCCCCCACCCCCAAGTAAAACTCTTGGCATGTATTGCTAGGCGCGAGAACGCGAGAAAGAGGATCGAGACACTTATTTACCGAGCCTACCAATAAGACTCGTTGGGGGCTGAGCTTCGAAGGCTTTCGGTGCAACCTCATGTATTACTTAGTACGGAGCTTTCAGCAGGATCAAACCACGCCAGATGTCAAATGCTAGTAGAAAGTTAGCTGAAGGGGAGGACGCTACTATTCACGCTACTATTTATTTGTTTTTTATTAGCGCCAGCGGCCCGCCTGGTTGCTGGAGTGGGAACACGAGTTTGGTAAAGATTCGATTCGTTTTGGAAGCCCCGTGGAGAGGTAGTGCCGAGTTTAACCTGGCATTAGATGATGTGGTGAGAGATAGATAGGTACGGAGCACCGTGTGTAGCAACGTCTCGGGAACCCATTAAATCGTGCCTCTGAGTCTCAATTGCGATTACGGCGAGATTCTTGTCTCTGCGTAAGATCAGTTCCCCTGTCCATTGTCAAGTTAGTTCAGCTAGGTGGGGCACAAGCCAGGATTAGCGGTGGATACCCTTGCGCTCGAAGAGGCTCTTAAGCGCTGAGCCTACGGTGTGGCATCTTCTCTTTGGTCTGCATCACCATTGCAGAATCCGGAAACTCGTGCAATCCTTCTCTCCCCAGGATGTCTCGTGTTGCTCTATTCCTCCTCTCATAGGCCACTGCCTAGTTGTACGGCAGTATCTGTCGCAGAGCCAGGCAGCTCAACGATTATTGGGCTATCACTTCGGCATAATACAGGCTGAATAATTAGTGGCCAGTGAGGAAGAGCTGGGCGACAGGCATGCGAGGAGAAGGATTCGGGTCCTGGCAACTTGGTGGGTGTGCTCGTTGGCATTGTTGGAGCCTCACTCAGGGGTGGATTGTTTTGTCGAGAGCAGGAAGCCAAACCTGGCTTTTCTTGCTTGAAGTAGGATTGTAGTATTGCTAGCAGATTTTAGGATTCGCTACGAAGTACACGTGAATGAGACAGGCGGAGACCTTGTTTGTGCTCCCACGCTATATTTGTGCTGGCGCTTCCATCCGTTGTTGCATTTACCACTTTAATCTGCGACAGAGTTTTTGTGCTGGTGTTTTGTTAACCTCTTGTTCGGATAACTAGCATTGAGCTTTTTAGCCTGTTGCTGCTGCATCAGATAGAGGCCGTCTCTCCATCAGGGTCCTCTCAGGTGAGCAGGCGTCTCGCCGAAACATTGACATCATGGCTTTCACAAACGAGGCCGGCATTTTGCTGGGCCCTCTCACCACAACATGGACCATACCCGAGACTTGCTCGATATACATGCCGCCCTGTTCGACATGCGATCAAGGGTTCAGAGCGCAGTCCTGCAATCCTACGAGCGATGGCCGAGTGCAGGATAATACGGCATGTTGGCCGCCAGTCACGTCGGGAATTGCATCACCGACATGGCCCTTTGAAGGCTGGGGATTCTACTCTCCTGGCTTGGCGTGTCCTGCGGGATACACGAGTGCCTGTACTGCAGTTTATGGGCAAAGACCACAATGGAATACTCAATTTACCCTGGTGCCATCAGAGACTGCTGTGGGTTGCTGTCCAACGTAAGTTGAATTCAGATTGACATGAACCTTTGTTATATCAAGTCTCCCTATTCGGTAAACCAACGATTGAGAGACAAACATCACTCCGTTTGGGACCTCAGTGGGATAGAGTTGCAAGTTAGCTAACTGCCTACTTATTATGCTAGGGGATTCACATGTACCAACCAGAATGGAAACACATGTATGGCAACCATAACGCACTCAACTGCCATCCCAACCGCGTTTTGCGACAGCACCGACATCATCGACTCTGCCGTCGTGACGTTTCCTAATGTCGTCACGATAACCCAGACCGAAACAACAACGGGTTCCGTAGTTGTAGAATCTTCCACTTCTACACGCACAATGGTCCTATACGCCCCAATGTTCCAACTCAACTTCCACGCAAGCGACTTGCCGGCCTCGACAACCGCCACATCTACATCGAGCACCAGCACCAGCACCACCACATCTTCATCAAGCCAGCAATCTACAACCTCTGCAGCAAGTAACGATACTTCGTCAAAGTCCTCGGGAGGGCTATCCAGCGGGGCCAAAGTCGGGCTGGGCGTCGGTATTGGCCTCGGTGTGGCCTTTTTACTGGCCTTCTCTGCGTTCATCTACTACTACCGGCGCGCGAGAAATGCCCAGATGCCTCTTGGAAGTGAGCTCCCAAACAATCAGATTTCCGATGTTGATCAAGGCCCAAAGATTAAACAGTCCCCTGCTCAGATTTACGAAATGGGCGTATATCATGCTCCTGCGGAATTACATGGTAATGCCGTACAAGGGGGCTATGAGGCGCCCGACGCCCATAGATACTCCTGATTTGGTAGGAGAAAAATGTTAATGGTATAATGAAATCTTCTTTTCCAAGGACTACATGCATGGGCAGGGTTTATTAAAATTGTATTATGTGCGGAAGCCTGAGTTCCAGGACTCTGTTGTTATATACTGTAAGCGATATATGAGCGAGGAGCTTGGATGAGCTGGATATTCTTTTCTTACTTTCGAATACCATTATTTATAATTTTATGATTTAGCGGATAGCGACAGAAATGATGATTTATACAAACATTAGAGGTATTCATTCTGATTTTACAATGACCCTTTGTACCGCAGTCTTCTCATGCGAATAACACGAATACGGTACAATCCTTCGACCTGGTTACGTCCGCATCTCCACTGGTGCTGCGTCAACAGTGGCGCAGCGACAAGGGCAGGTAACATTGTAGTCGCGAGAATATGCCAAATTTGCAATTGGCTGTGCTTTTGAATGAAAAATAAAAAAACAAACTCAAGCTTATACATGAGTTTATCACAAAGGCCCAAAAACAATAGATTGTCGCGTAAAATGATCTGGGGTGCTAACCTATACTACTCCCGCCAAGCTATAAAAATCCAGATCAGATCTAAAGCCGTTGAAGCGAGTTGGGCCTCCCAGCCAACTAAAATTTTCTTTATCAATTTTACCCCACAAAATAGAGCTGCGAATTACGCGCATTCCATCTCTCCAGATAGGCCATATTTCTCCGTAACGGTCACGGGGCAATGTACGAAAATGAAAAGCAACGTCATTGATAACCGCCCGTGCCAAGCAGGCAAATCTTGCCCCGGATGAAAGATGGGATTAGATCAAATCAGATCAAATCAAATAGACCCCGTTCGGCGCCCGACACGGCCGAATGGACGACGACTCGTCACCGCCCCCTTTCAATTGCTAGGACACAAAAACTAGCCGTATTCGTACTGCACTGGGTCGTAACACTGGCACTAACACCAGCCAATCCATGAAGGACAGGTGTTGATGGAAACACACACAGGTCCAGAATAAAAAAAAAAACTTGAGTTAACAGACAAATACCCATTCTTGGGATTTATAAACGGCAATTCTCTCATTTCTCCTTTCTATTTTCATCAACAGTCATTCCATTGAACGCTTCTTTATCTTGCCCCAGCCCAGCCCAGCAGCAGCGATGAATAGCACAGTCGAGCAAGTCATGGCAGATCTGCCACTTCACCCATTTTCTCCATTTGCCATTGAACTGCCAACCTATATCGCCAACACTCTTTCAGCACCGGTTCTGGTGTCAATCTTTGGAGCAGGATGTGTCGTCATCTTCCTTGCCACCTATGGCCTCATTCAGCGGATGAGGCCCTCCATGGCGAGCGGTGAGGTTGCTATTGCGCTTTGGTTTGCGCTCTGTGGCTGCATCCATCTCTTTTTTGAAGGTGAGTGAGCATGAGACAGCTCAATTTCCTTAATTTTGCACTTTGCCTCTCTCAATGCTCACATATATGTAGGCTACTTTTCCTACAATGCATTCGACATGGCTAGCAGAACAGACATCTTCGGCCAGCTTTGGAAGGAGTATGCTCTCTCTGATTCCCGCTACATGAGCCAAGATGCCTTCACTGTCTGCATGGAAACCGTCACTGCCGTTCTCTGGGGCCCCATGTCATTCTTCTGCGTCTACTTCATCATTGTCGATCACCCGCTGCGGCACCCATTCCAGCTCATCATCAGCTTGGGCCAGCTCTATGGTGATATTCTGTACTATGCCATTTGCACGTTCCAGGAGGTCGTTTTCGACATTGTGTACTGCCGACCGGAGCGGTTTTACTTCTGGGCTTACTACTTCCTCTGCAATTTCTTCTGGATTGTTATTCCTTTGTTGCTTATCAAGCAGAGCGTTAATGAGACCGCAAAAGCATTCGCCAAGGTCAAGGCGACATCTACTGTTAAGAAGGCGCAGTAAAAGAAACGGGAAATTGGGAGTAATGCTTAGATGAAGGAGAGCATTTTGCGAACTGTGCCTTGCAATAATAAGATTTGGGAACGAAGAAAGATTATTATCATGGTATAGATAAAATTGATGCTGCTATTTTTTTTTTTTTTGAATAAAATTTTGAAGCCCTCCATGTTCATTTTGTTCCATTTGGGGGTGTTCCTCAATCCAAGGATAATTAATTTTTTTTTAAAAATACAATCCCTCTATTATCCAGCCAAACAACGCCATCGCTATGCAAAATGGTCCAAGTAGCTAATTGAGTTGGAGATTACTCGAATTGGCCGTCAATGCCCGACTTGATACCTTCCAATACAGGACCCCACTGACTGCCTGTCCGTTGTGATCGAATTTCTTCAAATCGATCGCTGGCGATTTTTCTGACAAGGAGTGTATCCTTTGCTTTCTTCAGATTTCTACCATCACCAGTGGAGAGATATTCATCAAACCACGCCTCTTCAGTAGAGTCAAAAGGTAAAAATGCCAATTCGTCTGCCTGGCCCGACTTGTTACCGAGAGTCTCTGCGATCAACTGTCGAAAGAGGAGCTCGCGGGCATGCTCTGGGTATGTGCGGGAATAAAGGAGTGCCTCGGTCACGTTGGTTTGGGTCATAGCACCAAAGATGAGCTCCAAAGCTCTGGATGATTTTAAAACAGGCTGAACGGTGTGGAAGTAAGATAGCGCAAGGTTATAGTCGCCATCCGAAGCTTGCTGAACAAGTGCGATGATGATATCATCAGCAAAGTCTGGTATTAATGATGGATGAGCAACATATTCCAGAGCCGTCTACCGAACTGTTAGCATTGAGAGATCTTATTTCGTAAATCAAATGCCACCAACCGAAAAAGCTTGACAGTCCATGTACCACAACCCCTTCATGAATATCTCGTACTTCTGAGGCATGCCCGAAGCAGAAGCAAAGGTCTCAGAAATAGAGGCCTGGCCGTCAACTGTATCAAAGTCTAGGAGCACATAGTAAAGCAACGAAAGCTTATGGTGCATCGACATGCTACTTTCGCAAATCTGCTGGTGGAGTTGTCGCACGCCATTGTCGTTTTTCGGAGGATAGACTTTGTCTGCATGATATACTGGTCAGCTCGTAATCAAATGTGTATATGCACGTCTACAGGGACATGGCCTTAGACTGACTTTTGGTGATTCCTAGCGCTTTCAGAACACGATCCATGAACAGCTGCCCACCCAAATCTTTCCGGCGCGCCTCGATCTCGTGTATGCGCTTGCGATCGTAGGGCATTTGAGCCCCTGCGGGGAAGACTTTGTGGTAATCGGTGTATTCGAACATTGTCGCGGATTGTTGAGGCAGAACCACAGACCAGGGACGGACTTGCGAGAGAGGTCAAAGAAAGGGTTTATGCCAAACTTGCCTCAAAATTGAAGCTTTTGGCTGCTGTAGTTACAAGCAAGCCTATGCCTGTCGCGATGTCACGTGTGAGCTGCTCCCAAGCTCAAGACGCCAACAGCCTTAGTGCTGAAGCCACAGCGAAAGCCACAGGAAAATAATGAAAGATGGTGGGCTTGGTGGGGTGCGGGAGGGTACGTACCCGTTGTTTACAAACCACGCATTTGGACATTTCCAAACAAAGCCAACGAGCGCGGGGTCCAAGTAGAGTCGAATTCTAGCGGTCAATTGCAAAATTGGTATGCGAAACGACGAGAGGTGAGGGCCATGAATCAGCGTTTGAGAATTGATAAGACCAGCCATTTTGATTTTGGACTCTTTGTTACTTCGAGTTAAGCGACCACTACTGCATCTCATTCATCTCTTTGGGCTTGTGAGCGATAGCCCACCTTGGCATCATGGCCTCTGCTTCAGGTCGACCATCGCGACGCGTCGCCTCGAGGCGCACGGCAATTATCGACTCCGACGACGAGGATGAGATCTCTATAATGTCGACTAAGAATCGCGACGTCAGGGACGAGTCATCGATGGAACCCCCAAAGGCAGCTGTTAGGCAAACCAGGACTGCGCGCAGAACAGTTCCAGCTTCCGCTGCTGCATCTGCATCTGAATCTGCACAGGCACCCGTCGCTGCCCCTCGAACTCGTGGGCGCCCTAAGAAGGCGTCCACTCCGTCCGAGGCAGCTGACAACAGCGATATACTTGGCGAAGATGAAATCTCCCAAGCAGACGTCACTTTTACTTCGACAAAGCCCCGCAGCCGGCCTAAGAGGTCTCTAGCTGCTGCTTCCAGTGCCGAATCTAGTGAGCTGTTTGACACATCCGGAGCCAATTCGTCGATAGGAAGCATAGCCTCGCCGCAAAAGCGGAGAAGCGTGGCCTCGCGAAGCTCACTAGCCAGCAATGAATCAGCCGCCCAACTGCAGACTCCCAGGGCCAGGGCTAGCAGAAGATCACAGGTCGCGTTGGAAGATCAGCCATCGCCAGAGGAGCAGGCTACACCAAAAGCACGAGCGCGAGCTGCTCCGAAAGTGCAGGCAACACCAAGATCGAAAACCATTCCAAGATCCCGAGCTACACCAACGCCACAAGAGACACCAGCTGCGCAGGCATCGAATGCGTTTCAATCACCACAGCCATCGACGGATACGCCTTCATCACAAGCACAGTTGCAGTCCACCCCACCGAACGCTCAGGCTCAGGGTTCTCCTCTGACAGACATAACGTCACATATCAATGCGGCCAACCTTAACCCACCAGCAACAGTCAAGGCCATCAGGTCAATGGATACAATTCTGGAAAAGCCAATGGATATCGTCCTCAAATCACGGACAATGACGATTCCCGTCGTCGAAGATATAACACCAAAGCCTCGCATCGTTATTACACATTTGATCCTCAATAACTTCAAGAGCTATGCTGGACGACAAGAAGTGGGGCCTTTCCATGCATCGTTTTCATCTGTTGTTGGACCCAACGGCTCTGGAAAATCCAATGTCATTGACTCTCTCCTCTTCGTGTTTGGTTTCCGGGCCAGCAAGATGCGACAAGGGAAGATCTCTGCTTTAATTCACAATTCCGCACAATATCCTAACCTTGAGTTCTGTGAGGTTGCTGTGCACTTTCAAGAGGTTTTAGATCAGGCAAGCACCCTCCTAATGTTACATACCAGATATTATTAGCTGACATCTTCTAGCCTGGCGGTAACCCTGTGGTAATTCCAGATTCAGAACTCATCATTTCCCGCAAAGCTTTCCGCAACAATTCCAGCAAATACTACATCAACAATAAGGAGTCCAATTTCACGACTGTCACTACACTGCTGCGTGAGCGTGGTGTTGATCTTGACCACAAGCGTTTCTTGATTCTTCAAGGAGAAGTCGAATCGATTGCTCAGATGAAACCCAAAGCTGCAAATGAGCACGAAGATGGATTACTAGAGTATCTTGAAGATATCATTGGAACATCCAAATACAAAACTCCGATCGAAGAGTCTGCTACCGAAGTCGAATCTATCAACGAAGTTTGCATGGACAAGAGTGCTCGTGTTCAGCATGTTGAGAAAGAGAAGAATAGTCTGGAGGAAAAGAAGGACAAGGCACTCGCATTTATTCGAGATGAAAATGAACTCGTCATGAAGCAGTCGGCATTGTATCAACTTTATATCCACGAATGTAACGACAACATCGCAGTCACAGAAGAGGCGATTAACCAGATGCAGGCTCAACTGGACGTTGAACTCGAAAAACATCAAGGCGGCCAGCATATTATCAAGGAACTTGAGAGCCAATACGCAAAGGGTAGCAAGGAATTTGAAGCTCAAGAAAAGCAAGCTCAAGCGTTTACAAAAGAAATGGCAAAATTCGAACAAGAGCGCGTCAAATTTGATGAGAAGAAGAAATTCTTGGTGGATAAGAGAAAGAAGCTCGAAAAATCTATTGAGAATGCTGAAAAGTCTTCGATCGAAGCTGATGAGAAAATTGAGCAATGCGGAGCGGACATTGAAACTCGGACACAAGAAATTACGGCATTGGAGAATATGGCAAAGGAGGAAGAAGCTGAGCTCACCACAATTAGAGAGAGTCTGAAGGGAAAGACGCAAGTCTTTTCTGACCAGATTGCAGCTAAACAAAAATCTCTAGAGCCGTGGATGGAAAAGATCAACCAGAAGCAATCTGCTATTGCCGTTGCTGAAAGCGAGATGAACATTCTTCAAGAAAAAGCGAATGCCGGCGCAGTTGCTCTGCAGGAGCTAGAGGCCAAGATATCCTCTATAGAAAAGGGCAAAATTGCGAAGCAGAAGGAGCTCAAGGCTTGCCAAGCCGAAAAGGCAACTTTGACAAAGGAGGCAGAAAAGATGTCATCCGAGCTCCAAATCCTCGCGGACCAAGAGCCGAAGATTAGGGCAAAGATTTCCAACGCACGCCAGAAAGCCGATGAGGCCCGCTCAAGTTTGGCTAATACTCAGACGAGGGGCAATGTCTTGTCTGCACTGATGCGAATGAAGGAATCAGGTCGTATCGATGGATTCCAAGGCCGTCTGGGCAATCTTGGTACTATTGATAAGAAATACGACGTAGCGGTCTCCACCGCGTGTCCTTCGTTGGACAACTTTGTCACCGAAACAGTTGAAGCAGGTCAGCAGTGCATTGAGTACCTACGCAAGAATAATCTTGGCCGTGGCAACTTTATCTGTCTAGACAAGCTGCGACAACGGGACTTATCACCAATCCAAACGCCAGAAAATGCTCCGCGGTTATTTGACCTCATCACAGCAAAAGCGGACAGGTTTCTACCGGCCTTCTATCACGCTATGCAAGACACTCTCGTAGCCAACGATCTTGCACAGGCTAATCGTATCGCTTATGGTGCCAGGAGATGGCGAGTTGTGACGCTAGATGGTGAATTAATTGACAAGTCTGGTACCATGTCTGGAGGTGGTACCACAGTGAAGAGAGGCCTAATGTCCTCCAAACTTGTTGCCGACACTACAAAAGAACTCGTCGCCAAACTGGAAGAGGATCGTGATGGGTGGGAAGCCAAGTTCCAAGAGTTCCAAGAATACCAACGAGAATGCGAGAATAGCTTGAAGGAGCTGAATCGGCAGATCCCACAATTGGATACCAAAATGCAAAAAATCGGCTTGGAAATGGAAAGTGCCACGCGAAATTTGGCTGATGTTCAGCGACGCATTAAGGAAGTCAGCAAAGAGTACCAGCCATCTGCTGAGGACTCCCAGAGAATCTTGACACTACAGAAAGAAGTGGCTAAACTCACTGTAGAAGTTAAAAAGATTCGTAGCGAGACATCTAGCGTTGAAGAGGAGATTAAAGCTCTGCAAGACAAGATTATGCAGGTTGGCGGAGAGAAATTACGAGCTCAACGGGCCAAGGTCGACGCTATCAAGGAGGAGATTTCATCTCACAATGACGAAATTTCGAATGCTGAGGTCCAGAAGGCCAAGGCCGAGAAACAGAAGATCAAGCTCGAGAAAGATTATGCTAAGGCTACTAAAGAGCGAGATTCTGCAGTACACGACCTTGAACAACTCCAGGACGGCCTTAACAACCAAGGAGAGAAAGCAGAGGAGCTGAAAGCCCGCGTCGAAGAAGCCGAGCAAGGTCTTGCGTTAAAAAAGAAAGAGCTGAAACAACTGAAGGCAGAGTTGGACGAGAAGACTGCAGAGCTAAACGAGAGCCGGGCAGTGGAGATTGAGATGCGGAACAAGCTCGAAGAGAACCACAAGGTGCACACTGATAACCAGAAGCGATTCCGATACTGGGAGGACAAGCTGTCCAAACTTATCCTTCAAGATATTGACGACCTGATTGGCAACTCAGCTCCTAAGACTATTAAGACTGAAGAGTCAGAAGAGCCGGAGATTCCAACAGCTTCGACAAACGGCGACGATGATGACGACATTGAGATGACTGACGTTGATATTGACGAGGGAGATGCCATGTCTGTTGTTTCTGAGCAAACTGAAAATGCCGAAAGAGCACCCGCCCGCCAACCCAACGAACTGCCAAGATATACACCAGACGAGTTGGCTGATATGAATAAAGAAACTCTTAAGGGCGAGATTGCGGCATTGGAAGAAAAGACACAGAATGTAAACGTGGACCTCGGTGTTTTGGCTGAATATCGCCGTCGCGTGGAAGAGCATGTGTCTCGTGCGTCTGATCTGCAAACAGCACTTGAGCAGCGCGATTCAGCAAAGAAAAGGCTGGATGATTTGCGCCGTTTGCGACTTGAGGGATTCATGGAAGGATTCAGTGCAATTTCATTGCGTCTCAAGGAAATGTATCAAATGATCACCATGGGAGGCAACGCAGAACTTGAGCTGGTTGACAGTCTAGATCCTTTCAGCGAAGGTATCCTTTTCAGCGTGATGCCGCCCAAGAAAAGTTGGAAAAATATCGGCAATCTTTCAGGTGGTGAGAAAACTCTGAGCAGTCTTGCTTTGGTGTTTGCCTTGCACCACTACAAGCCAACGCCGCTGTACGTCATGGACGAAATTGACGCCGCTTTGGACTTTCGAAATGTGAGTATGATTCCACAGGCTTACGCTGTTACGATTGCCGAGCCCCCTTTCCCGCATAATGTGAAGATATGAGATATGACTTGCTAACAATGCTTAACATTAGGTCTCGATTGTGGCGAACTACATCAAGGAGCGTACAAAGAATGCACAGTTCATCGTTATTTCGCTACGAAACAACATGTTTGAGCTTGCAGCGCGCCTTGTCGGCGTGTACAAGGTCAACCATATGACAAAGAGTGTCACAATAGAGAACAAGGACTTTATTGAGAGGCCTCAAATGACGCAGCAGCAACAGAGAGCACTGGGAGCTGGACACACGGCAACATTGGCAATGAGGTAGCACGGATAAGTTGTTTTTCATTATTATTGTGACAGAGAGCTTATTTTATTAGGCGAACCGATGGCACATTTACGACGATAGTTTGATGAATGACTCATATATGGAGGAAAGGGTAGGCAGGCATTGTAGAGGTATACGGCGGGTGGCATTTTGGGATTATGACGGACGTCGTGTTGAAAAAGGATATAGTTTTTTTAATGATTTTTATGAGCAAAACATAGTTTGGCCCCCAGTATGCGAGACGCAGTGGCCGTGCATGCTCTTGTTTCCAAGGTCCGCTATTAGGAGCCTCCCTCACTTTCTTTACCTCGCCTTTCTTAGTTTAGAAGACATCATTGAGTGAGAGGGAGCCCACGACGACGATGCTCTACTCCAGAAGCGAAGGCCGCTCGCCTCGAGCACTCGCACCATGTGCTCACGTCTCTCGAACAGGTCCTGGTCGTTCTCATCCACCAACCCCAAGTTGGGCAATGCGAGGAATGTCTCGTTCTGCAGCCCTCTTTACGGCGTCCACATGTGCCACGTGCCTCCTTCGCACGATGGCTCTTTTGGGACAGAGTGCCGGATCTTGCGATCGCTATGCATGAGACAGATGTTGACAAGTCGTAGCTCTGCTTGGTGTTGCACGATGAGATCTTGTGTGACGGGGAAGAGAGGGCGGAGGGGAGGTGTGAAGTATTGTGGCTGAAGTCCCTTTAATTTGATCGTGTCCAGATGTGTGAAGTGGCCTGAATGTTCAGCTTGGGAAATAAGACCGAGAGAAGATCGTAGTAAGGAGATGGAGGCGGATATAGTATTGCCGAGACATAGTAGTGTCGGCTGTGCTTTGGGCTGCCTGAGGCGTATGGTCTGGCCTTCGCTGATGCTCGATAGAGATTCGGATCTGAAGGCGCTTTGCGGGTTAGACTGGATGTTCTAAGTCGGAGATGTTGTCCGTATGTCGATCCTAGTCAGGGGCAATGAGTTACAGATGCACAATGTCTCATTTTTTGAGAGCAGACTTGCGAGTCTGTACAATGTATTGAGAGGCCGGTTTTATATACCGTGTTTCATTCGAAGCCTCTCTATATATACCAGTAGCCTATCCATCATATAACAAGAGGCCAAATATGATTTTGTCCATCATCTACCTATTCTTATCATTTATTTCTCTGTCAAAATGTTGTTTCTTGCAATTCAGGTTCTTCTTCATGGTGCATTGGCCTTTCCCGCCGCCCAGAATGCTGTTTCCTGCGATCATGACAGTCTGTATACCTCACTCTCTCGAGATGGTGGGGAGTTTTGTTCAAGCATGATGAGAACTCCTTGCGAGGTATCGTCAACTCCTACACAATTCACGTCATATTCCTCGGCCAAGTTGTCTTCATATGTGAGCATTCTTCATTATGATCAACCATTTATATGGTGCCTTTAGTTAACGACATTTCACTCATAGTGCGCGTGTCTTATGACGAGCTGTACTTCTTATGGAACAGCCGCACCCGCTGTGACTGGTTCTCAGACTGATCAAACCAATGGCACGGGACTATATACTTCATGGCGCAATTCTCATGGGCCATCAGCTACACATCGAGTTACCCAAGCGAGATCCGAGGATGGCAACAATGAGGGGGCTTCTAAGATCAACAGTGACGATGACTCGGCGATAGAGACCAGTGGAACATCCCTCACTACCCATAATTCTGGAGGTGGTGATGGAGGCTCTACTGGGCATGCAACTATTGAGCCTTCAAGCATTTTGGGATCGCCAACTGATCCTACAACCAGTGACTCTGGGACCCCGTCAGCTACTTCATCAGACATAGCCGGTTCTGATACGGGATCCATGACTGAAAAAGTAACGCGTACATCTCACGACTCTTCTCAAGGGACTGCTACGTCAAGTCTTCCCGATAATGGCGGCGCCAACTCTAACAGTAGCTCGGCAACGGGAACAATAATCTCCGGTACAGATGATGGCGCGGCCAAATCGTCTCAGACAGCGTCGGCTACAGCAACAGGTAATGCCAGTTCTACAGACGATCCAACAAATGGTGGGACTGGAGCAGAAACGACCCCTGGGAGTGGACAGACTTCTACTACCGCTGCAAATGAACAATCGTCTAATGGCGTATCAGCTACCCAAAGCTCATCCAGTGGCCCGCAAAACTCTGGCCAAGGTTCGTTAGGGCTGAATGCCACCTCGGCCAGTTCCACAGATACAAGAGCACCTAATTTCACATACACTGGATCTACACCCGTAATAACCTCTGGGGATATATCTACTACCACTGGTTGGAATAGCTCAATCACGTCGTCTCCATGGGGTACTGGGACTGGAGGATCTCTGTCTACTACGGTCATAAATAGCTTTGCATCTGGAGCACTACCAGGATCCTCTTTAAGCTTTGACAACTCGGGAACGGTTTCTACAATCACAAACGGCACGCTAACAGCCACTCTCACCTCTGCTCCATTTATCACACCTAGCGGCTTCAACAGCAGCACCATCAGTCATATTGTCAACGCAACACAGACAGGACCACCTCCTTTACCCGCTGCAAATTTCACACAGGTAACTCGAACAGGTGCCATTGTCAAGCCGACATGTTATCAAATGACTGAGCCGCAAGGGGGATCAACTCGACGAGCACTGCTTCACAACACAAACCTTCGGGAACAGAATGCAACGATTCCATTCCCGTACATTGAGTCCGTCGACTTCCAAACAGATGGCGTTGATCCTTTGTATCTGACGCTGCGAGATGCTGCCGAAGGGACTCATTACATCGATGTTTCTAACCGGAGTTACATCGCCATTGTGGACTCCCTTTATAATGCCATGATCATCGATGCAAAAGGTATTCATTTCTCGACTAAAAAGTGTCAGTATGATGTCTCCATCACGATTGACTCCATGTACGAGCAACTTGCTGCGCTATCCGGGCAAGTCTGTTCTACGGGTGACCAGCGGCGGAAACGGATGAATGATGTGGACTTTAAACAGACCCTTTATCTGCGAGACCAGTGTAACGATCCAATCAAGCAGATCGTGCGGCAGTATCCAGAGCTCAAGGTTGGGGATACAGACTGCAATGACATTGAAGTCGATGAGGATACTGGTCGATGGCTTTTTGACTGCACTTTTCCCGGCTCAGATTCGGGCACCATGAGATGTGAATGGGCTGTCAGAAATGATATCGAGGAGTTTCTCTTTACGGATCCATTTGGTGGCGCTTGTCCTGACCTATCCACTGTTATCACAACTCTGGAAGCCAACGGCCAAGACTTCATCAATCCAGAATCTCTCCGAACTGAGCTCTATAATCAAGGCCTGGATGACGCTCAAAAGGCAGAGGCTAACCTCATCGTCATCTACTATGAACAGCTCTGGGAAATCCTGAAGCAAGCTTTTTCAAAGCTTCGCACTCAACCACCTGGCAAAGCGAGCGCCATCCAAGACTACATTGATGTGTACAATCAGTACCGCAATTTTGAAGACGACATTTGCGAGTATCTTCACGCTGGGGATATGCCACTGAAGATGAGCCTCCGCGCAGGTGTAACCACTATCGACGCCATCGCGAGACTGAACTGGGCACCAGAGAACCCCAAACCTTTCAATGTTACAGTTCAAGATCCGGCTAAGCTTGCGTGCTGCAGTCCTGGAAGCGATGCTAAGAAGGATGAAGTCGCGGGAACCTGTGCATATCCGTTCAGCGCTCACCTTGGCGATACGGGATGTGTTTGCGGAAAGACGGCTTCAGGAACTACCTTGGCGTTTGAGATTACGGAATGTGAGAACTTTGTGAGTGACTGTAAGGTTGATGACGATTGTTCCAAGGCCGGGCACCCGACATTTGTCTGTCTGACTGGAAGTTGCTGTGGTGGTGGTGTATGTGTTGATCCGTACGAGTGTGCGCAGAATGGGTCTTTGCTGGTGAGGCCGGGACTCTTTTGATTGAACTGTTGAGAGGCTGTATGATGGGTGTGAATAGCTGAGTATTTGTACGAAATAGGTGCAGAGAGGGTATTGTTTGAATTGCTGTCCTTAAATTTTCTCGTTTCTCATCTGTATTTGGGTATTAGATATCTTGAAATATCGTCCGTTTTGACCCTGCGTTCCTTCATGAACTAATTCAAGCGTGACCTTAAAACTGTGTCAATCATCAATATTTCACACGTAGATGATAATACAATGCAGTCACATAGCAAGAGGCACACGACAGGTTGTCTTTTAACAAGAAAAGTCCGATTCATTTAGGCTCCAGGATTCTCTTTGTCCCGAGTATTCATCTAAGCAAATTTTACATGAAAACGTTAAACGTAACCAGACTCCGTCCCACCCAAAACCATTATTCCCATTTTAAACCTTGGGGGCAACGGCGGGGGTGATCTTCTTGCCATCCTTGTTGTAGCGGACACGAGGGGGAGGAGCTCTGTTGCGGCGACCCACGCGAGAACGGACACTGTCGAGTTTTGTTAGCTTCTGACGTACCTTTGTATGGGGCGGGTATTTGTTCGGGAGTTGGGACACGAGTCCCAAAGTACAACCAAGGCTCATCTGAAGCACATACGCCATGATGGCGCAGTTGTAACACTCCCAGGGGAGGCAACGTACCGGACAATCTTGCCGTGAATGGCACAAGAGACGCAGTACTGCAGCTTCAGGTACATCTTGGGGACAGTGTACTCGGCGAAGACAGAGGCATCGGAGATATCACCTAGGAGCAAGTTAGTGATGCAAGTTTTGCGTGTTGTGTGATGGTTTTCACATACGAATGGCAGCAGACTCGACCATGTTGCGGATGGTGAAGCGCTTGATCGCCTTATCCTTGGGGGTGCATCGCGAGCAGTTGCTGCATCGGATGGGCTTGGTGTGGCCGCGACCCTTCTTGTTACGGCCGCTGTTGATATGTTAGCATCCCATTCGTATGCATCAAAGAGGATCATTCTCCATCGCTCATCTTGAAAAGTAGCCGTTGAAACGAAATCCGTCCACATGAGGATGATTCGCTTGCGGCAGCTTGGCAGATGGAAGAGGATAATCGAATGGATGAAGGGGGGATTCGTACTTGTTCTTTCTCTTCTTGACCATTTTGGCGATGTCTGGATTGAATTGTTAGATTCTCACGCAGGAAGAAGAAAAGAGAAAGGAGTTCAGTTCACGTACTGGAATTGGTGTTTGTCAAAAAGAACTTCGCTAGGGCTTAGGAAAGCTGTGCCAAATCAATCAATCGCCTCTTGGTTAGTGTGCTCCACAATGATAGATCAGTGTGTACTGCAGGAAATTTGGCGAGGGGCAGGGCAGCTATCGCGAAAACCCTAGGTCATGTGATCTCGTTTGCCGCCCGCCGGCAGGGAATTTTCTGGCGCGCCACACCGGCGAAAAGTACTCCTCTCTCATCAACCGCAACATCTGAAGATTGCTTAGGACGGCAATAATTTTATTGTCGAGGTATGTCTGAAAGATGCTGCATTTCTATCTGCCCTCCATGAGCTCCGTGAGCTTCATGAGGGAATCATCATTGATGTCTCCCTCTTGAATTGCTTTTACGGAGCTCTCCCATGCTTCCCAAAAACCCACGTCGATGGCGCAGAGACATTTGCAATACGACGCTTTTCTCCCTCCCCCCAACGTCTCACGCAGCAATGAACGCTAGGCAATAAATCTAACCCTTCCAGTTAGGCAAGATGCAGATTTTCGTCAAGACCCTCACGGGGAAGACGATCACCCTTGAGGTGGAGTCTTCCGACACCATCGACAATGTCAAGTCCAAGATCCAGGACAAGGAGGGCATTCCCCCGGACCAGCAGCGATTGATCTTTGCTGGTAAGCAGCTCGAGGATGGCCGCACCCTGAGCGACTACAACATCCAGAAGGAGAGCACCCTCCACCTGGTCCTGCGCCTGCGTGGTGGTGCCAAGAAGAGAAAGAAGAAGGTCTACACCACCCCCAAGAAGATCAAGCACAAGCGCAAGAAGACCAAGTTGGCTGTCCTCAAGTACTACAAGGTCAGCAACGACGGTAACATCGAGCGTCTGCGACGAGAGTGCCCCAGCGACACTGTGAGTAACCCCCCTGGCTGCCTTAATCAGGCTTGCAGAACTCTTTTCAATTGTGGCAAAGATTTGGAATCTAACATGGGTTTGTCATCTAGTGCGGCGCTGGTGTCTTCATGGCTGCTATGCCTGATCGTCAATACTGCGGTCGTTGCCACCTGACCTACGTCTTCGACAAGCAGTAAGGGACAAACTTTTAAAAAATGGAATAAAATTTGTGGATTGGACAGCTGGAGCCATGGGACTGCCATAACAAACAAAGGCGTTGATGTAGCATAGAGAGCACATCCGGCGGCTTCTGGTAATGAATGCTTGATTTAAGACACGTTAGGAGTTTTCGGGAACTGTAGTTCATGTGACAATGTGCAATGATTGCCGTACAAGTATCTGCTATCTCCGTGACGCATGTGATGCCCGTAATGCAAATGCTAAAGTAGTACGTGATGATAAGGCCTCGTTGACTGATAGCGTGATGTATTTTTTTTCCCACCCAATTGTTTAAGTGCCCCGGCACACAATAATTATGAACAGGTCCACTTTAGCCGAAGATAGGGCCCTCTCTCATATTCTGTACTCCTGTCTCATCCATTTGTAGTAGTAGATTTCACCACTTGCTGCTTGTGTATCATGTCACACCGCGAGACAGCCAGATTATAGTTTTCAAATTTCAATTCAATCATGCTGATGCCAATAACCTGAGTTAAATCGGACAATGCAACATCAAGATCGGGTATGCATCCCTTCATATGTACAAAATTATCATAGCAAAGCTGTTTGTCCTTGAACGCCGTTTCCAGATTCCTTTACAACTCCCCTCAAAAGTGAAGTGCAGATACCACCCCAGGCCCAGAGCCGACTTCCCCACTGCTACTAAACATACTCAGCTTGTGACGTCTTGCTTTTCTTTGCCTTCTTGGTTTTGTCCTTCTTGGGCTTTGACTGAGTGAGTTTCTTTCCCTCGCCCACAGCCAAAGAGTCCCCGTCAGGATCGGCAAAACTTCCGTTGGCTAGCGGCGCAGCCAGATTAGGTACGGCACTCAGCTTCTCCTTCTTGCCGAATTTCTTGTCGCTCTTCTTCTTCTTCTTATCGGCCTTCTCAAGAGCCAAGACGTCTCCTTTATGCTTTTCCTTTACTTCACCACCATCTTTCGACTCCTCCGGTTGGGCCACCTCAGTGATGGACTTTGAGTCAGCCGAAGCCTCTAAGCGCTGGGAAGCACTCTACTCATCCTCCGCTGCCTTGGACTTCTTCTTCTTCTTCTTTTTCTCCTTCTCGCCATCGGCGTTGGTCATAGGGACATCTTCGTCGTCATCACGCTTGCGCTTCTTCTCCTTCTTCTCCTTCTTGTCCTTCTTCTTCTCCTTCTTCTCCTTCTTGGAGGCAGAATCGGGGACTTCAACCATGTCCTCGTCTAGGTTCTGTGCAGCATCTCCAAGAGACTCCATGACAGATTTCTAAATTAGAGTTAGCTTGTATTTGAAAGGAAGAGAGGGAGCTTGGAAAGATGAAGTCACAACGTACAATAACATCTGCGTTCTTAGTGGGGCGCTTGCCAGTGGCGTAGAACTCGAGACGCTCATCCACCTGTGCCTTAAAGGCATCACCAAATCGTGTGGAGGGCTCATCAGAGAAGACATCGATACGAGAAGCCATGGAAGCCTTGTTGGCCACACATCGGGACATGCGGCCCTTGTTCTGCTTGCTAGCCTTGGCAATGGCACCAGCATGGAACAGAAGACCAAACTTGGGAGTGTTACCCTTGGTCTTGAGCGCGCGGAAGAGGGCCTTTTCAGCACCAAGAATCTGCAGGGTTGATGAGGGAAGCTTAGCCAAGTTGGTAAGAGAACCCGCATGGGAGATGAGACGAGCAGCAACGCTAGATCCGAGCAAAGCCTTCAGGTTAGGCGCGACTTGGTTGAGCTTCTCATCAAGATAGTTGGAGGTTGATCGACGGTTATCGGCTTGTTTGACAACAAGCTGAGCAAGTCGATCGATCATCTCAAAATCTGTGCTGGTAAGATCATATCCCATGGAGACTTTGGCAGCATCAATGATAGCCTCAGCCTTCTCTCCATCTTCGCCAAGGACGGCAGCAATGTCGTGGAGCTTCTCACTGGACAGCAGTTTTTTGTTTCCAATGACACCAACGAGCCGAGCGTAGGTGTAGTTGTCTGACGTAAATCGTTGAAGCTCAGGGAAATGCGAGCCATACCATTCACGAAGGCGCATGAAGAAACCGTTGACGCCCTTGTCTTGGAAGTCGACGGTGGCAATAGCCTGGATGATGTGGTTGTCATTGCGGGTGACGTTGAACTTGACCTTGGCACGAGAGTACGCGTGGGCCAGACCCAGGGAGGCCTTGGTGAGATCTCCGGTCTGGAGTCCCTTGAGCAGCTTTTCAGCGTGCAGACGGATTCCACGGATAAGTTCGGCAACAACCACAGAGGTTTCGATCGTCTCGATAGAGAGGCCGGGGAACTGAGCCTTGATGCCACCGCCGAGATTTTTCTCCGCCACGCCAAGCGTGATCTTGCTCTTCTTGCCACTTGTCTGCGGGAGATTGAGCTCAAGGACCGACTTGAGCTGATCGGAGACGATACCCTCAGAAATTAAGTTGACGTTCTCGAGAGCCTCAACGTGGCCGCTGTTGTCCAACATATCAGTCTCTAGCCACCTCGATCATAGTCTTGTAGGAAGAAAATATTTACCCGAAAGGAGTGAAATTGACAAGATTGACCATTTTGCTAAACTTGGGCAACTCATTCACAGCAGTTTGCACCTCCTTCAACTTGGCGCCAACGGCATCAGCTTGGTGCACCACATTGAAGAGGGCATAGCCCAAGGCTGCCTCGAAAAGGACGTAATCGACGTGCGCCATTGTATCTCTGCCCAGGCGGCGCCGTTATATTGAGGAACAGAGGCGAAAAGAGAGACGCGGTGACTGCAATTGGTGGCAGCGCTTTTCGCTCTCGTGTAGTTTGGTGTTTTTTCCAAGATCTTCGCATCCAAACTTTTTTTTTTTGGTCGACGAAATTTTCTGGTAGCTTTGAGCTTAGCGCACGGACCAATAGGATTTTGCAGCCGGGAGAGACTGCGATGTGGGATGTGTCACGTGAATCAAGAGCGGGGCGCGTCTGCTCTGTGCCATTTCGAGGTTTGGTGTCAAAGTGGTGATCTTCAAGTAAGAGAATAAGAACGTGGTAATATAAAATGACTACTATACCTTTTAGGCTCCTAGGCCATCACAGGGCAAGATGACTACGCTCAGCTATTTTCAATTTTTTTTATTATATATTCTAATTACTTAGTTTATTTGTTTATTCTCAGTCACAAATCGTGTCCTTCATCGGCTCCTCCCAGTTCGTTATCCTTCGTCTCTTTCTAGTTATTTGGGAATCCATTCTTCAAGTTTTCGTATTTCGTCTGCGGATAATCAATGCAGTTATCCTGCCTCAGCAGTGCACGCGGGCCACCAAGCTCATTGACAACAGTGCCAATCAAGCTGTCCTGGCCTTCCTTATCTCCGCTACTCTCCCACCACATGCCACCCCCGAGACCCCACTCCTTGATATACCTGGCCTTGACTCTGCTGGCATGAGGAGTGTCATAGGAAACCAGTTTCCTTGTCTGTGGATTGTAGCAGTAGCTGGCGCCAGTGGCTTGATCATAAATCTCTTGAGAGCCCTGCAGAGGAAGGACCTTGTAGTCAAAGATGCCATTCTCCCAAGATCCCTCGCCAATACCATTATATGGCTTGCCAAGGCCGTCTGTATTCTCAAAGGCACGGCCATAAATAGGCATGCCAAGCACAATCTTGCTAGGCGCTACGCCATTCTTTGTGTAGTAATCAATGGCGGCATCAGTAGAAAACGGTGTAGACGTAGGATTGTCAATCGACGGGTGGAGATTTGCCTGATGGCCACTTGTCGGATCCCAAGACCCAGCGTAGTCGTAAGCCATCAGGTTCCAGAAATCAAGGTACTTATCCATGCCGGCGACATCGAGAATTTGAAAATGCGTAGCGCCCGCAGGACAGGCTACTGTCAGCTCGAAATGACTGCGGGTTGGAAGCGTGGCTGAGTAGGCATCCAGCTCCCTGCGAACAGTGGCGAGAAGCTCAACGAAATTTCTGGCCTCATCTGCGTTTTGAGGATACTCCCAATCGATATCAAGTCCGTCAAAACCAAGATTTTTGACAAGCTCAAGACTGGATTTGGCGAAGGTGTCGCGGCCCTGCTGAGTGCTAGCTGGACCCTTGAAATTGCTGCTATACGTCCAGCCGCCAATGGATAGAAGAACTTTGAGGTTACGGTTGCGCTTCTTGAGGAGATTGAGCTGCTTCAGGCAGCCATACATGTTATTGCCGGTATCATTCCACGAATCGCCCTCCCAGTGAATGTCTGTATCCGCCCAGCCGTCGGTCATATGCCTGCACATAATGTTTAGCATGCATCCTACATTAAGATGAGGGAAGAGAACGAAAGACTTACACCTCTCCACTGTCTTGCCGAACATTGGCAAAAGCATAGAGGACGTGAGTAAGTTTATCGGCGGGAAGGTCTTGAGGCCGATGCTTTCTGGCATAAATGGCCCTTTAATCCACAGACTCCGTGTTAGCCGGTGATGCACTAATGCTGTGTAACCAAACCATACGTACCAATTCACAAAGTAGGCGACTGAACGATAGCCGCCTTCAGACATGATTATCTGTGATGGGAAAAAGCTGGTAACTGGAATTAGAGACAACAATAGGACCAAGCCTGCTAGAAGAATGAGGTATTTGCGGATTACTGGAATCCTATGACGAAATGGTTGCTGGTGCCCGGTAGAAGCCGTGTTGAAAGTGAGCGACTTCGCCGATCAAGTGTTTGCCCTTTATACTTGTAACAGCTAGCATAAACATGAACCCTTGTTCGTTTTCTCTCTCCTTGAAAAAAATATGAATAAGTAAGCCCCTTGGCAATTCAATAGGTGCACTCGAGTGATTCGATCTGGATGAAACAGCTCAATGGCGGCCTCAGATGCTGTCGTGGCTTTCGCCCCAGCCTCCACTTTTCACTTTGCATGCGCTGTCGAAGCTGCTGACTGGCCAGCACCGCCTCATGCGACAGCTCATCTACACGTACCTAGTGAGCCCACAAACTAGCCAATGCCCATCTGCAGACGTGGTTTGGACACGGTGACTGATCAGCAGGAATATTCTTATGCCAAGATTGCTGTCGACCAATGACCTATCCATACAGCCTTGAAATGCAAACTCCTGACATATTTTGCCCGCTTGTCACCTTAGCTGTATTTTGGGGACTGTTCTACACAAGAAGTTGCAGCAGCTCTCAAGGAACTTGCACCCACTATGACAGAATCTATCTAGTATAACCTAGAATTACTATACAACATCATGTTAATAATGTCTTCATATGCATCATAGTCTATGTATGGAGTAGCCATTGTTGTCATAGGAAAGATGAGTGCCTTATCAATACTCTTTGTTTGATTCCGAGCTGCCATATCACTCAGTATATATGTTCCTAGCCTCAGCCGCATCCATGCTCAAGCAGTAATTGGACGACATTATTCTTTGCCCACCAAAGCGGTATTCGGCCATCATTACTTCTTGCATTAACGTCTGCGCCATTCTCCAGCAGTAGCTTGACGATATCCTCATTCCCGCTATAAGAAGCCCAAGAGAGCGGCGTCCAGCCATTATTATCCTTTCCATTGATTTTAGCGCCATTTTTTAGCAATAGCTTGGCGATATCCTCATGTCCCTCTCTAGAAGCCCAAGAGAGCGGCGTTTTCCCATTGTTATTCCTTGTATCAACCTCAGCGCCATTTTCCAGCAGTAATTTGGTGATACTCTTATGCCCCTCTCTAGAAGCCCTCAATAGCAGTGTCCAGCCATCGCTATCCATTACATTAACTTCAGCACCATTTTCCAAAAGTCGCTTGACAACATCCTCATGCCCGATACTCGATGCCGTAGAGAGCGGCGTTTTCCCATTGTTATTCCTTGTATCAACCTCAGCGCCATTCTCCAGCAGTAGCTTGGTGATATCTTCATGCCCTTCTATAGAAGCTAAAAAGAGCGGCGTCCAGCCATTATTATCCCTTCTATTGATCTCAGCGCCATTTTTTAGCAATAGCTTGGCGATATCCTCATGTCCCTCTCTAGAAGCCCAACAGAGCGGCGTCCAGCCATTATTATCCTTTCCATTGATCTCAGCACCATTTTTTAGCAATAGCTTGACGATATTCTCATTTCCTGTCATAGCTGCCTGCCAGAGTGGCGTCTCGCCCCAGTCATTCCTTGCGTCAACCTTTGCACCGTAATCGAGCAATAGCGTAACCATCTCGTGGTGCTCTTCTCCAACAGCCCAAAGGAGAGGTGTGGATCCAAAACCGTCTATAGCATTGATGTCGTGCCCATTTTCAAGTAGGTATTTAGCTATGTTTTCTAATCCAAAATACGCTGCAAGATGAATACCTGCCATTCTATGGCCCAAATCGCTGAGGCTGACAGGCTCCATGATCACCTGGCCAGCGGCAGACACCTTGGCCTCAATATTTAGAAAATTCAGCATCATATGTATCTCTGGAGATGCACAAGCACGAGCATGGTGGCCCCAGTTTTCCGCCGCATATTTGTACAACGGATGTAATTGCAACCGTTGTTTAAACTCGATTTCAGTTTCGCAGAGACCACTTTCAAATACACGAAACGAGAGGTAGGTTATGCAAGCTGTCGTGATATCAACCTCAGCGTCTCGAAACCAAACTTTCCCCTCCCCCTCAAAGTATTCTTGGATCGTGTAGTGCGCTAATCGCATGACGGCGCCTTCGGTATCAATAGTGACCAGGCCTGCACAGATAGAAGCCAGAATTTCTTCGTCTGGAATGAATTCCTCATCTAACTCCAGAGTTCCTGCCTCAACCGCAACAGCGTGTCGAAGTTCAGTTATTGAGAGTACTCTTTTTGCATGAATCAGCCAACATATGACTTTTTTTGCCAATCGATGTGAGTGTTCTCCTTGATTTTCGATCCTTTCCATTGCTTGATCGTATGTCTTGCCCAGTGAACGAGGTAGGTTTCGCAACGCTTGTTTAACATGCCCTACTGTGGGCAGCTGAACCAAAGAGTCAACATGGAGTCGCACAAGAAGAAACCTAATATCAGTCAGACTTGAGAGCTCTCAATGAACGAATTTATGCAATTGACATACATTCCATCAGAAAGCTTGGATATTGTAGCTTTTATCTCGCTTTGCACATCGGAACTTCTCAATACAAATGACGGGAGCCTAATCATTTGGCTGTCTAGGTATGTTTGCACATCCTCATCTTTGGCGCTGATATCTAAGGAGAGATTTTGCTTGAACGATTCTTCGACCTCTGGGATGTATCTTGAAGTCGCAAAGATGTTTGTATTCGTTTCCGCTTGAAGCCTAAAGATCTTAGACAAAAAGGTTGCGCGGCATCCATCTGCTACCTGGCACTCGTCCAGTGCGTCGACAATAATGAACACTTTGGAGTATAAACGGCTGACGGCGTGCAATGCTTCCGACAGTTCATCAAGGGATGGCTTTCTTGACTTTCCATTATATTTGTCATAGAGGGCTTGCACACACTCTGGAATCGTGGCTCGCTTCTGGGCCAACTGTTTCAGCAGATTCGCGACTAAATCCTGTGCATTCTGTTCATATTGCCTCCGAAAATCGCAATACAGGTACGAAATACCCACATTGGCATCATCTTTGTATCTGAGATAGAGGAGGTCATCGATAACTGTCGCACTCATGATTGTCTTCCCGGCTCCAGGGACACCTGGACTGAATAATGTCCCCTCGTCGGACTTCAGCCAAGACCGATATTCGTCTGAATTTAGAAACCAATGGCAAGTCCCTGGTTGTCGGATGCTAATATAGTCCTTCTGTTGGGGACTATAGTCGATTGGCGTGAGCCACTCAAAAATTCTCTGATAGTCTTCCTTGTGATGTACGCTGAGAAGTTCGTCAACGCCATTTTGGACACCTGCCACCTTTTAAAACAATCAGCACTTATTCAGTGTCACTATCAAGCCACTTAACACTAACCTTGGAGAACATCAGTGATTCGGTTTTCAACCTCAACTTTATGGAGGGGAATCTTAGATAAAAGATCTCTTGTATATGCCGCAGCTGCCATTGCGGCGTAGCCTTGCCACTCTTTATTTTTATGAGAATCAGAATAATCGCAGATGCCACGAATAACTAAGCATGGAAACTGGTTCATCAAGCCGGCTGCTTCCATATCAAAACATAAGACGTTCCTCGCTTTAATTAGTTTATCTCGGATAAGGGCGTCCTTCATCACCTGGTTTGCCGAGGCAATTAAGCCATAATGGATAGTTGGATTATCATCTTCCTCAGTCCGGTCCGCTCGCAGTACTAAATTTGATATGTTGTTTCCACAGCAACTTGCGCAGTTTTCTTCCAAGTTTAAAGGATGAATGACTGTGGACTGATACAGCCTATCAGTGGCTGGCAGTGGTCGCCCATACTTTCGCCGCAGTCTTGGAATTTCTTCGAAAATGCTGCTAATAGCCTCGTCAAGCCGATGACCGTTTATCTCGTAGTCAGCTTCGAGCCCATTCACTGCATTTCGAAGAAGTGTTGGTGGTTGGTTTAAAAATCCTGTTATGTGAAAAATTCCACCTTGGATTGCCTTGCCGAAGTCATACTGGAAAACGCCCCCAGTCCCATCGCGAGGTGCGCTTACCACAATATCACCAAGTCGTATATCGTGTTTTTGGCTTGGAGCGCCGCCGCCGATGCCAACCATTAGGCCGATTCTAATGTTGGGAAAGCTATGCAGCATGTCTTTTGCAACGCCTGTAGCACTGGATATCCCGTACCCCCCGTTGGGCAAGACTGCGATAACTACATTGTGGCGCCCAATCTTGCCTAATGTATAATCATTATTATCATTAGGGTGCATATATTCTACCGCCTCATGCTTTTCGTCAAGAAAAACCTGCGCGGCCACGTACTCTATGCTGAGAGCGCAGATCCAGCCGACAGTGTAGTCCGTATGAGCCAACTTTCGCTTAGTGGCATCGGCTGCTGCTCTCCTAGCATCATCATGAATTGAACGCCTCCTCTTCTTCTGTATTAGGGGGGTATTATCAGTATTTTCGTTCTTATCTTTTGAAATCGTCCTCATGGGTTTTGATATAGAGTTTCGTATATCCATAGCACCACTTATGGGCACTACAGTGCTGATGACCGTGTTGCCTGATTGTCTAAGAATAGGCGAGGACTATTCTGGCTGAGATAGAAGTATTTGTGAAAGAAAAGCGTGTAGATAGTGTTCAAGCGCCCATATCAAGTCTTGGTCTAATAAGGCCCCCAAGCAGGTCAGGCACATGTATATCAGTAAGGTGCCTCATTTCAAGTTTGCTCCTAAGGGAAGAGGGGGCGCAAAGTCAGGCTGCGGTAAACACCGAGCGGCTGAGCTGGCCGTACGTGGTCCAATCAACCGTGGGTGGCCACGAGAATGCGGCCCAGCCTGGCAATCCACAGGCCTATCATCTTCTCATCGCCAACCATGGGTTGCATCGGTAATTAATTTCAGGATCCTGTGACAATAAGCATACATTGATTGATATCGTTTCTTGCCTCACTGCTTGAAAACATGGATTCATTAGAACTTTATTAACATATTCAAAATAATTTTGATCCAAAAAATAATTTTGAGAAAATACAAACAAAATTTGGGTATCCAACATCGATTTCATGAGCAGTAAGACAAATGTGCCATCCCGCCAATTCAAAACACAAACACAAAATCCTCATTCTCGAGGTCCGTAATATCTGCAAAAGCCTTTCGACCCTTGATATCATCTGGCTGAACTCCATTCTCCTCATCGTCTCCTTCTAATCGGGTATCTCCGTTTTCTTCAGAGAGTCTCTGGGTTCCCTCTCGCATCGCTCGCTCTAATGCTTCCATGCGTTCCACTTCTTCTGCAGTCTCCAAACTCATGTCCAAAACAACCGCGCTCTTTCCTAAGGCCACTCTTCGCTTGGCGTGATCCGAGTTGAGATATTTTAGATATAGTGATGTAATTCCTACAAAAAGGAGGACCATTGCAAAAAACACAATATTTGCTCGTAAGCCTCGTGAGTACGATGGAGCTTCATCCGGTGTAAAAAGTAAGGGCCCAATGATGTTGCCAGCAGATGAACCAATAAACACAAGTGCTGACGTGCATTTCCGCTTTGTATCTCCAGCTGTATTTTGTGCAGACCAGGAATAGATGAGCGGTGCTGCTGCATGTTAGCACTGCAACTGTTGTTGATTTGACATAAAACTTACTTATGCCTGTGAATGTGGAGAGGCAAAAATATCCTGTCAGTAAAACTGCTCTATGCTCTATGTCGTGTGGAAAGTGAAGTAGAATCGAAAACCCGATGATTGGTGGGATACACAAGATGGCAATAACCGGCCCTTTGAGCTTCCATCTCATTGATACATACGCGCTCAATGAAACAACCAAAACATGCGAACAGCCCACAGGAACGTTGAACAGTATTGTTTGAAACGGGTCTGTCACAAAACTTTTGACGATAAGTGGCCCAAACGTTGATATGCCGTTGGAGGGCACTGAGATACAAAAGATCATGATGACCCATAACCAGGTTTTGGGATCTCGTAAGGCTTCAAAAAAGTGAGGATATCTCCACTCTCGCGACATGACTCCCATCTGATTGTTGCGAAGGCGCTCTATAGCAATGATTTTGTCGTCATCGGTGAGGAACTTTGCTTCGGTAGGAGAATCTGGCATCCAGAAGAACATGGCCCCAGAGACTAAAACAGTAATAATACCGAAGAAGAAGAATATGGTCTTAGCCATGTTAGAAGAAAGAGCATAAAAAGAGAGTGGTCAACTTTACCTGATACGGCTTAAAAGGTGAAGGTATGCTCGCAAGCCCGTACGTAATAAGACTTCCAAACTGCACATTGTCAATGGTCAGTAGTATCAAGAAAGTCGTCGTCGTCGACTCACCACCCAGGTCAACCCATTCATGCAGTACCAAGATCCGATTCTCAGTGTTTGCTCTCTATCCAAGCGTTAGTATCATTTGGGATCTTACAAGGAGCACCTGAAAGCAATCATATACCTCCGTCTCCACCACATCTGGGTAATAGCAACAAAGGCCGGCCCCACGCAAGCTTCAAAAGCACCCAAGAAGAAGCGGGCAGTCATCAGCTGTCCAAATTCGTGCGCCCATGTCATGGTGGTTAAGGTAATTCCCCAAGCGAGAACCATGGCACTCGTAAATTTGCCGATTGGCAACTTGACCAGGGCCCATGCTATAGGTAGCTGCATAATGAGCTGAGCAACGAAAACAATGCTACCGAGCCACGAGAACTGATCGCCCACTAGATCCGTATCATCGATTATGCCAAATATTGATGCATAGGACAGTGTAGCTTTGTCGAGAGCCTGAAGAAAATATACGGAGAGCATAAGTGGAAGCAGAGCGAGGTCGATGCGACGAAGGACACGGGCATCGTCGGCTGGAGAAACCGTTATGATCTCGTCGGGTGAGCGACCAAGCTTGATGAGCAGCATCGCCGCTGCATCTCGATGAATCTTTGGCTGCGCATCAGATGCCTGAGGGGGCCCATCTGGCCTCTCGTCGTCGTCTCGGTTGTCATCTTGGTTCAAGGGCTGGTAGGAATTAGACGAGGCTGAGGATTGTGATGACGGCAGAGCGAGCTTGACTGCCGTCGAAAAGAGCTTTGAAAGCATGGCGCCAACGCCAAAATTATGGCATTTAAAGATAGTGTTCCCAAAAAGGACTGCAGTCTCTACCAAGACAGTGTTTATTGCGAGCGCGTCAGAAAACAAAACAAAGAAGAGCTCGAGCTTTGACGATTGTAAGCCGCTCCGGCATTTGCACCATAAGCATGTCAGCTTAGGCGGTCTGATGACGTTCAGTGCCCCGCGCGCCAGGCACCTCATCGCTGGATCTAGGCCTCTTTAGGCATCGAGCGCTGGCTGATAGGGCTTCGGTTTAGCGACATCGGGATTTTTACAGGGCGTGCGATGCTACCGCAGATTGCCGCTATCTTGAGTTTGCTAGCCCGATCTTGCGAAAACGGAAGCTGGAGGGTTAAATACATGTATCTACAGGCGCCGGTGAGAAACTGCAATAATTTTCTCTCTAGCAGAGCTGATGATACCACACACATATCTTTACTTTGAATTTTCCAACAGCCGAGTAGCAGATTTGTCAAATGTCCGTCATTTAGAATACTTGTCACGATAATATTTCGGCGGCTGTGTACATACTTACCTAACAGGCAGCAGTTTTACCGCAAGCTACTGCTAGAGCTTGATCTGAAGCTTCAGACAGCTGTTGATGGGGTTTAATGTTGGACACAGCCGGAAAAGGCGTGTTTTCTACTTGGAACTGCAGTATATGTGTATAGCTGCAGGTATTTGAGACATTAATATACCGCTGATACAAATGCCGATGAGCACCACCTACAGTAGTATTTGCAGCCTGTGCTTCTCCAGAATAGAAACAACCTGGGATCATGGGACTGAGATCATCCGGCAATACGAGAGACGCTAGTATTACAATGGCATTGTGCTCTTAAGCACATGTAAACGGCCAACAGCTTAATCTTAGCACCCGTGCTCTCGCTTTGGCCTTCATTGGGACCTGCAGCGGGAGATGAAACGAACACCTTCCAACGACTGAGACCAGGGTCTACTAATGACCAAAAAGAGAAATTCCAACTTATTTGAAAGCGAAAGCTGCATGTTCACCAACAAAATCGGAATCACGGGGTTACTTGATGGCCCTTTTGAGATTATCAACCGCTACCCGGAAACGTCCCCTCATCATGCATATTGATGTGCATTCTTACATGTCATTTCCAAGCTTGAATAGCAGTGACTTTACTCCTCTGGTACACAGAACAGCTGTTTGTAGTACAGCCACTTTCCCCATTTCACCTCCGCCGCCGATGTGATGCATTTGGTCGGCCGTAGTCATCGGCCGTAACGGAGTGGAGCAGCGGAGCGGCTTCAGTAGTACAAAATCTGCATGTTGGTTGGCTCTGTTATATTTCTGGTGGTAGAAAAACAAGTGATTATAAGAGCTATCCCTGTAAAAAGCCTGTAAAAGGGCGCATATCCATTTTTAATTCGTCTTTTCTTTCTTCCCCTCCCTCCCCCTCTTTCCTCCAGAATTTATGGTTATAGGAGGTAATCCTAGACAGCCCTACTCGATATAAAAGCCGTAGATTTGGTGCCCCCATGCCACAATATAGACTTCAAACTCAGACCAGGGCGCCTATATCTGTCCTTAACAATAATGCAGTAGCCTTTGCAAATATACAACAGCTCCACTCCAGATAATACAGCCGAGGCTGCGAAGACCAGCAGCAAGATTTCACGGCGCTTATTGGTGATAGGGTTCGCATCCTAACCAACCGGAGCCACGAGCTAACCCGGGTTGCGTGGCCCGGAAGCCGAATATTGGCAATTCGGGGGTCCGCTACAGCTGGGTCTCTGGGTAATGTGATATTTAGTCAATAGAGCAACCAACTTGCATTGTCATGCGTATGTAGGTGCCCACGCATGAGTGGTCCGTTGTGATTCTAGCTTCTCGATGCTTGGTGCTTTGTCTAGCACAGATCCGCTCTTCCACTCATCCATCATGCATGGACATAGCATCTGGAGATAGACAATGGCCAAACAGGTAATATGATTCGCTAGTCTGTTAGTATGTGCATGCGGGCTGGAAGATAATCCAGTTTATATCCTCCATTCCTCGGCAATCCTGCAAGCTGATTTGGGATCTTCCTCCGAGCATTGTTGCATTGGCCAGTTTCTCATCTCGCCATGTTGAGTGAATATACCAGGCGGCTGAATCAATGAAATAGTTGCCCTTATCATATAAATTGGCTAAGATACAAAAGTTAAAATTTATTTGATTCACAGAAGAAGAGATGAGCAAGCCGTGGATCATAGATTGCGCATGAGCAATCACACGAATATTACCTTAAGCACTGCCCGTCCCGACCAACAGCATCAGATCTCAGACCAATAAGTGATCAATAGCACATTTAAACAGACAAGGACCATGTTTAGACCATAAAATACATTCGTGATCCATAATTACAAGTCCTCTTGCACTCATGGAATTTGTTACTATTAAAGCTAGATCAAACAAGTTAATTGCAGATTTCTTTTGGTTTATTGTCGGCCGCTAAATCTCGTCCTTTAGCCACCTGTTTCGACTAATCGCAAGAACCACTGTTAAATCACTTATAATATGGCTTTACTCTGGGTTGATTTCGACATCAATCCTCTCTTTGTTTTTGGATTTGTCGCCGCATTTACACTCTATGCCATCTACCTGGCTGCTTTACCCACGCCTTTGCCTGGAATTCCATACAATCTGGAGTCAGTCCAAAGGTTCTTTGGAGATGTGCCACTTGTGAAGAAAGCACAATACCGTCGACGATGGATCTGGAGCCAGCCTCGAGAGCATGGAAGCCCAGTCTCTCAGGTCTTTTTATTTCCTTTTCGCAGACCGACTGTCATTGTGACCGACTATCGTGAAATTGTCGATATTTGCTCGCGACGATCTGCGGAGTTTGATAGAGGAACCAGGAATAAAGAATGTATTGGGGTAGTGGCTCCAAACTTTCACTTCACAATGCAAACTGCAGATCTCCAGTTCAGATTTCACAAGAAGCTTATCCGAGACCTTATGACGCCAAAGTTTCTCAGACAGGTCCGTCTTAAAGTTGGACAAGCTTTTAACTAAGGAATTGGATTCTAAAAAATGTGATAGGCATCGGCACCTCAAATTTACGAGAAAGCTATTACTCTCGTTACACTGTGGAACCTGAAAGCGTCCAAGGCCCATGGTAGACCCTTCTCAGCGGACAATGACCTCTATTCAGCAACTCTCGACATGATATGTGGTGTCGCATTTGGAATGGAAGATGCAAGTACTGCTCTGCGGCATGAGATTGCCCATGTGCAAGCCATTAACCCTACATTTCCAACAATCGAGGGTGGGTTGGCATATTTTTCACCCGCTTCTGCCATACCTGAGCTAGAGGCTCTCTTCAACATCCCAGAGATGGTATCTATAGCTCAAGCAAGCCCATTTCCTTCATTCTCACAATTCCTCGCTTTGCTCAAACCAAGACATGCGCGAGCCCATTGGAACAGGAAAACTCTGATCATGCGTCAGATAGACAGGAGTCTACAGAGAATTACTTTGGCTGGTGTAAATAATTGCAAGAGTGCCCTGGATCAACTGCTATGGCGAGAGATGAACGCTGCGAAGGAGGCTGAACGGCTGCCAGACTACTACTCGCCTGCAATTCGAGATGAAGTAAGGCCACTTATATTTACGTTATTTCGGAAAGAGCGCATACTAATATTACATTAAACAGATCCTTGGATATCTTCTTGGTGGCCACGATACTACTGCCGCTACCTTGAGTTGGTGGGTGAAATACGTCTCAGCCCATCAGGCCGTCCAGACTCACCTTCGCGATGCCCTGCGACAAGCTCACTTCAACGCTTATCAAGCGTCTCGGATACCGACGATGGAAGAAATTTGCGAAACTTCCGTTCCATATTTGGACGCCGTCATGGAAGAAACGCTTCGATACGCCTCCGTTGCAACTTTCATCGTCCGAACATCGACTTGTGATACGCAGATCTTAGGGTACCCGATCCCAAAGGGTACAGATGTGATGCTACCACTCACAGGCCCATCAATGACCCAGCCGGCTTTACCGATTCGCGAATTGTCACGCTCTTTGGAATCACAAAAGTCGAAAGACCAAATTCCGCCCTGGGGGGAAGATGTATCTCAATTCAAGCCAGAGAGGTGGCTCAAACTGGTAAAGGATGCCGACGGGAAAGAAGAAGTGATGTTCGACCAAAATGCTGGGCCAAATCTTTCTTTCTCAACCGGGCCTAGACAGTGCTTTGGAAAAAGGTTGGCGTATATGAAGCTGAGGACGGTGATGACGCTGTTGATATGGAACTTTGAGTTTCAGCAGCTGGACCGGTCATTAAATGGACCGGATATTGTAGAGAGGTTGGTAAACCTTCCGAAAAATTGCTACGTCAAACTCGCAAAAGTATGAGCGAGATGGCGTTTCCCGACTTGGTTGTGTTTTTATATGCCTCACTTTTTGTTTTGTATATATTTGTGTCACTGGGTGCTAAAAAAAAAAACATTCTATACGAAGTAGATGGTTCTCGAATAAAGGATGAAAATATATTATTTGCCTTGTTAGCCATTTATTCGAGTCAAATAAAAGTGTCTAACCGATCTACAAAGCAATGTGTCCGTCTATTTTAATCCCATTCCCTTTACCCACGATCGCCATTTATATAAACACGAAATCATTTTGATCTGAGGTATGCAACAGCCTCATGCGGCCTCAGCAAGCACAATAGGTTCAACTACTATTGAGTTTGCGGCCTCAGCTTCGTGAATCTCTGCCCATCTGTTCAAGAGACTCAAATAGGCTTGCCATCCGACATTAACTAAACCAGCACAGAGGGATCGATACTCTAGTGGCACAAAGGAGAGGTTGAACGCCATAACAATAGGCCAGATCTTGCAGGAATTGATCCAGCTCGTGACCAGAGTGTCTTTGACGCGCTGGACGGCGCCGCTGATGCCGTCGCCTGCGAGTAGGGCTTGCATGCTGAAGAAGTACACATTTACATAGGGGGCAAAGATGAGCTGATTTATTAATATTTTGACTCCCAGAGAGAGTGCACGTGATGTGTAATTGAAATGTTTGGCGAGGAACATGAACCTGTAGAAGAGAGAGACGTTGGCATGAAAAGTTTCCATAGAGGTTAAGAGCAAAGAAATATAATTACTTACCATCGATAAGCAGGAATGGCGGTTCCAGCACCGATGATGATATTGCGGACTGTTCTCGCGGAATCATGATCCTCATCACTCATACTCTGAGCACCCAAGTCGGCAAACAAGAAAATAAACATCGAGGTTATCGTCTGAGTCACATAAGGCCTCTTTTTCTGAGATCGTCCATATGCCTCAGCTGCGCGAGTTATCGGCCCCAGGCGCTGCCAAAGGGGGGGTGGTGCGACTGCATTTTGTGTTTTTGATGCTGTGGCCAAGCCACTACTTGTTGTCTGTGTTGAGATTTTTTCCTGAGTTTGTGATAATGGCGATGGTGGTGGTGGTGAAGATGATGACTGGGCGCGAAACTGGTGCCGTGGGCGGAACGCTAACTGAACTTGTCGCCGAATCATAGAGCGAAAAGGTGACGACGCCATGTTTTTGGGAGTTTCTTTAAGAAAATTTCTTTGTAAAGCAAATATTTTATCTGATATCATGGTTTTGAATGTTTCAACTTCATTCTACGAACTGGAGGTCAGATTGACTGAATATGGGCAATGCCATTATCAATCAACGCCCTTTTCTCTACTAGTACTATGATAAGGCGTCGGCATCGGCACCGGCTTTCCGAGCCGTGTCATTTGTAAGCCCTATTAGGCAATTTTCGGACCTTGAGGGAGCAACGAGCTGTGGCTTAACCGGAAACATGGCGTCGGCAAGACCGCTGCTGAAATACTCGTATATTATAAGTGCCGGCTATTACGATTAGGTAGTATTTTTCTAATTTGGATTTTCCGCGGCTACGAGACTAAGATTTCGTTTGTTGAAACCTTTACATCAAGTCTCTCACATCAATTCATCACAATGTCCGATGTTGATGGGACGCCGCTGTCGGCTATACCCAATGCCGACAAGAAGCCCGCGGAGCATTACGGAGCAGAGAATTATACCACCCATAGTAATGATTTATGCAACTCGACATAGACCCAGCATAAAACGTACGAGGACTAGCTTCAGCATAATCCCAGCAATCCAGAGTCGCGCGTACCAACGGGATAATACATGGAAAATCAGGAGCTTCTTCCCAGCCCGCCAAAAGCTTCCCCCCCTCTCACCGTAATAAATCCCAATTAGCGTCGAGCTTACAGCAACGAGCTTCCCTTTGTCGAAGTATCCATCTGTTTCATTATTACTGATTAGGAAATCCTATCACAATGAGTGACTCCAGCGTGACTGAGACAGAGACGAGCCGGACGGCGGCCAGCCAGTCTACGCCGTCCGTGAGCGGCAGCGCCGACACATGTACCAGCCCAAGTGGCGGTAGCAGTGCAAGTGGCGGTAACATGGACGACCTCTGGGTCGCGTTGCCAAAACCAACACAAAGCCACTCCCCTGAATCGCTGCCAGATCGCATCCGTAGAATCAGAGTCGACCTGGAGGAGCTCGAAGTCTTTTACAGCATCTCCGTCTCACCCGGCCGCCACGAGCGTCTGCGCCGGTACTTTTCAGACGAGCTCAAGGCGCTCTTCAGCCTTGACTTTGAGGCGCTGAGCCAATCTGACAAGGTCGACTTTTTACTTTTACGCAACTTCCTCAGACGCAAATCTCATTGGCTGTACGCACAGAAGGAATCGAACAAGGAGATTCAACGCTTGATTCCCTTTGCTCAGCTCATCACGTCGCTGTGCGAGGCTCGTCGAGATGTCGACCCGTTGTCGAATGAGCGCGCAGCGCAGCAACTCGACGACATTGCGAAGTTAGTCGGTCAAGTCAAGGAAGGCATTGAGAATGACAGGATCAAGATTACCAAAACGGCTGCCTTCAAGGCTTCTAAGACGGTCACTGAACTGCGAGGCCATCTTCAAGAATTCTTCAATTTCTACTCATCATATGATCCCATGTTCGACTGGTGGGCCACCGCACCATGGAAAGCAGCCGACCTTGCACTTTCGCAATTCATTCCGCTTATCCAGACCAAGCTGGCAGGAATGCATCAGGGAGAGACTGGTGATATCATTGGCGAGCCAATTGGCAGGGAGGCATTGCTTGTCGAGCTCGAGGCTGAGATGATTGTCTACTCGCCTGAGGAGCTAATCAACCTTGCCAAGGAGCAATTCCAATTTTGCGAGGCCCAGATGAAGACTGCATCTGTAGAGCTTGGCTACGGTGATGATTGGAAGAAAGCGCTGGACTCCCTGAAAAAGCACTCTGTCCCTCCTGGCGAGCAAACGGGCTTTGTGAAGAAGTTGGTTCGCGAGGGTTCCGCCTTTGTCAAGGAACACGATCTAGTTACCGTTCCACCATTGGCGGAGGAGGTGTCGCGCATGACGATGATGAGCCCCGAAATGCAAAAGGTTGCGCCGTTCTTCCTGGGCGGGCCGTTGATCATGGTCTCCTACCCGACCGCTGACATGTCCCATGAGCTAAAGAAGATGGTGATGCGTGGAAATAACAGACACTTCGCTCGAGCAACGGCATTTCACGAAATGATCCCGGGCCATCGCCTCCAGCTCTTCATGTCCGAACGATACAACAGCCACAGGCAGATATTCACCACACCATTTAGCATTGAGGGCTGGGCCATGTACTGGGAATACGTGTTTTGGGAGCGAGGCGACTTTTTCGAATCGCCAGAAGATCGGATTGGGACTCTGTTCTGGAGAATGCACCGCTGCGCCCGTATCATCTTCTCGCTAAAGTTTCATCTGGGACAGATGACGCCACAGGAGTGTATCGACTTATTGGTCGATTGGGTTGGCCATGAAAGGTCCACGGCCGAAGGCGAAGTCAGGAGGTCGTTCAACGGCGATTACAGCCCTCTTTACCAGGCTGGTTACATGGTTGGTGCAGTGCAGCTCTTTGAGCTACGAAGACAGATACTGAAGGGCGGCCATATGTCTGAGAAGGAGTTCAACGACGCGTTTCTCAGAGCCAACTTCATGCCCATTGAGCTTTTCCGGGCCCTGGTGCTGGATCTGGAGTTGCATCCTGATTATACGCCCAATTGGAAATTTTACGAATGATGAAGCTCAGCGTGAACGATCGGAGAAGGGAGGCAAATAAAAGCAAGATTGACATGATTTCTTTTTTTTTTTGAATTGGATTGGATTGGACTCTCTTCGTTTTGAGAGAGCATATACTACGTCTGCATGCATCTGCTCTTGAATCCGTTTAGCAAGTTTTCATACTACACACAGCCACAGCAAACTGCATAGCGAACGATGATCTAGTTAAATAGTGCTTTCTTTTTAGGTATCTAATGTTTATGACAAGGAAAACTTTACAAAGAAAGCTGCCACTTAAATGCCCTGTTTCGTAAAGCCTGCGTAGCCATTTCCCAAATCATCCAGGGCAAACCTTCTTCATTAAGACTAGGCGAGTTTAAGAGAACGCGATCCAGGGATATAGACGTTCCAGATAATTTATTATGAAGATGTAACTTCATTGATACCTTATCAACCTTCTAGATTAAATAAGAGACGCAATGGATATTAACAACGGAATAATGTTTTCTTCATAGGTATCCAATGTTACATGACAAAGTAAAAGTATAACGAAGGCTATTGTCCTCCCTCCAAACGCCAGACATAAAGTATGCTTAACATGCACATTACGACTAAATGATAGACAGTCGTCCGCTTTATATGTCTACTTCATCTTCATTGAGGAGCTCCAAGCCACTGTCGTATTTCCTTTTCGATGTCCTACTTCCTCTCCGGCTCAAGTTTCCGACTGAGAACCCTCCCGAGCGTATAATCGTCCGAGAACTGTCCGATCCTTTCTGCACAGTTGCAGCACGTCCACTAGTAGAAGCCCCGTTGGAGTCTTCGAGAAAGCTCTGGCTCAAATACAAAACTCGCTGTAGCTCTTCTTTCATCGAATCCATGGCGTTCTTCGCTTTCTCCTTCTCCTCTTCCATCTGGCCCCTCATCCCGCTATTTTCAACCCGAAGGGCGTGAATAGTTTCTCGTGCAACCCGCAGTGACTCATTAACCCTGTCTATCTCATCACGTAGCTCTGATACCCGCGTATCGCGAACTGCGAGAGCCGCACCATGCTGCTTCTTCATGGTGGTCGTTTGTCGGGTCAAACCAGCTTCAATAGCGCTCATTTCATTTAGGAGCTCTGCTGTTTGAGCGACTGCTTCTTCAATTCTTGCTTCTAGTTCGGCGATAGTAGCATTTTTAGCAGTGAGTAATTCTTCGTTTGACTTGCGCCGAGCGGCGTGCGTATTTGTAGATTCACGATGCTCATTCTCCATTCGCTCCACTAGTCTTTCTAGTTCTGTAATATCACGAACGTAACCATTAACGGCACCTTTGAGTCGATCGTTGCCTACTTCAAGCTCTCTGATGCGGTTATCTCTCTCATCTAGCGTACGATACGCTTCAGCTATCTTTGCACTGAGCTCATCCATTACGGAGACCCGCGAATCAAGCTGTTTCCGTAGAGATTGCTCAATTTCATGATATTCGTCAATGCAATCTTCATCTTCTTTTGTCTTCTTCACCAATGTCCGTAGGCGCGTCAACAGCAAATCCAGTACCTCTGCGCCGTGAGAGGAAAGAGGCAACGTGATATCGCCTGGTGTGAGATACTCAAGCTCAAGGCGGGCAGCCCGAAACCCAGAAGCAAGCGACATAATCATCTCGCTGGCATCAGCTCCAGGAAATCCCAGCTCACTGATGGCAGTTGTGAGACGTGTAACCGCAGCAGCTCGTTCTGACATTGTTTGCAAGAGTAACTGGACCTGATTCTCGATTGTTTCGAGAGGAGAAAAGGCTCCGCCTCTCTCTGAAGGCCCATTGGATAATGCATCGCTTATGCGTGTACCCAGAGCATTATACGAGTCCAGAGTTGCCGTCAGCCTTTGTACTTCAAACTCCAGAGATGCAATATCTTCTTCAAGTTGCTCCTTATCCGAGTCTGGTAAATACACTTGCGCATCAACATGAGGCGCTGTGGTCGGAGACACATCTCTAGAGCATGGAGATGGGGGCATTGTCGGACTTGTTGCAGGAGGAGTCAAGAAAGATGATATCACTCGAGATGGTGTGCTGGCCTGCAGCTGCAACTTGGTTGTATCGCCGAAATGATCTTCATCCCCAGCCATGTCCATGAGGTCATCTGTTGATGCGTTACTTGGCGTATTTGGCCAACTATAATACTGCGTGGCTTCCTCTTTTGCCACACTTTTTCTCACGAGTTGGCGTTTGAGTTCATTAATCTGCTGCTCCAGGGCCCATATCCGGTCTGTATCGATGATCATAGTTGCATTTTGCAACTCGTAGATGTCCATATCTCGATCCTTTAGCTCTGTCTTGAGCTTGGCGATCTGTGCCTGGGTTGACTGCTCCTTGCGCCGCTTCTCTTGATCAATTTTGTTAAGCATATCGCGGAGGCCATTGCGGCGCACCCGACGCTCAACACGGCCATCAACTGTCTGGTGAAGATTAAGAACCGCGGATTGACTATTCAACCGAGGAGCTGAGCTAAAGGTAGTATTGACAAGCCTGCTACCGCCGGCACTGCTTGTGCGGGCGGCTGACCGTCGACTTTTCGGAGTTGCAAGAGATGTGCGCCGCACCATTGGCGTAAGACCACTCGAGATTATAGAGGCGCCTGGATCAGAGTGACGAGTAATACCTCTCTTACTTCGGTGAGGTGTTCTTGGAGCCGCCGAAGCAGCCGGACACTCTTCCGATTTGACATTTATGCGTGCGCTGCATCGCCGGCTACGGCGCAACGCAATAGGAAGGCTTAAATCCTCCATTTTGACGAATTCTGGGGTGTTTATTGTTCTTTTATTTCTTTTTAGATAATATCTTCTGAATATTCAATAGTATGAACACAACCAAACGATGGAAAGGAAGGATAACTTAGCATACACGCACAATTTATGGCTCTATCAACTCATAAGCAGCATCTAACATAAACAACCCACATGGATGCCTACACACAGCGCCCATGCATGACCCTAAACCGCGTCAGAGACTTGCCCCTCTCCTGTCACGACCGTGTTCGCGCATAGATGCGTGTAGCCCTTGCAGCCAACCCATGCTCAAGTCGGACTCTTTTTGTTTACATTTTGCCTGCTGGGGTTTAGCGCCCGAATAGATCGGACAGCCGGCCCCACCGCCTCCGGATCGTTTCTTGCCCAATACATAATGTTGGACTCATCGAATATGTCTCAGACTACGATCTTTCATGTTTTGTTGATGCCGCAGATGGGTTTGGCTGCTAAAAAGGATCTAAATTCTTTACAAAACCCAGAGAAACCGTGCTATTTGCAGTTTCCATCCTGCAATTTGCGCTTGCTCTTGTGAAGCTTGACTTGGCCATCACAACTATTACATCTGGCTATCAATGCAGCACCTCAAGAAGGGCAATTACACGAGTAGCACGGTGTTTGATGTGGAGAAGTGTATAAATGTGAACCGAACAAGCGGACCCAAGTCTCAGACAACACTAATTAAGCTCACAGCTAAATGTAATTGTTGTTATTGTTGCCATGGCACATAGCCAAGTCTCCATACTATGAGGCCAAAACAAGCTAGTAAGAAATCAGTTCGAGAACGCAACAAAACAAATAAAGAGAAGGAAATATTCATGTGTCTCTACGAGCCAGTCTCAAAACTGGTAATGTTGACAATTCCATCGACTTTCCACTGCCATCCATCGGCATCCAACCTAAACACCACAACATCGCTTCCAGATTTGGCATAAACAGTCTTGTTGCCGTTGGTCGCAAAACTATCAAAGGTCATGTCGACATTGAACCCAGATCCTGCAATCCTCGGGATATTAATTCCCACGCGATTCTCTTGAATGCCTCCTTCTGAATCTATATACAGCAAGGCAAACTCGTATGGGAGCGTCTGCGCTGGGTCCCTGTTTTCACCGTGACCGGTACGGGTCCACGCAAGTTGACTTGTTCGAGAGAATAGAGATATTCCTTTGCCATCAGAATCTAGAATATGGGATCAGGTTAGCGCTATCAAGATTATACTAGAACATAGTCCGTAGAATTACCTACCCAGGAAAGTTCTGTCCAACAAATGACATTCCACTTGCTTCTTTGAAGATGCATGAAAGTCCATCGAGCACTCCCATGGGGTAAACTCTTCACTCTCTTCCACGGTCATCAAAAATCCCTTGAATGATCCGTCAGGATCTTGCCTTTTATTTTGCCAATCACCCGCAATGGCATGGCCGACGCCTCCCCAATCTTCAATCCTGTGGCGTCCCGTAAAGGAGTCAAAATCGACTATATACCAATCGTCACCATTCTTGGGATATTCTGACATTGCGAGCTGCAAGTTGCCGTCCGGATCCTGGTACGATAGTACCACAATGTTGGTGTCGTGTTCGCCTTGATGGAATGCCGCCGAGAGCATCGATTGTCCATGCGCAGAAGTTTGTTTGCTACCGGTAGATAAGCCTCCGCGTTTCCAGATACCTCCCGGCTTCATAAAGACATGAGAAACAACATCATTCTCATCAAGAAAAAATAAATGCGCAACGCTGGTATCGTCCACCACGACACCCATAGGAGTTCCTCTCTTCGCCTTCGGCGCGTCTTCGAGTAAATCTTCAATGCGCCTTTTGCCTTTCAGATTAGACTCCCCATCCAGGTAAGTAAGAGAACCCGCTCCATCTTGCCAAATCAGAATCTCCCAGCTATCTTCACTATTTTCACCGTCAACAAAAACCGAAGCGAGATTTGACGACGAAAAAATAGGAGACGGACTTGGAAGGGGAGACGTCGTAGTCGTAGCCGGCAGAGAAGTCCTAGATGCTAGTCCGCTCATTAATGTAGTCAGTGGCAAAGAAGTTTTGTTCGATATAGTCGTCAAATTTGGCATATTTTGCAAAGTATTTATTGGAAGTATAGAAGACATAGTCATTGTCGTTACGGACTGCGTTATCGTTTCCTTTGGGCGTGTCTTCATCATCAAAATCGACTTTCGAGTCAACGTCACTGCCACTACTATGCAGCTAATGATGGCCGAAATTACTGTCATTAAAATTGTAAACGGCAGCATTTTCTTCCGATAATACCAAGGCTTCCGTGGAGGATCTCTCTGTAGCTGGTAGTACTGGTCGCGGGCCGGGTTTGACTGCTCCTCCATGGACCTCATCAAGGGACCCCCCGCGAGTGTTGATAGAGGCACTTCATGCGTAGCAGCAGCTTGTCTCTGCTGCTGTACTAGGTAAGAAATATCGAATACTGGCATCATTTTGGAGTATCTCGTTGAGATTATGCTATCTTGCAGTTAGTGAAGATATGGCGGCGTGCTTTGGATGTATGTATGTGTGGAAAGGAAATCGCAAATTTATATACAAATGGAACTTGATTGGATAAAAATGCCCTCTTAAAATAGAGAAAAAAGAGCACAATCATCATCAGTTTCTACTTAAACCATCTATTAATACATTAAAATAAGGAAATGAGATACAAGCACATTTGAAGGCTAGTGTAATGGGTCACTACCACCAAATATCAAGCGATTTGAGAAGCACACAATCACATCTCACATCTGCTTCTTTGTATAGCTTTCTTAAAAGATAGAATTTAATAGGCACTATTCGGAAATTGTGAATGCTACTAACAAACGTGCTCAGTTCAAACAAAAAGTAACGGTGATGATAGTCACCGGAAGCTTGTGTACATCCTACCTAAGGCTGAGAATATCTTGTACATGATATATTAGCAGTCACAACTTTTGTAATCGCCTATTCTAGCATATTTCGACGTGGACTTTAGGTAGTATCGCTGATGAACTTAAGAGAAGCGCGTGACGGCTGGTCAAACACGTCTCACAAGATGCAAGCCCGATTTCAGTCTTGTTTGTCACGTATCAATATCTCACTCAAGAACCATGATTCAGAAAATGTTTATTGCGCTTCAATTATAGATTAAAAAATTCTTTGCTGCATTCACTGCAACATGGTAGGAGTGATTCATCATTTAGGCAAGCGAGATCAATAAACAAAAATCGATGCCTTATCACTAAGAGGAGATAGTGGCGAAGCAGTGGCAAAGCCTAAATAGACCAGAACAGAGGCTCAAAGGAGCCAATATATTTCTCGGTCCTTAGGTATCTGTTAAAACAAAATTGATACCCAACAGATTAGCTGATGAAAGATAAGAGTAGAGAGATACAGGACAGAAGAGCAGCTTAAGCAATAATTCGAAGTAGCAAGCCCAGAGCGAAGACTGCTGACTAATACCCAGCCCTTGCCGCCTCTGTGCTAATTTGCGTCCCTTCCACTAAAATGGTATAAAGGCGCTGTAACGTAGTGCCTTGAGATAAAGCTTGGCAGCTTGGATACATGTACGGGCGAGTACGAAAGTACCCGAGCCGAGCAGATTTCGATTCAGCTCACCGAGGCGTGGCCGGGAAGATAACAGCGAGTGGCCAAGGCCCCATAGCGCCTTACTAACCTGCTAAACATCCACTAATAGCAGCACCTTCAAGCGCCTGGCGCACGCCTATAATATTGAGTCGTCCGGATTACCACCGACCTTTGCTCTGCCTAAAGTCTCTGGCTCTGGCCAGGCCCATAATACAACATTCTCTGCTTCACAATCGTTCTTTACTTGCCCTTCTCCTCAGCCTCGTCTCAGCATTACGTAGTTAAGGCAGCGCAACACGAAATCTCAAGAAGCAGGAAAATGACGGCGATTCCAGGCGCCGAATGACCCACGTACAATCTGACAGAGGTCAAAGCAATGTCGCCATGTCCGTGCCAGCACGCAAAGTTAAGTTCGTCGCGTCAGATCCCGCCCGCGGCGGTTTGCCTGTGAAGCGACGGCAAGTCCAGCAAGCTTGTGACTCATGTAGACGTAAAAAGGTATCGTCATCTTCTTTTTATATGAGTCTTGCAACTTTCTAGTTCCACAGGATCTTTGAGCTTGCTAACGGCATTGTCTGGTTGAAGCGAAAATGCAATCATGCGGAGGATGCTGTTACTGATGATTTCTCGCTGGATGATCACAAAGGTCTACCAGAAGGGTCACCTTCACAGTCCTCGTGAGTCCTAACAGTACTACCTATAAGTTTGATAGACTAAATTAACATATTAACAAGACCTAGAACCTCCAGATCATCTCTCACGCCCTCAGTCCGTGCGAGAACGCTTGCCGGAGAGGACAGCGTGCCACCAGTAGCCAGGACCGGTCTACATCCAGATTTGTCTCCCATCTCACGGCGTGTTCTGCCAGTGGGCTTCAATCATGGAGAAGTGCAAGCAAATACGCCTGCTTCTCAGCTTACGCCGGATGTCACCGCGAGGCCGCAGTCATCGCGCTTCGTGGGAGATTTGAACCCAGAAGGCATGTTCATGGAGGCGGCCGTTCCCAATGTGACCCGTGCTTCATCGCAGAAAGGGGACGTGGGTATTTGGTTTCCAGCAGCCGCCACGACCGGACAGCCGTCCCAGTTCATCACCTCCCGCCCTCCGCCTCTTATGGACAGCTTCATGCTTCCCTTTGTTCGAGAGCATTGCTTATCTTGCATGCCCCCTGACGAGGATTATGCCAAATTAAAAGCGACTTTTTTGCAAAAAGTTCACCCCATCTTTCCTGTCATCCCAGAAGCTGCTCTCAATGGACCTACGGATAACCCTGCTAATATCGCGTTGCGACAACTCGCTTGCTTGGCCGCCGGCTCTGATCCAGACATGACTCCGTATCTGCGTCTGAAGAACAAAGGCCCTAGTCCGCTACGCCCTGCAGAATTCTCTACCGTGCTATCCTCCTCAGTCCGTGCTATTTTGGAAACTAGTATCATTCCAGATCGAGTGGTACACATACAAGCACTCACTATGCTGTCCCTCTATACTCAACCCACCTGTGCTGAGGAATCTGATTTACCTGCTCAACTTGGAGGTAGGGCAATCCACCATATTCAGACTTTAGGATTGCATCTTCTTCGCTATGATGGGCCGAATTACGGCGATTTGGAAAATCTTTTTTGCGCGGTTTGGGCACTGGACAGAATTAATGCCGCCATGTATGGGCGACCGTGTCTGATCCATGAGCGAGATATTGGAGCGGATCTCGACGCATGTATCAAGAAACGCCCGCCCGCCTTTCGGCTGTTATTATCCGTGGCGCAATGGCTGGATAAAGTGGTGGAATTATACCGCCCAGGGCCTAGTGCACAGGTCACAGGTCTTGATAAGGTGGCATATATCGACCTTCCCGTTCTTGAAGCAATGATCGTGGACGCAGATGCGTTAAAAGTCCCGGCATCTCTCATTGGTAAGTTCTCCGCATGCGAAGTATGATAGCGGCCGTGTCTGACCAGCTACCAGCTACTGTTGAAACATTTTACCATGCCGTAATAATACTGTCGTGTCGGCTACCACGGCCAGGGACCATAATCGCGGCCTCAACATTACCGCCACCATCTGCCAACGCTCGCCGTTCCTTGGCGGCGGAGCGCATCGCATGTGCAGTACCAAGGGATTGCCTAAGCTCCCTTCCTCTTATTCCATACGCGGTATCTCTCGCTCTGAGTGTCGAGTATCGAAAGATGCGGCATAGCCGATTGCCAATGTTTCGCGCACGAGCAATGAACGCTTTCAGGCGAAATTGCGACCTCCTTCGAGTTTATGGAGACCATTTCTGGAGTGCTCGCGTCGTCTCCGGGCTTGGAGAACGCGTTCTAAGAGAAATGGAGCGAGCGGCCAATACGCTGGCCAAAGAGCTCAGCCCTCAGCCCGAATTACAACCCAAGCTGATACTTGAAGACCAAGAAGGCTCGGCTGCTCAAGATCTGGGAACTATGCCATCAGGCGACACAGCGACTATCAACTCTGCCGTCGGCTTCGATAACGTCATTGATTTTTCCCTCATCAATTCAATCTCAGGCCAAGATGTATTTGGACACATCGATCCCAATTTCAACTTGGACGCTGTGGAAGATGCTCTGGAGGCAAATCTGGACATTGGCCTCCCATTTAATTGGGCAGATTGGGGTCAATTTGCTTCTTAGGAATGGACAATCAGTTACCTGTGATAGAATTGAATCTAATAGTAGCTTCTAAAAGTAATCGCTTACTTGGTGTACGGTTAGGGGCGTATAAATGTACAGAGGCGCGGGTATCGGCTGTTTGAGACGGCAGGCGTTTTAAGGTGGCTCTTTGTCGATATCACTGGATAATTTTGACAGATTTGTCAATTCGCTAAATAAATTCGGGGTAATAATAGTACATGTATATAAAAAATTGAAGGATGAAACTTGACTCTTCTCCTGTTTTTGTTAACAACACTGCCTGTATTTTTTTTGTCAATACTGATTAACGAGGAAGAATTAAAAAAAAAATCAAAAAAATCAAAATTTAAGCTCCGATACTGGGAATCGAACCCAGGGCTGCTCGGCACTCGAAGGATGAGAGCGAGCGATGTTAGCCACTACACCATATCGGATGGATGCTTGTTGACAGCTGAGGTGCTATTGCCCACTATAAAATTAGAGGCACGGTAAGCCGCCGACCCAATGCAAGAGAGCCACAGCTGTCTCTCATGAGGCTCTCCAGAAATCATTACACGTGTTATATCAACACAAGAGCTGATTTGTATTGCCTAGTCTATGTGTAGAAGAAGACACTCGCTCAAATCTCCGTCACTAAAAAACAACAGAGAGAGCAATAGTAAGCGAGTAGAGAATAAAGTCCAAAATTGGTACATGTCTTTTATCCAGGGTATCAAGGTAATGCATTCATCATATTGACGTTGATGTGTCCTTCACGTCTTACCATCATTGATATCAGCGGCAGGTAGCAGGTATATCCCCTGCGTCTGCAAAGTACGGGTTCTCATATCAACATGAACCTCGGCCTTCTTCAGGCCTTCTTTTCCCACATCTTCAGAATAGTAGTATACACGTGTGATTGGCCATCACACAGCATGGCGATTCATGATTGTCGTAAAAAAAAAAAAAGAGTTAGGAATGCCCTTTGACATGCCTAATCCTTAAAGTAGAGCGCTCGGCCCGTGATGCTTCTCTTTGGCTACCCCCCGGGGAGATCCGCAAATCGACTTCTGTAAGCCTATATTGTTGGCTTCTTTATCGGTAAACCGGTATTGATGCGGTCGGGGCGATATGAGAGAGTATTTCGCTTCAAGTCCAAGGTTGGACCATTCATTTCGTGGGAGGCCTATTAGAAAGATCGGTTGGTTTTCCACGAGCTTGATTTTTTATTTCGCCAAGAAAGTGCTTGATAAAACCGTCAGCTCGATTTCCCGGGTTAGGATCCGCTACATAAGGCAATCTCGTCAGTCCAGTCTTTCCCTCATCATAGAACGCTTGTAAAGGATCTCGATTTCCTACCCGTAGCTTCTCCTGGCGCTAGCGGCTCGTGCGGATTGCGGCCGTGTTGCTTCTCGTTGATCGCACGATGGATGCGGCCGACGGCCCGGTGGAAGCCTGGCAGGCGGAGGATCTGGAGCTGCGCGTGAGCGATGGCTCGGCAGAATAGTCTCGGGGTTCGGCAGCGCTATCTGTAGGTACTTACAGATTCGACGATTCTATCCTCAAAGGCCTGGATAACCCGAAGAGCATACCAGTATGGCGACATGGTGTTTGTCGTGCTATGGAAGGCGTCGCGGCATTGGGTGGCGGAGGAGAGATTGAGAGGAGGCCGTGCTTAATAATGATGCAGAGGTTAATAGCAGCAGGTTAAGGTGCACAGCTGCATGTACCTTCCCGGCAGCGGTTAGCAGCGGAGATACATAGGTATTTTCTTACGTGATAGGTGCACGACCACCCTATAAACTAATACGCTTGTAATCAAGTAACCACATTACCACAATTGTAACATGGGGAAAGAGAAGCCCTGTCCAGGACATTGATAATTTCATGCCAAATAATTTTCATTTTTTCATTTCATGAATGTCTATCTCTTGCTTTTCAAAAGACGATGTGTCGGGTATTGGCTAAACAGCACTCTTTGTCAAAACATAAATCCCCCCTGTGCAAAATGCATGTCCCATAATTCGGTATTCCCACAGTAATTTCTTCAAACCACTCAAGGGGTCCATTGTCGCAAAATAGCCAAAAAACTTTTCCCCTTTTTTTGTAATTCAATTATACTCATACTTGAGTGGGAAGAAACTCGCTGATGTACGAGTTAAGGTAGTGGTCCTTGCCCACGGGCACGCCCTCCTTGCGCAAGATGCTATAAGCGGCCGTGAGGTGGAAGAAGAGGTTAGGAATAGCATAGCCATTGATGTAGTTTACACCAGGCAGCTGGATGGTTCCACTGGAGCCCAGGCCGAGGGGGACGACTTCGTTCTGACGCTGGTTGATGAGATCCTTATCGGCAGTGGCAAGAATCTCCTCGGCCTTGGTAATGCGGGTGTAGCAATCGGCAAAGGTGGTGATATCGCCCTCCCAAACATGAGGCTCGACGCCGTGTAAACGGCCGACGATCTTGGTCGAGAGATCAGTGACCATCCTGACCTGGAAAGCCAAAGGAAGCATGTCCGGTGCAAGACGGGCAGCCAGGAAGCTAGCCGAGTTGGGTGCGGCCTCGCCAGTCTTGAGAATGTTGGCGAGAGACTTCAAGGCATTTTTAGCCGCGGGGATAGTAGCGTCGTAGAGGGAGTAGCTCATGATGGGCGGTTTATGAGACTTGATTGGAGGAAGAGTTCGGAGTAGAATAAGGTTCAATGGTTACGGGATGAGGTAATTGACAGCTTGGATTTCGCAATCGAAAAGGCAGATGTCAAGAGTGGGAATCTCCTCGGGTATACGAAGTATATATACACGTATTCCCCTTACTGAATAGTACGCAAGTAGCCTGGTCCGCATATATGCTGATTATAGATAATTATAAACAAGCGTTGCACTTCATGCTCCTCCCTGACGCTAAACTGAACTCCATACTCCGTGCTCCCTCACCTCCTTACCTCGCACAAGCACTTGACTCGTAGGCCGAATCCGAGAAACATACAACTCCGTACTCCGCGTACGGGCTATCGAGAAACTTGCTGGGCCCCCACCCCTGTCGCATTCGAAGCGAAAGCAACATCAGCGAAGACCGAAATGGATTATCCTATGCAGGAAGAGCCTGAAGCTACTTCGTACTTCACCGTTCACTGCTAGATTGAGGCTGGAAGGCCCGCTGAAGCATAGCTTGGCCAACAAGCGGCTTACTAATTAGAATCAAATCGAACCGAATTCTGTTCTCCATACGGTCAAAACAAGCGGGAATGCCAATCCCACGAGACATGATTCGGCTAGCGGATCTGAGAATGCTACATAGTAGTGCGGCGGAGTAGTGCTCCATGCTTTGTATCGTTTAGAAGCGGAACGTCGTTTTCAATGGCTCACAGTGCGAGCGTGTCCGACGGCCCGAAGGGGATCCCAAATCTGACGATCGGGATCAAGTGATTCTCGCTTCAAAGAGCCAATCAGCCGCTGAGAAAGAGCCATGGTTCTTACTTCTCCGCACGGCTTCAAGTGATGGAGACCTTTTTTTTTTTTTTCAGGGGCGTAGGTTGTCGCAAATAACTCGGCACTCGCTCATCTGTCAGCACCGTACGTACTATCGCCTGAGTCCTTTACAAATGGAATATGCAACAAGTATGTATGCGGTTGGAGGGCTCCGCGTATGGCCTTGGCAAGCATCCTTTCGCAACTGCCTGCTGAAGGATTCAATTCCTGGGTTTTACGAAGGGATTAGATATCAACTGTCAGCAGTTTCGCTTAGGAAAGCAGATTGCAAAAAAGACTCTTTGTCAGACAAGATTTGCAATGACTTTCTTTTCATAATTGCAAGGTTACACAGACATGCATGATTAAAAATCCAACGAAATGTGGTATACCATTCCTTTCACTGATTAGCAATCACGCGCTAATCAAGCAGATAAAATTGATCCTATTAATCCAAGATGCAACTTGGTACGAGATACAAGTATAGTACAAAGGTTTCTGAAATGCCATAGAATCTTGACCTTCATACACACCTCGAAGCAAGATTTCAGCTTGTGTAGGAACAAACGAAGGTATACACAAGGGCAACCTCACGCCAGACCCAGAGTCGAATTAAATCTCTCCACCACCTCTCTAGCTCCCGGTAAAGCTGAAGGACTGGCAATCAGCTTGTCCAGACCCATTGCTCGTCTACCTTCGACACTGGACCACCGCCGCAACATCTCCTCTGTTGGGCGATCAATATGTTTTGATTCGCCTTCGCCGCCTGGGAAATCAGGACCAGGTGTGCCTTCTAGGAAAGCCTTGCGCTGTCTTGCTAGATATTGTGCATTGAGCTCTGTCACCGGGCAAACGGGAATGTAGAGGACACTTGAGTCGGAGTTTCCTTTGTGAACTTTATCCACGGCATGAATGGCTATAAGATGAGAACCCAACGGTCAGTATTTTGTAGAAAAGAAGGTGTAGAAGGGAGACTGTAGGTATAGAAGACTTACTATCACAATGCCAAGCCACAAAAGCTCCGGGCTTAATCTCAGGCACATGGGTCATAGTCCTTGAAAGCTCTAGATGAGGATGAAGTTCATCATTAAGCTCTTGTCCATGTCCGGGATGAGCCCCTTGCAAGTCGCTGGTCATCTCAGCTTCGCTAGTGAATGCCCAGTTCTTTTCGTCCAAGAATCGATCACCAATCTTGGTGTCATCGAGTGGCTTGAAGAACGGTCTGAGAAGAGTGTATGCAGTCGACAGCATCAAAGGATATGTCAACAGTGTGCCTTGCTCTGGTCCTACTTGGCTCATAGAGACCCAGCCCTGCCAAGCCCTAAATGCACTGCATGCCCCTAGGCCGTTATGAAGGTCATTGACAGCATCAACTCTTCCAGAAGCATCCCAGGGGTCGTGACTCTCCCATTTACCTTCAAATACTCTATCGTAAACATGTCCCCGCCCGTATCCGTCCTTCTCCCATCGTTCTACGCTCCCTCCGTCAATGTGGGGGCCGAGGGCGAACGTCGCATCACCAGGTCGGCGGATACGGAGCCTGTCGGCATAGGACAGCGGGATATCGAGAGAGATCGGAGTATTCGGCGATGATGTATGCCAAAAGTCTGACATGAGATACTTTTGTACTTTTAACATGGAAGGATGTGAGCGAGCTTTGATCTGTGACTCGGACCAGTATAGCTCATACACCTGGGGGTCATGAGCCGGGAAAGCTACCCTCAGCGTCAACACTAGATACCCTTTAAAACAAATAATTCTTTAGACCAAGTCTTACCTCTTGTATGTGGATTTTTCTGCACGTATTCCTCGACGCGGGCCTTGTATCCTCGCGCTTCCTTTTCCGGAATTACACCATGTACGACCACCACCCCTCTCTTCTTAATCTCCTCCTTGACTTTATTATCCAACCCATTATCAAGGTCAGTAAACTCTACTTGAGGAATGACTCCCGGTCCTTTTTTTGCAATGATTTCATTTTCTTTCCGCAGCGTCCGCAACAGCTTTGTCCAGCTGGCGACGATCTCCTTCTCCCGACCCCTAACCAGGTCCAACTTCAGCTGTCTGAAGCGATCCGGCAGCGGTGCTTGTTCCACACCCGACAGCGAAACAAAGGAGTCTGAAATATCCCCTTGCCTCTTCGGCGCCGGTTTTGCCGTCTGCACTGTCGCGAGGCAGCGATGTAGACGCGGGAGGGCAGGGGAGGCTTTCGCGAAGCTTGAGCGCAGCATCGTATAAGAGCTAATCAAGCCGCAAACTTTGAAATGGTGTAAAATTATCAACAACAAAGAAAATATCCGCACAATGAATTGAAAATAATTCAAAATATTTACTGAGGGAGCTTAGTATCTTTATGAATGGGAAATGAGACCCGGTATTACTGCTTTGGGGAGGTCCGCGCCCCGCCACGGAAACTTTATCTCTCCCACCACAAGTAAGATAGCTCAGTCGGAACCTTTGTTTTTTTCTTATTGATGGCCTGATCGAGATTATGGATCTAAAAGACTGGGTGCGGTGGAATGTGAAGGTGCTTGTCTTGGTTGCCTGCTGAGACATAGCTGGGTGCGAGATTGGAATTCCCAGTGCGAGACTCTAAAAGATTTTTTGGAAATCGAGGAGAAAGCACTGGCTGTTTACACTAAGGCTAGTCTTTGAAGTAACGTATCTAGTCTAATACAAAATTCCACACGTAAACAATCAATTCTCTTCTTTCGTACGGTATTCCATCATCGTTGAAACGTTACTAGATCATCTTCTTCTCCAGCTAGTCCATGATATTACGGAGTGTCCAAGTTGGAAGTGATGCCGGACCCCCCCTTTTTCTCTCTCCCTTCCCATAGCCCTCAGTCCGTGTAACAAACCAATCCTTCTGACCGGCACGGCTTTCGATTTACCGTGATCACATGTGTAACTTTCATGCCCGAGCCCCAGAATAATCAATCTAATTCGTGGGGAAGGCTGTCTAGATAGAGGATATTACAAATGACGAGCTGCCAACTTCTTCATGGCGTCATTTGTGTAAGAACTATTATTATTCGCTTTCCCCCCAAAGTCCTCACTTTCAGTAGGAGACTACATCTGGTCACATGGGACATGTATGTAATACGATATAGGCTAAAAAGTCGTGATGTTCCATTCTGTCTGCATGATAAGATATTTAAAGTTCGATGCATCTACCGGCTCTTCTTCATAATAAAATCGAGAGGGCGTGTTACCTAAAGGATATGTCTTATTCCGGCTGCCTAGCCTCATCTATAACAAATCAATTGAGACATTGTCTCCTTTCCGTATCTCCTAGTTCCACGGGGGCATCAGTTGGTTTCAGTACCCGGAGCAGCGGTAGTATCCTCAATCCGTAAAATCCCCCCTACTAATTTTCTTCCCCAGCTCAAATCCTAACAGTTTCTACTATTCATAACCTATATCCTAACATCTCTTATATCTCACCAACTTTTTTAAACCTCGGTCCATTTCACAACCCAACTTCAGCCTCATCCTTCTTTCAGCTGCTTTTCCCCCAATTCACCTTACCCGACGGGAACGACATGGCCACATCGCCAAACACGGCATCCAAAAAAGGCTCCCTTAATTTGGCCCACGGCAAATTAGGAGAATTACCCCGATACCATAATTCGCCGGCACTTCTATTTTAGGCAAATCCGCTCCCCACAACTCCAGCCACGAACAAGTCGCCCGTCCAAGTGAGGCTAATAGCAATAGCAAGCCAACCTTACCCCGAATCTCCATCTCGCCCCTCATCAGCCACACCACTTTTATATTATAGCCTAATCTTTTGCTATCTCATCGCCATCAAACGATTTTCGATCTCATCGTAAGTTTGGACTCATCCAGCCATCCATAGCTCCGCGTACACCCACCCTCCTTTGACGCCTCAATCTCATCTCCCATCTCCAACTCCATCTCCAACCATGATCTCCTCCTCCACAATCAAAGTCTCCCTCCCCCATCTCGCCCAAGTTATCGACCACTCCCTCCTCCACCCAACCCTCTCCGACGCTGAACTCCGCGCCGGCCTCATCCTCTCCCGGAATTACTCCGTCACCTCTGCCTGCATCAAGCCGTACGCGGTGCCGCTCGCCCGCTCCATCCTCGCCGGCTCCCCCGTCCGTGTCTGCACCGTTGTCGGCTTCCCCCACGGCTCCTCCTCCGCGTCCTTGAAGATCACGGAGGCCGCCGAGGCCATCACCTCGGGGGCCTCCGAAATCGACATGGTCATCAACATTGGCAAGGCTCTCAGCGGCGAGTGGAACTACATCGAGCACGAGATCGAGGCCGTCAACCGTCTCGTCACTGCCAAGGGGGGTATACTCAAGGTCATCTTCGAAAACGACTTTCTGCAGGATGAGCACATCATCAAACTCTGCCAGATATGCACCGAGCAAGGCGTGGCGTTCGTCAAGACGAGCACTGGCTATGGTTTTGTGAAACAGCCAAACGGGTTTTATAGCTACCAAGGCGCCACGCCGCACCATCTCAAGCTGATGAGGAAACATGCCGGCCCAAAGGTGCAGATCAAGGCCGCAGGGGGCGTCAGAACCTTGGACGAGTTGCTCTATGTCCTGACACTAGGAGTAACGCGAGTTGGCGCCAGTGCCACCGAAGCTATTCTAGAAGAGGCCAGAGCAAGAGGTATTGGCGAGACAGAAGTTGAAGTTGAAGTAAAAGTACCCCAAGGGCTGTAGGGTGGAACCTACGATACCACTAGAGTTCAAGCAATACGTGAAAAATTGTATAATACAGAAACATAAGTAATTATCTATTAAAAGTAAAAAATAGCGTCAGACGTAGCTTCCCAAAGATATGTATGCATGACTTCATTATTAGCTCTAGCTTTTTTTTTCTTCTTTCTTTTCTTTTCTTTTTAGTCGGACCAGTGCTGGAGAAACTCCAGGATACCCAAGAATAAAAGAATGAAAAGTGTGGTGCGAAGGAAACAAACAGGGGAGGAGGGAGAAAGAGAAAAAAAAGCATAGCCCAGCCCAGCCCAGCCAAAACTAAAATTTCAAGCTGCTGGCCGTATATCCTTTTAGAATCCCCATGTATCCTTAACAGCAACATCATGTCCATACACCGATCTTCTCCAGGCACAACAGTATTCGTAATGTACAAACAAAGATACGCTCTCATTAAAAAAAAAAGTTATTGCATGTAGAAGAAAAATGCCCATGGAGCCAGCTCGGTGCTTTGGTTGTTCGAATTTCGTTTCTGCTCGCCGCCTTCTTACTTCGCCGCAGTTCAAAAGTTCTTTATTCGGTGTCATGGTTGACGCGCCTCACCTTCTCTCTAAGATCTCTGTTTTCATTTTCCAGACCACCGAGCCGCTGCCGAGCCGCCTGTCTATCCTGGTTGCGCCCTTCTCGCTCCATCTTGAGCTTATATTCCATATCCCGGAGTCTCAGTAGCCAGCGGTTGTCGTTGGTTATTGATCCGTCTGATCCTGTGCCGTCCAAGAGGCCCAGTCCAGTTCTAGAAGACGATACCGGGATTCCTGAAGTGGACGGGGCACGTACGGCAGATGATGCCCTGGCCTTTGAACCGGTGTGAGAACGATCGCCAGGTCCGCGAGGAAGCATTGGTGTCGGCGAGCCGGCGCTGGCCTCAGAGCCTCCGGGTGTTTGATGAGCCGCGCGAGCACGAACATCATTAGCAGTTCTCAGCGTAGCATTCTCCACCTTAAGTTGACGATATGCCTCCTCAAGGCGCATCATCCGATTTGCCACTTCCTGGGAATTCAGCGAGCCGGTGGCAACTGAGTTGCGAACCATTGTCTCCAGCCTATCAAGCTTCTTGATTCGTACGTCCAAGTTGTTCTCTAGAGCTTGATACTCACGATAAAGATCCTTCTCGACCGCTTTGATCTTTGTTTGCAGGGCGGCAAACATGCCCTCGATTGTCTTGACAGCAGCAAGGAGGTTCTTGGAAAATCCTGGCAAGCGACTTGCAATAACTTCGAGAGTTGGGACCACCTGTCGGTCCACGAGCGTATTGTTATTAGCCCACTCCCGACCACAAAGCATGCTCAGCTTGTGCCACAAGAGAAGCAGCAACTCGTTCCTCTCCAGCAGCTGCTCGCGGGCTGTCTGTTCCAGCATGGCAAGCTTCCGGCGATCCTGGCCTCTTGTAGCTTCCAATTCGTTGATACGGACATCCTGCGTGCTGGCCGTTCGGGTGAGATGCTGATGTGTCTTTTGGAACGACTCATACTGGGACTTGGTGTTGCGGTGGGCAACGCGCTCCTTTTCAAGCAGTTCGGTGATTTTGCGAGTCTCCAAGGCGTGTGACTCCATAAGCGAATCGCGCTGCTTGATGATGCGGTCTTTCTCAACCAACGCCGCTTTAGAGGTATCGAGTTCACGAATAGTGTTCTCGAGTTCACGCTGCATCCGTGCAATAGACTATAGAAAAGACAACCATGTTAGTACAGTCATAAGCAGAATCCGGGCCAATATTTGTGGCAATGAAGAGAGAAAGAGGGAGGGAGGGCGTGCTGTACCTTCAGCAGCGAAGAACGGGTGCCGTTCAGGTCACCCAATGCTTCCCTCAGGTTGTTTTCCAGTTCCAACAACCTCTCCTTCCACTCTGTCGCCTCGACCTCGCGAGACGACAAGCTCTTACGCAGCCGCCTAACTTCGTCCTTAGCACTGGCATTCTCGCGTTGAAGATTAGCAAATATTTGCTGGACATCCGCATCCTTCTTGGTGGTAACATCCTCCCATTGTGCGCGCTCCTCTTGCATGCGGTTCTCCAGCTCCTTGACTCGCTCCTTTTCATCTTCCAAGCTTCTCTCGATATTAGAAAGGGCCGCCTCCAGATCGCCAATGCGAATCTTGTCTGCCTCTTGCTCTTCTCGAAGGAACGAAATCTCGCCCTGGGATGACTCCTGCTGGACTGAAAGGCGCTGGTTCTTTTCATTAGATTCAAGAAGCTTCTGCTCCAATTCTTCAAGCTCCTTGTTGGATGATTCTTGCTCTTGCTCCAAGTGCTGGATGCGGTGAGTTTGGTTAGCCTGTTCCTCTTCAAGTTGTTGAATGTGTCGGAGCTTGTGCTCTTGTTCATCTTCTAGACCAAGGAGCGCTTCGCTCATCTGTCGCATCTCCTTCTGTAAACTTTCAAAGTTTTCAGATCTGTCGTTTAGGTCGGCCTGCATCCGCTGAACCTCTGCCTCCAGTGCGTCAATCTCAATCTGAGCCTCGCTACGAAGGTCCTCAAAGTTAGCCTCCATTTCACCATGCTCCCTTAAGGCTTCGTCGCGCTCTGATTGTAAAGCAATGAGGTCGTTTGTGGCGTTATCAAGCTCTTCCTGCATGCTCATAAGGGCCTCCTCAGCCTCGCGCTTGTGGGCAATAGCCAGTTCAAAATCGGCCATGCAGCTCTCCAATTCCCGCTGCAGATCCTGATTCTGTAGTTTAACCTCACTGAGCTTATCCCGCAGCTCAGCCAATTTATTTTCCAGCTCTTCACGCTCCGCTTCATCTTCTGCTGACACTTGCCTAGTCCTATGGCTACTCCTTGAGTTCGATCTTTCATGACCGCCGGCACGCGAGGCAGATCGCTCCAAGAGACTGTCGATGGTAGAGGGAGCCGGACCACCACGTCGCTGAGCCATCTTGAGATCTTCAATCTCCTGGTACAGGCGCTCTTTTTCACGATTTCTGGAAGTTAGCATTGAAGTCTGAGCTCCAACCTCGCGGCGAAGTTCAGCGTTCTCATGGCGTAGCTGCTCACTCTCCCGACGCAACTCATCGACCAAAGTGCTGGCCGAACTAAAGTTAGCATGGGAACCATCCGCCTCGCCAGATACGCTGGACATGGGCCTGCCTGGTGAGCCATTCCGATCTCGAGGTTTCTTAGTAATGTTGTAAATGTTGGTTGTGTGATGCAGCATCCCTGTGCCAGCGCCAGACATCTCCTTCTTGAGTCGGAAAACCTCATCTCGCAGCTTCCTGTTGTCCTCGTCGGACTGCTCTCTACGCGCAGTCTCCTGCTCCAACAAGTCTTTCCAAACATCTGCCTCTTCTTGCCGGCCGAAAGCGTCTCCAGAACCAGAACGTTCACCAAGTGTCTTCACAATATCCGACAGTTTCTTCTTCTCCGATTCCCTATCCATAGTCTCGCTCCGGAGTCTTTCAATTTCAGTCGCATAAGTTTCGACACGTTCTCGCAAAAACATGAGCTCCTCTTCTCGCTCTTGATTCTCTTCGTTGTACATCTTGGCGGTTTGATCCGTCGAAGACGCAGCACTGCGCGCGGTGCTCGGCCTTTCTTCGTCTTCTTTCTCCTTCTTTTCTAATTCTTTAACTCTCTTTCGCAGGATTTTATTATCGCGCGTTGTGATGGCTAGATTTGTCCTCAGCTCGACATTCTCGGAAATCATCTCCTTTAGTCCTTCTTCAGACAAGGTGTCGAGTCGCTTGCTCAAGAACATAACTTTAAGCTTCAGGTCAAAATTTTCTTTGGATAGCCTTTCAATCGTACTGCTCTGCTCCTTTAGCGTCCAGTTCTTGTTGCCACCTTTGCCCGTGGCCTTTGTGCTATTCATGGCAGTGGCCGTGGATGCGGACATTCGTGGGGTTTGTAGGCCATTTTCGAATTTGAACTCTTTCGCAACTGAATCGGGGACGTGAACATTCTTGACATGCTGAGCTATGACCGTATCCGTGGGAGCTGTGTTGATGCTGTCTTTGGCCTTTGGCGTCACCATCCTATAGTTGTCCCTACCTCGCGGGGGAGTGTCCACCTCGACCAGCGGCTCCAACTGGCGTGTGCTGTCCCCAAATTCGTCGGTACCGATGCCAGAGGCCATGCTGCCCATGCTTATTGACCGCAGCAGCAGATTTGATGGAGCTCTAGGCATACCCATATTTGGCACTGCTCCGCCGGAATGCAACGCATAGTCCAGCCCCAGCCCTACAGTCCCTGCAGTAGCATCGCTTTCCTCCTGCGACTCGGGATTGGTCGCGAAAGATGAGGTCGAAGATCGCTGGCTGCTGAAGCGGTTGCTGCGTACATACTTGGGACGCCTGTTGCGCAGAGCAAGTCCAGGGGTACCACCTGTATCGAATCGTTCCGGATGGGACTGAGAGTGTAGGAAGGAGGGATTCTCATGGTCCTGGCCATCGTTGCTAGATATGGTGGAGCCATCTCGTGCATCTTTATCGTGTTCTTCCTGTGCCCCAACTCTAGGAGTATCCTGGTTGTTGTGAGTCGAGTTCGTAGCGCGCGAGATAGACCTGGCTGCAGCTGCCGCCGTAGGGGAGGAATCAAAGCTTTCCAGGTTCGACGTGGTATTGCTTGCTCTAGTCAAATCTTCTTCGGACTCTGGATGAAAGTCGAATTCCTCCGTGTACTCCTGCCCTGGTTCGTATCGTGGCTCGTATCGTGGCTCGTATCGTGGCTCGTATCGTTCGGGTTTCGACTGTGGCGGCTTGGGTTGGGCTTCGGGCACCATAGGGCTCCTAGCAGACCGAGTAGGCGGTTTTGTGGGCGAATCGAAGACAAAAGTGTCATCAATGGCTCTCTCGACATTCGCAGAGCCCGTAGGAATCGGTGACAGAGATGGCAGAAAGCTAGACTCAATATCCTTAAAATGTTGTCTAACTGCGTCCTCTGAGATTGTGTCTTCCGGGTTCAGGGTCGGCTCTAGAGCTGTTGTTTCGATATAGCTGTGCTCTCCTTGCGGCAGCGCGGGCGATCCCCCGCCACCCCTAGATCGAGATGAGGCCTGCAGCTGCGCCGAAGCTGGTGAGAGCCTGCTGTTAGGGGCTATCGTGGCATGCTTAGGAGGTGCCGGCGCATTGTCGTGGGATTCAGATCGCCGCAGCGGAGAGCGCGCGCTCATCGTATTCGAGCCCCGCGAAGGCGGCGGCTCTGTTGCCTGGACTGGGCTGCCCGAGCTCCCGTTGTCGGCTTGGACGCGCCTTGCGGTGGAGGAGGGGAGCAACTCAGGCTCGTAGGCGGTGTTCTCATCCTCGCCAGCCATGTTGCATCTTGGGTGCTTCGTTTGTAAGGACTCGGTCAGGGCTTGGGAGCGTCGCGAGGAGGAGAGGGAGCTAAAAGGCCCGCTGCGAATATGTAATGCAGGCAAACAAAAGCTCTACAGAATAGGCGAGTGACTACTCCGTACAGAGTAGATGGACAGGTTTCTCAACTTGCTGCGTGCTCGAGCCTCGTCTAAAGCCTGATCAGCAAAAAAAGGTCCCTGGGCAAGAGCTCGGCAGCACTGGTTAGGCGTGTTGTTGCTCGAGCCACCACCCTGGCGCCTGCAGCTCCAGTGCTTGCACGCGCTAATAGCGCGGGAACCAGTGGAATTCTAGGGTGAATTAGGGGGTCAAAAGCCGCGTGCACCGCCTGTCAGGGGAGCCCCGCAGAGCGTCAAACAGGCGGTAAGTGTTTCCATAGGACGATCAAATTGAAGCACCTGGACTGGGCCTGGTAGATTCATGTATGTACCAAGTACGGAGTACCTAGAACACTCCCCTACTAGGTAGGTAGGTAGGTAACATCGCCAATCACTTAATTTGGTCTTGATCTCATTATCACAAAGATTTGGATGATGGAGACGAAAAATGGTATTATCAAGTAGAATAAAGAAGAGAAGAGGGGAAAAAAAAGGAAAACAATAACAAATAAAACAAACAAAAACAATGCCCAGTTAAAAGAAATGCTGGATTGATACTGCAACATAATTTCCATAAGTCCTGCCACTCTTTTTACCAGGTATCAATTTTTCAAATCGCCTGTCGTCCGCCAGTTTTCGTTACAAACAGACCTTCACCGTAATTTACTTGCCGATATGGAGAAGCGTAAAACAACTTCCACGCCAAACGCCGCAGGCCTATCCAATCCCGAACTGTTCCAACTCATGCATCATCACACTCGATTATTGCGAGAGAAAAAAAAATTGAAAAAAGTGAAAATGAAACGGTGGAAGAAGAAGGGAGAGAGAAAAAAAAAAGTCATTACCACCACCAATTCCAAGTCTTCTCCAATGAGGGGTCTTTGAGGATATCATCCACCCATCCCAGACTCTCCCTCTTATCGTCAAGGATTCGCGCATACTCAAACAACAGTCTCAACACGTAGACCTGCATATCCTCTTTGCGCAGAACTTGATCAGCCCACTCTTTGCCCTCAGTAGCAATCTTCTCCGCCACCCGGTCGTGGCCGTTGCGTCCCTCGTATCCGAGGAAGTACTCCATGATGCCGTAGTAGTCGAGGAAACGGCTGTCCATGGGAACAAAGTGCTTCCACGCAACGAGGCGGCTGTCGTGCCACTCATGCCAGATGGTGGCTTTGATGGGGAGAGATGTAGATCGCAAGAAACCAAGATAGCGCCCAGAGAATGAATTTCCATCAATATCTGGGATGTATTTGGAGTCAAACTGTTCCGCCATCTTCATTCCTTTGGTTGGCTTATAATAGTGGCCGGTGTAGTTGCACTTTCCGTTCTGCGGTGGTGAGCAGCTAAGATCCGTGAAGCTGATGTTGGACCATTGGTCTATCCATGCGCCCAGTTTGCGATCCTTTTGCGCTTGCAGGTTATATTCTTCACTTGGCAAAGCAAAATTCTCCGGCTTCTCTCCCTTTTCGACACGTGAAACCGTCGTGCCGTTATTCATGGCGACAAATCTATGGCGCTGGAATCCTCGCCAATTATTCACCGTATTCTTACCCCCTGTTGCGACGCCGCGCCAGATGGCCTTGTTCTGCTTCTCCGCCCAGGCCTCACCATGGTCATCGCCACCAGTGAACCGCTCCTCCTCATTCCAATACATAGGCGCAGGCAGCAAAATTTCGTTGTTGACTCCCAGTTTCGAGCCACCGAACATGGGGAACAAGACTTTGGAGGCAGATGTAGAGAGCGGCTCAATGAAGATGCCCTCCAAGGCTTGTAGATCCGGCTGATGGCAAATTTCCGTTGATAATGTAAAGTTGGAGACGAAACCCTTGTACATGTGGGGTTCGGCGTATGTCAAATTGATCGAAGGCGTCTTATCGGCTGTTTTTACGAGGCCCTCCACCTGAGAGGCACTATCCGGAGCACAGCCACGTCGAGCAATCGCCCAGTAAGGTTCTAGTTTAAACAAGGATTGTTAGTATCTTATAAAAAAAAAATCGAGACGCCGCATCATTGGAAGAGCAAACCTACTTGTTTTTTCCCAGTTCTTGGAGCGCGTTTTGATCTCGACATCGCCGGTGCCCGGGCGAGGCAGTTGCTGGAACTCGCGGATGACGTCTTTAGACTTGGGTATTTTGACAGTCTTAGAAGCGTTCTTCATATAGCCGGCCATGTCCTCCCAGGGAACAACCAGCCGAGGCTCATCCATAGCATTCAGCGCTATATCCATGTCTGGCAACAGATGATCGACTGTCTTGATCATTTTGAGCCAAATTTTGGTCCAGAAGAAGTCGCTTCGAGCGGTGGCATTGCCGTCTCGGATGTTGATTGTCATTTCAAAGTCCCACGACTCCTTGCGAATAACGGCGGGGTCAAGACCCCAAAAGGGTTGAAGGTCGTGATAGATCCGATCGAAGAAATCCTCGACGATTACTGCATTCTTGGAGCGAGCGAATTCGTACCACTTGTCGAAGCCGGGGGGAGGGTGGCGGCCGCGGCGCTTGCGATAGGCCTTAGCAGCCTCTTCGACGGTTTTGGATTCCTTCGAGAGGAGCTCGGCAAAGTTCATCTGGGCGTCATATACCAGCTTATCAATGGGATGGCCGCCGCTGGTAGGAGGAGCGCCGATTGGAGGGGGAGAGGTGTGCTGGATTGGCTCCTGGCTAGGAGAATCCGGCTTCGTGGCATCTGGTGAGGACGACGCTGGCGCCGTGACCAACGGTGCCTTTGCGCCTCCGACAGGCACAGGAGCATTGTAGTCCGCTCCAGAATTCGGCAGCAGAGGGTTTGGCGTGGTCTGGTCCAATGGATGCGGTAGGTGGGAAAGATCTGGCGAGCTGGGGCTGAAGGTGTACAAGGCCAGCAGGAGGATGGCCGCTAAGACACCGTACCGCACGAGGCCGGACGACCGCCGCATCGGAAATCCGGGCGACAATATCTTGACCATGGTCATGTTCAATGGCTTCTCGAGACGTCGTAGTCCGCCAGAGCGTGGTGTTGTCGCAGAGACCGTAATGAAGGATGCTCTAACTAGTACTTTTTGCAATGTTTGAACAGTTCTTAAAACAAAAACGGGGCGTCGGAGGTTGTTCGCTAAGAAATGAAATAGCGTCGGCCGCGTGTGCTTGAGCTGCTGCTGGGGTTTGGTGTTCCGCGTAGGTTAAGTGATGACGGAGGGGCAGGTTTATCCAAGAGAAATTGAATGCTCAACGCATCCGGGCGCGCCAAGGAATTGCAAAGGACTGGGAGGAGGAAGCTGCTTTAAGATCCTGATAACGAGCGACTGGTTCTAAGGGACGACTGTCTCTGTATAAGGACTAGCCACTGCCTAAGATAATGCTGTAGTGTCGAGCACAGGGAGACTCGAGGATAGGACGCGGGCAGTCGAAGGGCAGATGGGAATTTTGGCGCTCTGGAGTCGCTACAGCCGCCGCATCATTATCGGGAGGACCTAGAGAGGAACAACGAACAGCCGCGCAACCCAAGAGAAGAGGAGCGAAGAGATTGAAGAATCGAAAGTCTAATTTCGCAGAGATGCTCCGGAGGCGGGCAAATGAGCTGGGCAGACGCTTGCGGCAAGATTGGCCACATCGCCCACTGATTCGCTACATTTCGCAGCGAGCTAAACCCGCTGCCAAGACCCGGTCAGCGCCCACGGGCTGCTGTAGCCCCTGGCGCGATTACGCTGCTAGTGATTGCGCGGGGCCCTCAGCGTGGCACCGGCTTCTTCAGCATCCCAGACTCAAGCGCGATAAGGCTGTCCGTCATAGCCTAACCGAGCGCCAGGCAATGCGCCGGCGCTGGCTTCTAATGAAACACGTCGATGTTTCCGATGGCAAGGTATCTACGAAGTCGAATAGGGCAACATTCAATACTACTAGCAGTACTACCTAATGCAGCGAACAGACGGACGGCCGGCTTCGATAATCTCGCAGCACGACCGGCTACATGTGCAAGTAATTAAAATAAGCTATCAAGACTAATGGCGCATTCCATAGGACTAATCCCCTCCTCCTCCTCCAATCCTCGCATCTTGCCAGGCCCAATGCATCCATCCCTCAGACGCCCTCATTGGTAGGCCCCGGTCGATAGAATGGACCATGAACTCTGTTGCTCTGCTAACTTTAAGGATGTTTCTAGACGCCCTGCTGTTCCCTTTCTTTGATTATTTGATTATTCTACCCTCACCTAGGGAATGAGGAGAGGGTAAACAAAATAAGATTCCTCGCGAGAAAACCATATCGCCAGGGCTGCTGAACCTGCGTAATCAGCATTTCAGCGATGCCCTCGCTTGGTCCGCTAATGAGCTGACGATCGCTCCTCTTCTAGCCCCAGCTCGACTATTGCGTTCTCCACCCTGCATGGCCCGACCGTTGTCGCGACATACCATTCGAAGAACTCATTGAGAAATTATGCGGGTTTGCGGCGAGCACGCAAGCTAGGTGTGGACCACAATCAAAGATGCGTCAAGGTAGGTACGAAAATCAAAAGACAGCCTCCAATAAGCAGCGGAGCGCACAAATAAATCCGTGGAACTACTCCGTACACATTGGACGATGACCCGTCGCTGTCGTCACTTTTTGACGGCTGATAGGGCAGACGGAACTTTTTTTCTTTTTGGGTTCTCCCAATGTTACCTCGCGTTTTCCTCTCCGATTTGCCGCTATCCGCTAGAGCCAAGCCCTGTTTTTCGTTGCAAGGAGCACCTTGTATCTGGCTGAGTGAGATATCGCCGATGTGAGACTGAGACTTGTCCAGACCAAGTACGCGTTTGTGATTTTGAGCCGCCCTCATCCCCACCCTTTGGCCCTACCCTTTTGCGTGCTGAGCCAGCATGTACGATTGGTGGCTCGATCAGTAGAATTTACCAAACGGAGTAATTGGCCTGCAGAAGACTAATCAATAATAGCATTCTACGGCGTGCCTACTTCGTAATTACTAGGTCGTACTAATCACAGATTGACAAGTACATCCTCATTTCCGCCCATCTTTGCCTCCGATTCTGAGCTCGTAAAAAGCGCAACACGAAGCAGCTTCTCAAAATAAGAAAAAAAATAAACTCTCTGCAGGACAGATCCGCCGCTATTATCGTTACACGAGTACGATTGTACAGGCTACCGGTAGCGCAAAATGACTGCCGGGTGGGCTATGTATAGTTAGGCGTGGACAAAAAAAAAGAAGAAGAAAAAAAAGGTTCGATTTGGCAGGTCGTAGACGCTTGCAGCACTTGTTTGGAATGCCGAATGCCTAAAGAGGAACTGGCTTCAGCATTTCCATGTTCGTTTTCTCTCACCAGCAGTCTCCGATAGAGGCCCCTGTCATTTCCCGCTTATCAAAGCGCCCCCGCGTGCGGTTTTTCAAGTCTTTCGAGTGGGCGTGATGATGTTACACAATAAGCCGGCCAACTGGGCACCACATTAGAAGCCTATATCTTGAGCTGGGCTATAAGGTAAAGGTCATGATTCTCGGGATACGCGAAAAGGAATTCTCATACAGTGCCCGATTTTCTACTAATACTACCAACATCAAAGGTAAGCGCTAATGGCCAAGCAAATGCGATTCTTGCAAAAGAAATGAATTGTATTATAAAATAAGATGGAATCCTGGCCAAGATAAGAAAGTAAGCTCTCTAATCATTGACACAGTCTTTTTATTTGATTTGATATACTGGTACGTACGCTGTATTATGCGATTCACTAATCCCCCTCTCCCAAACGTCGATCTCCAATTTTCTCTGTTCTTGGAATTCCATTACTACTCGTAGTATCTAGATACTATCTAGCAATTTACTGCATACGGCCATACTAGTGACCCAAGCAAGACCCGTCTCGATATATTCTCTGGGGATATATGAAGTGCCCAGGCTTTGAAATATTCGAGATATTTCCAGGAACGACGCCGAATTGTAGCCGCCTGCTAGAGCAACAGACTTAACCCGTTCAGAAGGGCAGTGATAAATATCGTTCTAGCGTGCGGGCTAGTCTGCGGGCTAGCGCATGAAGCCTCTGCTGTATCCTCTTGGCTGGTCACAGATATCTTCCGTGTAGTCTTGATTACAGCTGAACCTTTCATTGGACTGCTCGGCGATCCTTCCTGCGCTTCACCTTTAACTACAGTAAGCTTATTAGATATCTAACAATTTGCTGTCACTCATTTATAGGCATTACATGTTTTTTTGGCCAGCACCAAGCCACTGCGGATACGTGTATCCATTAGTATAAGTATCCACAAAGCCAGATTAGGCCCCATCAATGCCTCCTCTAAAATAATGTGAGCTGGCTATAAATTTACTAATTTACGCTATATGTTGGAATTAATAACAGGCCCCGCGCTTACTGAACGAGGTATTTATTCTTATATAGATTTTATGTGTAATATCAATTCCGACACTATCATGTAGTTACTGGGTAAAACAATTCTTTTTATAAGGAATTGTAGCCCCGCTAAAAGCGGAACTACAGCTACATGTAGATTATAGCTTGCAGCTTCCCCTTGTTGTTGAGGCATATACACTTGCGCCTCAGCTTTAGCTATCTATGGATAGCATCTGCTAACTACTTCTTGCTGTATCTTGCCTCTATATAAGTGATTGAAGGCTAAATCCAACTGGACTATGGGCAATATGCCGGACCCAGAAGGTCAAGGCCCACCCGTCTCTAAGACGGAGTCACTCACAACAACCACGAAGATTTTACTATTCGAGGCCGCTGATCAAGGCAACGCAGATGAAGTATGCCGTTTATTGGATCAAGAACGCTTCAGAATTGGTTTCAAGGACACAAATGGCAATACGGTATTACATTTGGCCATACTGAACGGCCACACGACCTTAGTTCAACGTCTGGTGGAGGAATACAATCCAGATCTCAGCGAACCAATGGAAAATGGCGATACACCTATGCATCTTGCCGTGAGGTTAAGCTCTCACGAGATTCTAGATCTCTTAGCTTTTAACGGCGGAGATGTATATGCTATCAACAAGTCTACCGGGGCTACTCTTCTCCATACCGCGTGTGAGCTTGGAAACTTGGAAATGGCACAGGTGCTTCTCAAAAATAATGCTGAAATTGATGCGAGACGATTTGACAGCTGCACTCCGCTATTCATTGCTGTGGACTCTCATAAAGCCGACTTAGTCGAGTGTCTATTACGATATGGAGCGAATAAATCCCTGCGTCTTCATAACGGTACAAGCGTGGAAGAAGCTGCCGCTAGTGATCAAGTCATTCTTCAGCTGCTGGAAACTGAAAAGTGGTTTCTCAAAGGTCCGAAAATAGATGGTGCTGATGAACCTCAACCAGAGTACCATCAGCCTCCGATTCAAGCTCCGTTACCGCCGCTTGAGGGTGATAGACGTCGGGCTTGCCACAACTTCGAAGCAACAGTCGTTGAATTTTCCATTAACGAGTGGGAAAATCGCCGCGAGAAGCAAGTCTCCGTCTACGATTTACTTTATGATGAAGGGAGTGACTTGTTCGCAAGCTCTAGTCCAGATAATCGTCAGCCGGGAAAGGAAAAGGCCTTTACATGGTATCACCTGCCAGCTAATAATGTATGTTATGTCATACAAACATCGTTCTCACAGTATGGACAATTAATATGGCTCATGTTAGATGATATGGGTCGATGTATGACTACTATTTGCTCTATTATGACTACTTCGGATGGCAACTTACGATGGCGTAGGCACTCATCACAAAACTTATAGCGGTTAAAATGCCCCATACGGTAATGCCAGATTTAAAATTCAGATCCGAGTTAGGTCTGGCTACTCCATTTTCAGACTATGATCTGTCAAAGAGTTCGAATACTACCTTCCAACAACCACTTTGTAAGCGGATCGAGGTAAATTTCATCATTCCTCATAGAACTAGAGACTACACCAGCTGATTTGGGAGGTGAAGCAACCCGATCCAAAATATGCCTGGGGACGCAGGAAATCCGAGCAAATTGTAGCATTTGTAAGTTTGCCAACCCATATAAACCGCTAGATGCTAACAACGCTTTTATATCCCTCTCTTGAATTACGAGCTGTACGACGACTACGAAGCTATGTCGGCCATTCTTCGCAAGACCAGGAAACTGACTCATGTGAGTAAAAAGTCTAAGAAAAAAGGAATATTTACCCAACTTCCTCCGGTTCCTATATCTCATCTCGTTTTACCTCGGAAAAACGCCACTCCTCCAATATCCTCAGCGAATCTATCTACCCATTCTGAATTACTCCGGGATCAAGACACGTCACCAAACATACCTGTCCACCCTGAACAAGAAGTCCAACATCGGAAAACACGAATTGGGCCAAGTAATGAGCAAGAAGACGAACTACTACAACATGAAGTGCTTATTGAAGATGAGGAAGCCGGAAAGCCAGCCCCTCTTTCGGGAGATGGTCAGGAGGCAGACGTCATTGACGATCCTTTGCAGTCGCGTGGACAGTCAATAGGTAGTCCAGATATCGGCCAAAATGCGAAGGATACAGAAGAACTTGGTAAAAAAAAAAGAGCAACAAGATATCTCCCTATAGTACTAGATTACCTTACGGGTAAGGGGGCCCATAAAGGGGTCAAACCGAAATCTTCCCACCCTAAGGAGGCGGAGCCAGCAACGGCTGAGAACCCATATGCCAGCTTAATCAGAGGATATACAACCATCGAGGGACCTGGGCAATTGGGACTACAGCCGCGGAGGACGCTTGATCAGTATTTTTATTCGCATCTCAAGAATACGACTCAGCGCGACCAAGATCAAGTCGTTTACAGGTACATGAAGAAATATTCGAGAAGATATGGATATACCAGTGGACCCAAGATACTCATGGTTGACCAGTTATGGCTATGGATCCTTAATGAAGGTGAGCAATTATAGCAAACGATATATCATTCATTAATACTTAATACTATCAGATGTCATCATAACCTGTTGTCCCCTACAATGGCAGGCTGGGATGGACCTTTTAAAGCGATCGACTCCTCAAAGCACAGCCCCATTCTCAAAAGAAAAAGTGGATGGCGTTGATGATCACCACCCAGATTCAAACGAAACTCGCCATGATATCCAGCCGGAGCCAATTGCACCTAAACAAGGACAAAATGATCCAATAAACGCCCATCAAAAAGTAATAGAGCACCTTGGAGACCTCGTCAGGAAACCTATCACATCAGTCTATGACCTTGCAAGCATGATGACAAACCGCTATATCAATATGTTTGATGAATATTCGATTCCAGAGGAGTATCATTTCTTTACCTTTTATAAGCACTCTATTAGTGACGTGGTATGTCCGTATGCAGCAAATACATACATATATACTTATTATATATCCTAATTAATAAGTTAGAGTCTTAAAACTAACTTTTGTGTAGAATGAGGGCGTGACGCAGTGTCTGCAAAAGTTTCGGCAAGATATTCACAAAGCAAAGCAACAAAACGATGCCTGGCGTATAATCGACATGAGCGTTACCACTGAGACAGATCTATTGGTTGAAATTGAAGATATTCAAGATGAATTACACATCTTGAGTCTTGTTCTGATAGACCAACAAAGTACTGTAGCTGATTTATCCGTCGTTATTGACACAGTCAAGAGCCAGGAAGCAGGGCTGGCCTCGCCTAGGAAATTCGACAGTAGCAGTATCGATCATCGATTAAGGCATATTAAGCTTATGCAAGAGATTGCTCAGAAAACTCGTGATATGGTAAGCTTGCTTTATAGGAAAGAAAAAAAAGAAAAGAGAAAAAGAATGAGATCTGACGCCAGTTCATGCAGCTCTATCATCTAATCGACTTGAAGCAGAAGCAGGCCAATTCGTTTGAGGCTTCAGCTGCTCGAGTGCAAGCAGAATACACGGCAGAGCACGCACGATTCCAGAGGCAACAGACGGAAGAGACTTCGAAGCAATCCAAAACGCTTCTGGTGTTTACTGTGGTGACGATAGTGTTTGTGAGCAAACATCTCCCAACATTTAGAGTATGACATCCTGCAAGATAGATGCTGATTTTCTTTAATATCAAGCTGCCTTTGTCTTTCATGGCTGCTTTCTTTGCCATTCCTCTGGATGTCTTCCCCACCAACGACGACCAGAAACTGGAGCTTGGATATGTGCTGAGATATATGCGTATGTATCCCCATATAACCATCGACTTGAGGTCATTATAACCGATTAAGCTGATTCATTTTTTCCCCCTAATAAAGTAAGCATCGGACTTGCAGCAACTGCGCCATTCATTTGGCTAGCTTTTAAGATTGATGACGTCTCGATCACAATGAAGAAGCTACGCGAGCGTAAGATCATTAGTGTTTCACCAAATACCATTCTGCTAGCGCTTGTTGCCCTTGTTGTATTCATCATTGTTGTGCCCGTCATCATATGGACGACACAACTCGCAACAACCATCAAGATTGCACTGACTATCTGCATGGCAATTTTGGTTCTTGTTGCTATTATTTCTATTGCCCTCAAAGGCTTGGTATACAGTGCATGGAAGGATATTGGGATAGACACAGATGATGAAAGCTCAACTACCGGCTCTAATCTAACTTGACGCATTCTAGATGAGGGGCAGAAGTGAATATACTCATAAATATCAAGAGCATCAATACGCTAATAATTATACCATCTGTAACAAAACTCTTATACTTAGAATCACTATCAGGAGACCAAGAAATGTCACGCCGTTAATCGCCACCGCAGCCCAACCAAGTCCCATAGCGGAGGGTCCAACATATCCGTGTATAGCACCCGCCGTGAGAATTTCCGTCATTGTAACAGCTCCAGCACTTGCTAAATGTTGCCAGAAGACAGATAAAAGTGTCATGAGTGCTGATACGAGCAGACATGAGGCAGCGATGTGTGAAACTGCTCTTGAGGGGAATGGTTTAACTTCTCTCTCACTACCTTCCGAGTCCTCCTCCTCCCCGTGCCAGCTTGGGAAACTGCTCAACAGGCCGAGACTAATCAGATTCAATGCCAGAGTTATAAATCTACAGAGAAAGAGAATTAGCATCTCTACGTGATCGGCCAATGTTGGAGTGGTTTCCATACAGTAATCCATCAAAGACAACCTCTTGTTTGAAGCTTTGTGCGATGCTCACAAGATCTAGCGGGTCATACGAACTGATGGATCCATTCATCCCCGTAGCCACGTCTGCAATAATATTCGCAACGCTCTGAGTATCGGACGAACAGCTCCAACCTCCAGATGGTAAACTGGCGCAGAGTCCCATAAAACCTACGCGAACTTGCAGCGACGTCTGGTTTCCGACTAACGCTGCCAGAGCCTGTGAGACATTTGTACTCGTTTTGATATGAGAGGGGTCAATTGTGTTGTAAGAGAGGGAGAGAAGGTAAACTTGGTTGAGGTTTTCGCTTGTACAACCCGCTAACATGATGCCTGGGGGGAATGCTGGTAAGTCGATTTGGCGCATTCAGTGGCGGAGCAAGGAGGGCGGGGCATACAGATGAGAATGATTTCAATTATGATTACCATCATGAGTACATGGTGATATCCCAGGAATGGTACAAATCCTATTTATAAAAAGAAGCATTTATTAGACACAAGGTATTGCTAGGCGAGGAATTGAAAGTGTGACAGACTCTTCCATCCAATAGAAAGCATTTTTCTAAATTTCAAGTCGCACAGGATGTGCCGAAAGTATACTTTGAGATAACGTAGCCCTTCTCAAATATATTGAGCACGAGTAGAACCGGGTGGTAGCTCCTGGATGGGTAGACGATGGCGACAATATTAGCGCTATTAATGTACCTTCATTGAAAAATGCGAAATTGGGGGCTGGGTTCTAATAGTCCATATATACTCCGCTAGGCTACAGTTGTTTATTACATGTAATTAAAAGGATTGATCCCTGGATGCGTCAACCCCACTCAACTCTTTTGGGCATGAATCAATAGACAGGGCATGATCTTACAGGTAAGGTACTGATGTAGCTTCCTTTGCGGTAGATGCATGTATTGTTTCTGTTGATAGAACTGTTATGAACGCTTATGCATGCTCTGGGTATTTAATAAAGCTCGGGTGGGTGGCTTTTAATATTTTGCCATTCCTCTCTGGAGGTAGCAAAATGTTCATGGAGCGCACCTATTTAATTGAGTGAGTCGTCTTTTCTAGATAGTGCTGAGCAAGAAGCATCATGAGCGCTATCCTCAGGCAGATCACCGCGCGATGTAGACGCGCTTCTACACTTTTGTTAGCTCATTCGTAATGTCTATAACCATATTATCGTGATAGGCTTTTCTGGGAAATGAAGTATCTCTATATAGAAATAGAATGTAGTGGCATGACAAACTCTAGCACTGCTGATTAGTTATCTACCCAGTCGACGGCCATTCCCCAATAAACATCCAGTCCCAGCTGAGGGCTTGCATCACAGTCAAATCCTATGTTGTGAAAGCTCGTTGCCACATACATATGAGCTATAGGAAACGGAATGTTGCTTATAAATTGGAATGAATGTCTTATAAGTGCCTGGATTAGCTGTGGTACCATTAAGGACGCAGGATTGACTCTATAGTCTGGTGGTTCGTAGGTGCGCATGGCAAAATGCGTATGTGAGATATTTCAATGCTCTTTCTCCATGTTAGTGCGAAGATTCCCAAGAAGCAAAGACATCTAAATACCACCAAGTTTCTAGGATATCCATAGTCATTTGGTCCATCATTTCTCCCAGATCCTGCTCGGCCGGAGGAGGTAAATCCGGTAGCAGCGCGCTGAGCTTCGCCTGCCACTTGGTTTTGACGATTATTAATGACTCGGCACATTGTGCAAAAAGATTCCCTTCTACACTTTCCTTGCCCAGCGCCACAAGCCATTGGTTGATCTGCTGCATGCTCATGATGACCTGATCTAGAATGAGCGGTATATAAGTGGTACTATTGACAAGATTTTTGTCCCAAGCTGGATCGTCAAGTCTTGAAAGCTTGAAGATGGCCACAAGACAATGGATCAGCTGGGGGAAATTGTAAAGGGAAATCCAATGTGTTTGGCCGGTAGAATAGTAAGGAAGACGTCGAACCTTGATTTAATCGAGTTTAGCGGGGCATAAAGTCCTTCAAGGCGTTGAAAGTCTGAACAATTGGAGATGAAGGGCACTCTGGAGAATTGAATCTTATTGATTGTTAAGGCAGTGCTGTGGAGGTGTAAAAGTTCCACCTCTAGCAAGTTGTTAGCAAAGTTTGCAGATAGACATAGAACTTCGTAGGCAATATTCATCAGTTGGCTGAAACTTTGTAGCAATATTGTCCTTCACTCATGTGAGGTGTCCAGCGTAAACTAGCCAATCTTGACGAACCTTTTTGCTAAGCGTCTTTTGATGCTCTGCTGACTTGACGGATATGGCCATGCTGCAGAGCCATAGAAACGGGCGTTCTTGGAGCTGTGCAGCAGAAGTAGTGCCTGGAATGCTTACCAAAGGTAGAAAATTTAACCGCTGGGTTCTAAAATTCCAAGATATTCTTCTGCTTCGAGGCCGGAGGGTTCGAATGACCTAGGTCTAAAAGGTGCTTGCAGTAGTTACTTGATGAGTCCGGTGGGGAAAAGGGAGCTGACATAGGCTGCAATAGGGCCCGTTTGAGGACTATAACTTTTAAAGGGGGGGTAGATGCTATCAGGCTTCTCTTCCACTTCTCTGACTTGTGCGGAATTGGACGCCTCTAGATTCTCTCCGATTTGTACGATGCTGGATGAGAATAGACGCCTGGATTTCAAATCAAGGAACACTTTGGTACAATATGCTCACTATGAAATAATGAAATCCATAGATGAGGATAGACGCTGAATTTCAAATCCAAGGCGCTTCTCATATCTCATAAGGTGTCAGTGGGATGAAAATGAGGTTGAGTAGATGAGTAGAGGTTTGAAACTAAGATCGAGGTGGGATAATGTCTTAGTAACCTGAACTTCAGGGACCCTTGCAGTTACCAAATCCGGTAGCTGATTAAGCGCTTAGCTTCAGATCTGTGTCAATGCGAGCGTGCTTACCGCAGTAGTGGATAGAAAGGTTCCCATGTGAAGCGAATGAGATACTACTCATATTGCTAAAAGGCAAATCTGTTTGTAAGCGCGCCCGTTTGTAGTGCTACAGAATAGTATTACGGAGTAAGGTATAGGCTTAGTAGGCAGACATCAGTAGACGTTAGTTCGAATTGGTTCGAAGCAGTCGATCTGCCGCGATCCAATCAAGGTGGTAATTGCTAATGGCATTTTAGAGGTCAGTCAATGAACATCTAAACATCTGAATGAAGATTGAGAGACAGCGATATATAAATATATAGATATGATAATTCTAATGAAGTCTTTTCGTATAGAGAAAATATCAACCTAAATACTTGATTCTAATAGCTCTACCATGTCTTTTTTTCCTATTAAAACTTCAGCAACGCGTAGGATGACGCTGGTTGCATCCATTTCCAGTTTACTTCTATCTTGCGTTCAGGGCCAGCTCATTCCAGAGATTGATGCCACATATTCCTCTACACCAGCCCCATTCTCTCTCAATGTGAATCCTTCATTCATCGAGACGACGCGGCTCAAGGTGCAACTAGGCAGAATAGCCAACGACCTCGGAGTCGCCCCCTTTTCCGACGGGGTCTCGACTGAGACGGCGGCAGCTCTTCAAGATTACTGGGTCCATGAGTTTAATTGGACAGCAGTACAGGAACAAATCAACCAAAAGTTAGTTTCCTTTTAACTTAAGGAGACTTGAAGCGCCGCTAACATAGAATGCAGCTTCACAATGTTCACCACAGTTGTCAATATTAACGACCAAAACTATACAGAGCCAATACCACTCCATTTTGTGCACCATCGATCAAATCGCAGCGATGCAATTCCCCTTCTCTTCATCCATGGCTTTCCGGGCTCGTTCTTAGAAGTCGGGCGAATCATATCGTCATTGACTCATCCACCTAACTCTTCTGTCCCAGCTTTCCACGTCGTAGCTCCGTCTCTACCCGGCTTTGGATTCACGCCGGCCCCCGTGCATGCAGGATTGGGCCCGATCGAAGCGGCTCATGCTTTTAATGCCTTGATGCACCAACTCTCCTATCCGCGATATGTTATCCAGGCCGGTGATCTCGGAGGCTTCATTCTCAGCTACCAGGCTGCCCTCCACCCCGAGAGCGTGATATCTGTGCTCTCCAATCTTTGGGTCCCTGCTCCCAACGCCACGGATCTTGCCCGCTTTGATGCAAATGAGACGACACTGGCAGAGACGACCTATATCCGCAACGTAACAGGCTACCAGACAGAAGGGGCGGGATATCTGTTTTTCCAGTCCACGCAGCCCTTGATGGCAGGTCATGCTTTGACCGACTCACCCCTAGGTCTGGCGCTTTACATTTACTCGCTAATGGAACCACTCGGAACCTTTTACCATTGGTCCCTTGGTGAGATCATCACTTGGGCCATGATGTATAATATTCAAGGTCCTTATCCGGCAACGCGCTTCTATAAGGAGTTCCGTCGTGCCAATTCAATCATCGACATTGATAGCTTTGGGCCGGGATTGTTTGTTAATGTTCCGGTCGGAGTTACGCAGCGCCCTCAGGACCTTGGATGGAGTGTTCCACTAGATTGGGCGCGTAGGACAGGCAATGTCACCGCGCTATATGTTCACGACTTTGGAGGCCATTTCGCAGCGTATCAGACGCCTGACACGCTGCTAGATGACTGCTGGCGATTCTGGGGGAACAAAAGCGCCTCTGGCGTAGGGAAAATTCTCAACTAGCCAGTACATGCAATAGAGAGCAGACAACATACATACACTTATGGGTTGCAGCAACAGACTCCAAGGTACGCACTTATGCGATAGACCCAACCAGTAAAAAGTTGAAAAACAGCAAACATGATACGGAAGATTCATTTCATCACTCTCCTCACACAGTTTAGATAGTTCAATAGTCTAATATAGAGTTTAATATTGACATTATACAAGTACATTAAAGATTGTTTGATGAGCACGTCGTGTTACTAAATCTTTGAATTTGTGGCAACGGATTGTTAACGGCCATAATCCAGGATTAGACATGCGGTAAAGTATCTCGCCTCCCAGTAGTGAAGAGTTCCTCGGCACTCTCGGTATTCCCTTCCGCAAAAGTTGACATTTGAGGCAACTTGGTCCATTTTTATTAGCATAATGAGCGAATCGCTGGTAAAGATTGAAGACTTTGGTGAGGGTTAACAACAGCGTATCTCTTTACCAGAAACAGAAGGGCTTGTCCCTCCGTACGAAAATTAAGAATCTTCTTCAACATGGGAGGTATAGATCTAGTATCTAGTAAATAATGTGTAGCCATATTTTGCTTGGAAATAAATTCACAGCTCAAGGATGGTATTGTTTGTCGCCCAAAACTTTCACCTGTTGTCAGGTTTATAGCTTAGAAGCTAGCAAAGAATAGACAAAATAAATGAAACTAGTGCTTGTCTTACAGAACCATAGACGGACTCTATAAATCATATGCCTAGGATAGGAGAGGGAGCCATATGGTGAGAAATGAGAAACAGAGATGCAAATAGAAAGATTTTTATTTCGTACTAGGATTCTGCTTCAGATTATTTCCATTATTGCGTGTTCGCTCAGCTATTTACAGTCTCGTTTATTTTGTCTACCGCCTAGCACAGACTCTTCCCTTCTCGCGGAAAAAGAGCCCCGCGCTAGCCCGTTAGCTGCAGGCATCTTGTTGAAAGCTTTAACTAGTCAAATAGAGCATACGATTAGGTCTGATAGCGCGGGATTGTAGTAGGTTGCATTACTCCACTGCTTGCTTTGGGAGATATTGCCTATTACACAAAGAGCACGCAATGCCACTACGCACTGCATCGTTACATGCCAGCAAAAGGTGAATTGGATTCAGATGAGCGTCTCATCCCATTGTCATTCTCGTTTGCCGATGCAAATAAAGGGCCAGTTTCTCTTTTAATAATGCATCTGCTCCAACACAACATCCCAACTAACAGGAGCAAAGATAGTGGCGCCCAAGGAGCCTATAGACATCACGTACCTCAACGGCCTGGATATTGCGGCGCTGGAGCTCACTGATGCCGAGATATTTGGCGCTATTAAAAAGGCTCTTGATGCGCAGGGCCGCAAACAGACCGTCATCAAGCCATGGGTCTATCTTATGCTAATTCAATTTAGCTGAAGGCCACTTTAATGTTTTATACAGTATTATTTACCTGCTTAATGCTGCTGGCGTTAAGGTTATTGGCGATTTTATTAATAACTATAAGTATAGACTGCCCTTTAAGTTTAATATCTTAAACTTATTTAATTTAAATTGTAACAGGATTAGAAGAGGTGCTAATCGACCCAATAGATCAAAAAGATCCGTCAATGATAGCACTATGTGCTAGCATTGCCTCTTACAATAGCCTATATAACTGCCTGTGGCATATTTTATATTACAAATAACATCCTTTTACTCCTTGTCTAAGAACTTGTCTTAGAACAACTGCGTATTCTATATTGCGTCTTAGACAATGATAATTTTAAGACTGGGAAATAACTCATTAAGTTCTGCAATCCACTCAGATTAAAATATTGTGCTAAGGAGTATCTTTGGCGGTCCTGTTACTCCAAGGAGCACGAGTAGCTTGTGGCCATGGAGGGTTTTATTTGCAGTAGGGGGGGGTTATGATGAGCTTTCTTGGAACTGAACCATGAAAAGCCTCCCTCCTTTGGCCAAGACTCAAAGTGTTGATACAGCGACAGACGTTGAGGTGACGACTGTGCTTCGTATATTGCTGCTTGAAGGTATGTTGGGATATTGAGATTCTATGAGAGGAGGGGCAAGGATGCAATATATGCTGACCAGAGCTTAGTCCACAGGCGGAGCGGCACCAGGGTTGATATACCTGAGCTGACATGGAGCCTGTGGCTATAGCGACCCATGCGCTATAATATAAAGGCATATATGCTATAATATAGAGGGCTATACTCCGTATGCCATCAAATAATTCCCGTCATGTTACTACCCACAACCTCTGCTGACATGAGGTCTGCTTTTCTAGCCAATAAAAAGAGGTTGGAAAAGCGTGCTCATGTCAAGACAGCCACACGCCTCCATGTCAGCTCAGGTATATCCACGCACCAGGGCATTATCAGGGAACATTATAGTGTATATTTCCTATATTATAGAGCTGTGCGCTGTGCGCTCAAACGTTCCTCTTAACATCTGCACAGCGCTACAGCGCTGTGGCGTTACCGCCATATATTTCTTTAATCGCCTCCATACCTGTCACTAGGTTCTCTTTATGCAGTACCTAGAATAGTACCTAGTACATGTAGGTAACTAGTATGAAGTTTTAGGCAGCGAGATGTAATAATGTGATGTTGAATCTGCAATGTGCGCCCTACCTGTACTTTTATGCCATACTCTTGATCAATTTTCTTAGACCACGTCACAGCTACCTCTTTCCATTCCGATCGATCAAGTGAGAAAATAGCCAAGTCATTCTTATGTCGAAATCTAAAAGTGTCGGACAGCAATTGCAATACTGTTAGGATAGTACGACTAGAATGGGGGGGTGGGATATCTACTGCGCGATTTGTGCCGGACCATTCAACGGGTTATACTTCCGGAGCGGCAACCTGCCTCGGGAGAAGTACACATTTGGGAGGCTGGAACTTGAGCCTACTCCGCAACAGGAGAACGATGAGACTGGAGATGATGCATTCGGAGGCGATGCTGAGGAGAAAGAAGAGCATGCCAATCGCAATGATGGCAATGACGGCAATGATGGCAATGACGATAACGATGGCAATGATGATAACGATGGCAAATCGGACAGAGCGGATGCGGATGAAGCGTTTTCCGATACAGGCCTGGAGGGGTGTTACGACGACGACGCTATCTCTCGCCAGGAAAGCTCCTGGATGAAACGTACCCAAGTTCTCGGTTACAATGCAAATGCCACTGGGCTCCAAAAATCTTTTCTTAGCGGCATTGGAGATGGGCAAACAATTGAGTTCGGTCGACTTGAAGTGCCACCGGGTGGCGACTCGAGCTTTCCGAGCCATCATCTTCGTCATGGAAAGGCGTTATTACCGTTCTATATAGTCTACGACGAGGACGAAGTCCCCTGTATACCGTTCCACCTAGATTGCTATGCGTTGCTTAGGCGAGCCGTATTCATTCAGACTGGCCAGGAAACCATTGATCAGGATGCTGTATACAATACGCTGATTGCCCTTACCAAAGGCGAAGCCGATCAGAGGCTCGATATTAACTATGGAGAACCGGAGCCTCTTGGTGAGCAGTACTGGATTATAGAGAGAGGACGAGAGGTCCATCTCGCCAACCCACTCAAAATTACCGGACTCGACGAAAAGCTCAAGGAGCTTCCTAAATCTGGCACATCGCTCTCAAACGTTCGAGAGACTCCGCCATGGTTTTGGGAGGTTGATTCATTGCCGGATCATGTAAACTTCAGTGCTCTTAGCATTGCCCTAAAGGCGTGGGCCTCCTTTGACGTTCTGAAGACTAGTCTTGAGAACATGCGGAATGGAACATTGCTCGGCCTTGCCAATAGGAGGAGAATCTGGGGTGTTGCGGAATATCTGGCTCGTGAGTATGCCACTGCAACCTTGAGTTCATGTGTAGAGCACGCTCCAGCCAGTGAGACCGAACTGTGGATTAGGTCTCATGCTATCAACCGGCAACAGCCTCCAACCATGCTTCCAAACCCACTTAAGGACAAGGATAAACGGCAAGAAAGCTGCTTCTTTGTAAAGAGTTGGCAAGATGTAAATGCTGGAGCATCCCTTGAGCTCTACTGGAATTTAGATGGGGCTCTTGTTGGAATTGCAAAGGATAGCAGTCTCTTCGGCAACTCGCAACCTCCCGGCGGAAGAACTGATATTATAACAATCCCACCAGGCGATTGGCTCCAAGCCATGACCCTAAGCTTCGGTGGGACCGTTTTTTATTTGCGTTCCTACACGGAGAAAGAGCACACGGCTTGTATTGCAGGTGTCACCATCCACACCATCGGTGGTGCCAAGCAAGATGTAGGGTCAGTGTCAGGACCCAAGCGTCTCCTCACGGTATCACCATCCAACATTTTCGTCGGGTTAAGCGGCCAGATGACCCCCAATGGCATCTCACGACTCGGTCTTCTCGAATGCCCTCCAGAAAAAGGTACATTGGGCCCGCCAGTACTGGCAGTACCGGAGGCCGAAAAGCTGCTCTGGAAGGATGAAGTCATCCCACCAAATATCCGCGCCCTACCCTTTGAAACTGGATACTGGAAGTTTCTACCTCTCAGCTTCGTCCAACAGGAGGCACTGATCCTAGGGACTACCCACGAGGAGATGAGCCGCGTGCGTCGGCTCGGCGTCTGCATTGGGGCGAGCGGAGGCGTGTTGGAGCTGGGAAACCCGAAACAAGCACGCACGTCGTATATGCCCATCGGGATGGCAGTGGAGTACGAGGGACAAGAGAGACGGACCATCGGATGGTACGATGAGGAGCATACCGACTGGTTCAACATTGACGGAGCGGCCGGTGAGAAACTTACGCGCCTAGGCATCGGGATGAACGAGCTGCCTAAGCGACTCGAGGTACGTTGACATGTCCTTCTTCTTTTGCCTTGAGAAAAAAATTGAACTCGAAGCTGTCTAGTTTGTTACATCCCACGGCCGCCACTCGCAGCAACTCGGCGACCCTCAATCCAACTATATCGACTGGCAGCAGGCCGAGGAAGGCGACTCGCTCGTCGGTATTGCAGCTTCTTTTGGGTATCCGTACGGGTCCAATGCCTCGAATCGCAATCTAGGGACCACGTCGATCAATGCTCTGGTCATGCGACTGCCGCCCGTTGATTAATCAAGACTGGGCCCTTATGGGTGGAGGGATATTTTTACCTTGTTTGCTATGGATTGTTATATCGTAGCGCTAGATGGGGCAAAGATTAACATGTATGTAGGCTAATACTCGTATTTGTAGCAATTACTGTAATGGTACTCACTATTTATAAGGGATTCACCGTGCTAATTGTAATACTACTTGAATTTATTCCATTGCCAATACACACAATGAATACACACAGCTAGTGGCAGTGGCAGCCACATGCTCTGTAATGCCTTTGCTTGAGCGATACTTTTTGAAGCAACGACGGAGTGGAAGTCTAGTATTATACTTGTAGTCTTCCTACTCTGTAGAAGAAGAGACTACATGTAAGTTGTGATGAATCGTACCAAGTCCTCAGATATAATTATTCTAATGTAAGTAACTTCTTGAAAGACGAACTGTAGCTTACATTAACAGATGGGATAAGGCATTTACACTAAACAATCTTATCACTAGCTAGGTAGAGAGGATTATAGTATTGAAATGCTGTTACATAGCTAGCTATTCAAGCTTTTCAATAAATAAAAATACAAAATAAATCTTATATACTTAGCTATGTAAGATTTCATAATAGTTATTTATATATAATTCATCATGAATCATATAAGCCTAGTAAACCGTCGAAATCCACTTCAAGTGTTTTGTCGCCTATGCATAATCCTAAGATAATAACTGGCTTACATACTCAGCAATTACAAGCATCTTCTCTTCCGTATAACTCCTTCCCACAATCTGTAAACCAACATGCGCTCCATCATATAATTCTGCATCATAATCATCAAATGCATCTTTGTCTTGGTCATTTATAGGAACATAACCCGGATCATACTTATCGATATTCTTATCCGCCAGAGTAACCGGTACATTGACACTTGTGTAGTCTAATACATTAACAAATGCAGTATAACCGTAATATTTATACTTTTGAGGTCTCGCTGCTGCATAAGGTGCAACTGGACAAATAAAAGCATCGATTGGCCGACCTGTACCAGTTAACTTAATGGTAGAGTTCCAGTAGTCTAGATACTCCGTCTGTAAACGGCGTTTCTCAACGTTATTCGCCGCAATCTGAGATGCATTAAACTGTTCCTTTGGCGATGAGCCCCATAGTCTCTGTAGCTGTGGATGGATTTTTTCTCCCGATAGAGCGAAAGCGTCATGAACATCCTTTCCTCCATCATAGCGCCATGTGTTTAGTATAACAGCCATCATAGCTTGGTGAGAGTTAGCCGGTGGTGTCCATTCAACGACCTTGTGTCCAGCTTTTGTAAGGGCCTCAGTGAGGACAGAGACGGCACGAACAACAGGAGGCTGAGGATTAACAACTCCATCGGTTTTCAGGACGCCGAATACAAGTGGCCCTTTCGATGTTACCTTTATGAGCTCTTCTGTTTCCGCTTCTAGCGCATCACGCCATGGCATGTCAACAACCAGAGGATCGTATAACCATGGTTGCTGGGATAATACAGCTTGAACAAGCAGCTTAGTTCCCGCCGCGGTTGTAGCCATGGGTCCAACGGAAGACAAAATGGTGTTCTGGCCGTCCATAGATGTTGCCATTCCCCTATAAGGAAGTCGGGCAAACGATGGTTTAATACCGTATGTCCCACTAAATGCGGCCGGCATTCTGATCGAGCCGGCGATATCTGTTCCGAATCCACCTGGCGAGCCCTTTAAACGGATCAAAGCACCTTCACCGCCAGAACTTCCTCCAGAACAAAGAAATCGATTTTTGGGATTCCATGTATACCCAATAATGTTATTAAACGTCTCGCCAGAAAGCAAGGTTTGAGGGCAGCTTGTCTTGCAATAGAAAACAGCTCCAAGGTTGCGAAGCTCTCTAACCATTTCACTCTCAAACGTGCCTTTTCTCGGATCGTCTTTAATACCCTCGAATGTATCCATCCAACCAACATATCCCATTGTTGTCTCGACGCCTTTAACATGAAATTGATCTTTTAAGGAGATAGGCACGCCGTGGAGCAGTCCAATTGGCTTCTTGTATTTGTTAAAGTAGGCATCGAGGACTTTGGCTGATTCAATAGCCGCGTCAAAAAAGATTTCGTGTAAACAATTCACCTAAAACTCTTTAGTAAAGCCGTTGTTATTGTTATCTAGGATAATTTCATACCAGTTGGTGAGCAATAGATGCTCGATGGCAAAATGCCTCAGTCACTTCAACAGAAGTCCAATTTCCTGCAGCGATTTGTTTTGCAATTCCTCCAATATCAGTTTCTGTAATCTCAATTTCCTTGTTGCTAAGAAATTGGTGTATATAGCCGTCTGTAACATCTTTCTGTTCCTCGGCAGAAGGAATTATATCAAGACGCCATTTCTGCGGAATCGAGTCAAGAACTGCTTGACGCTTTGCGTCCGCTTTGTTCTTCCAATCCAGAGCCATTCTGTTTCGTACAAGTAAGAAATCCAAGAAGATTGTATAAGATGAATTTGTACGAATTTCATTAATCAGGGTCAATTACTGACATTTGGGACGATTAATAGTTAACAGTTTTCAGACAGTTACTCAAATATACTGCTAAACTACCTATTCCTTATTAGCGTGCTTGTAAAGTTGATTTCTAAGCTTGATTCACAAGTTCAGTTTCAACTTATCTGTTTGTAAGCGGGAACATCTAGTTCCATCAAGTTTACAGAATAGGCTAACGTTCTTTGCCAATTTAAGCTACCTTTGTAAGCATAAACACGTAATTTTATCAATTTTAGGCTAGTGTTCTCTGAAGCAATTGATATTACTGGTGACATCTATTTACATCTTTCTATTACACAAAGCTCTCGCATGCTGAATAATAGGGACCATAAAGAAGGGGATAAATCTGATTTTATATTACTGATCACTCTAGTTCATCTACCAATCACATTAGATAGATCCCTGTTCTCTCACAAAAAGAGCCTCGTTGTAATATTCTGCCTCCGAAAGAAGTGGTGATCAATTTCAATTCGGAAAGCCAACCGAGGTTAATAAATATTAACCTAAGTTACTAGCGGAATTCCTGCATGTAAACGTAATTTCATACCCGCCCGGAAGTAAATGTCCATATTATCCACTATCATTTATGCCCAACGGCTATTATTCACATATTGGACTACCACATCGCCCCAACAACAACGCCCCAACCTCCTATCAACAACAAAAACTCAAGAAGATACAGCAAAAGCATATGGTTATGAGTTGTAACTCGCTATTTGACGAGCTACATGGTTTGCGAAGATACAGTAAAGTGGCTGTCCGCAGCGAAATGTCGGCGTTTCTCCTCCATTGGAGCGACGATGACAGCGTGGTGTCCTATGATGATTGCCAGAGCCTCACGGTGGACAGATTCCACTGATTGGCGGGCTAAGCCTTTGATAGCCGCTTTAGCCATAGCCATATTCTCAAAGCAGTCTTTTTGCGCTAAGTTTTGGAACGCAATATCGCTGAAACGTTCAGGGTTGCTTGCGAATGACCACAGTCTTCTCCCTTTCAAATTTCGCTGCACATCATCCTTCCTGCTCAATGATTTCGTCAATGGTAAGGTCTGTACACATTCTTCTCAACCTTGCTTCCGTCTTTCTCGCCATCTCTATCCTGAGCAACATGTCCCGAAAACTCCCGAGTTGATCTAAAAAGTCCGTCACCAAACCTTGCCTGCAGGAACATTTGCACATCATAATTTCCGCCAGTTGTGAGTAATCCGCTCGAACTACCATCAACCTTGAGCCCATTAAGACTCGTCGCTCGAGATAACGCGACGTATACCTGGCCCTCTTCAAAGGCATGAGACAGGTTAACAATGACTCGGTCTAGCGTCATACCCTGGCTTTTGTGGACGCTCATAGCCCAGCCTGCTACAAGGGGAATCTGTGTTCGATGCAGGAGTGAATATGGCTCGTTGTCGCCGACAGAGTTTACTATGCACGAGGCGTAGATGACCCGCTTCTGGCCATTGTGGAAGAGCACTCGAGGCCAAGCTTTTGCCATCCGTGAGTCCCCTTGCTGTTGTTCCATGAATTGTTTTATCTGTAACTCTCTAAGCTTTGCGTGCTCTCCACTGATTCGTTGCTGTGAAGGAATGGAATCGGCTTCCTTGCCCGTGGCTTTAGGGAGCTTCTCGGGGTCAAACGCTTCAAAGCCGCAGATAATACCCTGACTTCCATTGATCAGTCCTCCCTGCAGGTCAAGGTTTATCTGCAGTACCACTAGCATGCCGCCCCGCAGTGTGACCCGTGGTTCTAGGCGTTGGTCTCTGCAGGCTACCAATGTTCCATCAAGGAAACGCTCATTATATTGCGGTAAGTTTGAATGCGTTTTGTCGTTTGCGAGAAAGCCATCCAGAGCGCTGTACTGGTACTTTGGCGTCTTCAGTCTATCAAAATTTTCTCGATTCACCTGGGCGACCTCATGTCTTGTACAGAAGAGTTTTGTGGCCTTTTGGACATCGCAAGGATGATCCATCAGCGTTGCCGTCTCTTGTGGTAAAAATTGAACCCCAAGACGGCATTTCTGAAGCATTCTGATGAAGTATTCGTCTTTTTGGCGATGGATCTCTTCCAAATTCACGTGGGCGAAATTGGCTTCCTCCCAAGCGGTGCTCTTAAAGGCCCACTTGTCCGTCTCTGGGAACGGACCGTGGCCCTTGGAGCAGTTGAACTCGGCTACATCGTCGTCGGCAATCATCTGTAGTCCACAATGCATGCAGAACTCGAATGGCTTCACGGGGGGCAATTGGCAAAAGTCTCCCGTAACGATAACCTGGACTCCCCCGAAGGCAGGAGCGTCTCTCACACTCTGCCAGTGTTTCTCAATCTTCCACTCTTTCCAGCAAATCACCGCTTTCATGCAGACATTGATGCGTTCTAGATGCTGATTCTCCACCATGCTAATCTCGTCAATGATGAGCACATCCGTCCACCTGAGGCGGTTACGGATATGCTTACGAAATCCCTTGGCAATAAGTTTCTCCATGGAGAGTTTGTGAAAGTCCGGCGTCCAACCCATATAGGACCATGTTGACATGCCGTCGACTTGTAGTGCTGCTCGGCCGGTGGGTGCAACGATGTGCACCGTTTTACCCATCCCTCGCAGCATCTTGACAGCATCTTTCAGAACAGTAGACTTGCCGCAACCTGCCGAGCCCGTGAAGAAGACATTCCTTCCTGTTGCGATGAGATCAATCAGGTCCCGTTGTTCCTTGCACAAAATTGGCGCGGCACTGGATGAAAGAGTTCCTTTGGGGTCATATGCGATAGGCTGGTTGAAGGTTTGTGCTGGCTCAGGCTTCTCATCCATCTTACCCAGTATACCTTCAATTGTCTGTAGGGAGTACAAGTAGTGCTCCAATATAAATTGTTTCCGATCACAATTAGAATCAGAAGCGGCGCTTATCATGATAGAGAGCGAATGGGCACTTGGGCTCCAAATACTGTATTGGTATAACGTGACCCATTACAGCACCGCTTACGTTAACCTGCAAGACGCCTAAAAGGTCAACCCCACATATCCATACATGATGATGTTGGTGTAAGCGGGTTCACACTGCGTTATAATCTCATATGAAAGATAATATTATTAGATTTTATATAGATTTTACAAAACCTTTATAATTACTCTATATATAACTTTAGTATACTTTATATGAAGTAGCATTATGCATATCCGCATAGACTAATACAGGAACTGTGTAGTTGAAAGAGGAAGCTATGTTTGGGAGGCACGCTGGAAGATGCAACGACGGCGGTAAACACTGTGATGGAGTGTCTCTAAGCCAGTGCCGCAGGATTAGAGGAGCTGTGGATGTCGACGAAAGCTAGCATGACATTTCATGCGACGGAGAACAACAATATTGACGTATACTGTGGGATGAGACATCATATCGTAGGCTGACTAGTACGCGCGCGGCGTCCATATCCAAATTCCGCCGTGGATACCATTATACTACATGCCAGGCTATATGTCGTAGATCATAAGTCAGCTTCGATATTCTGTATGTCAAGAATGAAGAATGGGAAAAGGCGCCGGGGTTGAGATGGCCAAAAAAAAAAGAGAGAGAGAATGGGAGATCAATTTTTTTCCGAGTTCGCCTTTGGGAAACTCCAGAAAACATAATACGATTGTTTAAGACGCGTGCTTGCATCTTATTCTATGGCATGAATTTCGCATGTTTAGAAGAGATGGCCTGCACAAAAGACTACGCAGAGGGCAAGACATAGGCTACCAGCACTACTCAACATGTGAAAACATGCCTTCAACCAGGACGATTCGGAGACCAGATTTCTTGGGCAGGCCTCTCAGGCCATCGACCGATTTTCCAACTCTCTTCTTCTCTCGGGCTAGGCATCAGAGGTATTTTGTTCTCTGACCTTTCTTATCTATCCCTATAATGCAAAAAGTGGTATAGGATTGGATACGGCTCAGATCGCTTTGGAGGGAGCGTTGCGTTGTGTTCAACTTTGGATTTCGCTCTGCCTTGCGCTCTGCGTTTGCCTTTGTGTTTGCCTCTGCCAGCCGCCTTCTCAAACTTTTCATTAGCAAAGATTTACAACAGCCGGTTCAGAGACAGCAGTAGCAGAGGTGGCAACGGCAGTGGAACAACCGTCATAATCGACAGCTCTGGAGGGTATACGCATAATAGTGGAAGCAGGAGAAGTGGCCACGGCAGAGACAGACTCATTAGTCAAGGGAACAAAAGAGGAAATAGCTTCATCGACTCAGATACAATATCATCATCAGCGGCAGTGAGTTAATCAGGAGCAAAGGCAGCCTCAATCTTTGGGGGCACCAAGTGACCCGCTGGCCGACGGATCAAAAGAGTTATTCATCAGAAACGTTTTTCACTCCTTGCCCAATATTTTCCCGATAGTTGAAACTTGTCTTCGGGTCGTATCCATCAGATTCCGGCAGTCCGTCGTTTAGTTGGCCGGCAAATTCATTTGTTTGTAACTTGGAACGTCATTGATCGTTGATTGCTGGTATTTCCTGTTCCTGTGACAGTGCTGCTGCCTGAATCACGGGCGGAATTGGCTCTCTAAAATCTCGGAGAATACGGTCCCGGTGTCCTTTCCCGTAATTCATCTCGGCCTTCTAATTCCTGTTCAATGGGGACCGCGACTGCGGTGTAGAGCGTTTGGCTGGTGAAAGATCCAATGATAGCTCGTCTGCAGAGGTATCAGACACGTACGAGGATGCAACTTCAGAATCGTGATTCGGCACTGTCTTGGAACCGGTGACAACCGTATTACTAGTTGATGCCTCGCTTACCAAGTTCGATCCTAAACCATCGTCCTGGGGCCTCTCGTTTGCTTGGTATATTGTATCATCTCTCTGCCGCTTGACCCAGTCTCTGCCATTCCGATATGGAGCAGCGCCTTGCCGAAAAGGTTCGTGAAATGAGCCGTGTTAAGATGCCAACAGTAGAGCCGCATTGGGCACGATTGCCGTTTTTGGTTGGAGTGGCACTACTTAGGCAGGGGCTCGCCAATTTTCAGCAATGCAAGACTTGGGCCATTTAATTCTCAAGAATTGTATCGAAGATCAAAAGGGAATGGATAGTAGACCATTCATGGTCGGTAAAGCTTGCGCTTCCTTCGCATGTGGGCGTTATTCTCCCAAGCAGATAATAGATAGCATCCACCTCGAATCAACCTATATCATATCCATAGTTGCCAACATCCAACTTTACGACTCCCTCTTCTGAATCCCTCCAACGCTTGACATCACGTGCCGAGGGTCTAAAGCATGCAGGCTGAAAACTAAACTCCGAAACAAATACAGGGCCCCAAGGCGTAACCCCAGACTTTTTACCCCCCTGGATCGTTGCGCTTTTGTCCCACGTAAGGGAAGTTGTGATCCGTACGGGATAGTGTAACAAGGCTACTGTAATGCTCCGTAGCATTTAGCATTTATTTATGTTCCTGACGTCGAGTTTGTGTACATAATAAATGGGCAATATGCTCAAAGAGTATCCATGACCTCGCAGAGGGCCAATTGCCACCGTAACCGCGCCTAGAGAGTAGCCATGACTACCGACTTATCGAGCTCAGTCCATCACAAATAGCGGCTGCCCGGGCATAGACGTTTTAAATAGTATCAACTACAGATTCTTGAATCACATGGCGCTGGAATCATGATCCAAATTTGAAGTTTTCGGAAGTCAAGACTCCTACACAGTTTGTGAACTCCGTTTTAGATGGTACCTCTGATGGATTCAGGCTAGAACGCCAACAGAATCAAGGTATGGAGTAGAGTGTAACAAAGTGCCTTATATTAGAATACTGTATTGCATCATATTATTCCATTGGCCGTTACGAATTGAAGAATTGTGTTTGGGAACCAGTCTATGAACGGTGACTTTGGTAGCTCCAAGATTGATAAGTGAGGGCCAAGCAGCTGATGTTATTAATTAATTAACTTTTCACAAGTTTGTAAAGGTGACTATTCTAAAATGCTTAAAATTTTGAGTGCGCGGAGACACTACCTAAGTTGCGAGTAATGATTACAACCATTAGGATTATATGACTTGGTCGATACAAGAACTGCACACATATTATAGATGGCGGGAAGAGTTCCCATAATTCATCATAGACAATTCATGAATTACCTAACATCCCATATACTGGCTGAGAACACAGGTTCTCGAATGTACTCACTATGTGTGGACTATGAGGTTTAGGTGGTGCCTCCACGCATCCGGAAGTATGCAGGTACATTGCATTGTCATCGTAACAAGGGAGTTCGCACCCTTGTTGTCAGTATCAATGCATCAAGTCCCACATTTCTTCTCTATTCAGGCAAGAAATTAAACCTACTAGGTATCTCATGCGATGCTATGGCAATGATTACCTCATCAAATCGAAGGAAGGCAATAGGTCTTGACACTAGATAAGCCGTAAATGGTTCAAGCAATGTTTTAAGTCAATCTCATTAATAAGAGAATATAAGTGCCCAAGTAATATATTTGCTTAGTTTTATGACCTTGAGGAAAGCTGTATTGCAGCCCTCTGAAGAAGGCATGAACTAGCCTACCAAAATGAAACCTAGCTGCCTAAAAAACAACGGGTAATCCGGCGTATTACCTTGCGCTTTTCTACGCCATACCTCTTTCATCGGCTGATGCGAAATTGTCAATCGGACCGAGTGATAAGAAACCCATAGAATTCGACATGTTTTCATCCAAAGGATTGATCTAGAGCTATAGGATGATCAGCTTTCAATAAATTGCTTAAAAAGGCATTAGGTTTGTTTGTTTGGTTTGTTGTACTACTTACGGCTAGTGCAGCTAATACAAATGCATCAATAAGCTCGGTAGCAGCCAAGGGTTCTTGGCCCCTGTCCACCACATTTCGCCGACAAAAGAACTTGTTCAGACTCCGAAAACTTAAGGTTCAGGGGCCCAGAATGGAATAATCCTCTTCAGAGGAAAATACCTGAATGCCAACTGCTAAAGCCTCAATGAAGTCCATTAAGGTGATTCGAGGCAAGCCGAGGCCTGCATGGCTAGTTTTCTGGGTGAGGCCGGTGGGATCATAACCTGCGACCTTTTTGGTCTCCCGATTGATGACGGTCCATTATATCAATACGCCAAAACGGCAAAATATTGGATCACCTATCGCGGTTTTTTGCTATAGTTCGTTGAACCAACTGCTTATAAGGGAATAGCCATGTCGAAATGTAACATGACTGTAGATTTCACCATTGCACCACACAGGCCCAACCATGGGCAGGATTTCGCCGACATGAAGCCTAAGAGTCATCACGAATATAATCCTAGCGTTGACTAGTTAACTTGTGATTGAATCTAAGTCATCAGCAATATAACATTTGCCCTCATCTACTCGTCGGTCAGAAATAAATATATAAATAAGTCGGTTGCTACTTACTATCCCTCGATCTGACCAGCAAGCAAACAAGAGCCAAAGAACCCTATATATTCATCTACCATTACGTTTCCACTACGACTATGCTTATCTCACTTCTTTCACTATTTCTAGGCGCTGTTAGTGCCCTGCCAGCAACCCCTAACGGCTCTGGAACGGCTCCCCCTGGCGGGCCCATACCTGATATTGAAGCTATCAAGGCTGTATCTGAACAACAATTTACAAGCTATCAGACAGGCGGCTTGGAGCGTCTGTCTATCACTCAGGATAGCAAGAAGTCCAAGCGTGACTGGACATGCAGTACAAGTCCCATTTTGACCTGGGGCGATGCTGATACCGGCGGCAAGGGTATTACTATTACTAATGCTGGCAATGATTGGCGAGGCTTTTACATCTACCACAACAACTGCGATGGTATCCCTTGGAAATATATTTGGATTGCGGCTAATACAACCCAATTCGTTTCCTTCCCTGATGGCTTCCAGGGCCGCATTCAACGAGGTGTCGACCAGTACATGCTCAACGGCCAATCACAGTGGCTTGGCTCTTGGTTCGAGGTTAGCTGGGATAATAATGGCGTTGGTTGGAGTGACCTTTCGCTTATCCGAGGTTGTGACGGTGGTGTTTTAGTTTGGTCATTAGACAATTCTGGAGCTTGGAAGGGTTTTACCCAATGGATACTGGATGGTGCTCCTACTGGAGCTTATGATGTGAAGAATGATGGGCAGTGGGTGATTGCAGCAACGGAGAATCTTACCGGTGGGATTAATACAATCCCTCGTGATTGGGATCTTCAGCAAGTTGGCTCCCAGTATGTCTATGTTGATGACTCGCACGGCAGCCCTGTCATAGCAACTCAAAACGGCCGTTTTGGTACTTATTGGCCTGAAGGGCGAGCGTAGTCTCAACGCTGCGATCAAACTAAAATCAATCATCTGGGGGTTGATTTTTTATTTAGCTTAATTTGGTGGCGGATTTCTTTATGAAATTAATTCTGCTAAACGTTTAACTTGTTTGGACAATGCTGTAATGTTTTTCGTATTTCCTGGCGTATTGCCCGATCCTTAATGTCTGTTTTCCAATCCAACCACCGTATTGTGTCGTCGTATCAATCGTGATCATGCTCTAGTTCAAATACACCTCGTCCACGGAGACTATACCTCTCCTTATCCATTCTTCACATTCGCAATAGCAGACGCAAGATCTCAAGCTGCCGCCCCGTGTAATGTTAATGAGATAGCTAGCTGGTTTCAGATCAAGATGAGACGGAGATTGCATGACACCAGAACAATCACATACCGTCGTATCATCAAAAACCACCAGCAGGTATCATCTGAGAACGTGGGGGGCCTTTTCCACATCAGCGAGCGGGTTATGATCAAACACTCCATACAAACCGCTCGCAGCGTGGTCATCCGCTTCTGAATATGGTGGTTAAGCATAACTGTTGATTTAATAGGTGACAGACCTGACGATATATTCTGTGATATCCTCAGAGAAAGAGTACTATGTCTTATCTCCTGTCATCATTTACCCCCACGAAACGAGGGACGGTTTTTAATCTGGACATCCCCCGAATCCAACAACCGAAAGACTTAACTATTTTACGTTTAGGAATCATGTTAAGACTAAATGTTCCTTTGATTACCTGCTTCTATTAATAGGTAGCTAAAAACAAAGACAAGGGGCGCAAGTGGCCTTTCATTTGCAGTTCAGCCATTCATCAAAGATGAGACTGCCATAGTCATGCGATCCTTTTCTCATGTGTTCAAATTTGAAGCTGCAGCAGGATCAGACTCGAATCATCGTACCCAACCATACTTGAACAAGAGCTTTCAGTTGAACATTGTTTAAAACCGATGGATATCGTCAATCAAGGTGCATTTTTGGTAAATAAAATTGAATTAGCGATATTTAAATAGTTGGTTCACCCAGCTTGTCCTTCTCTTGTCATCCAAATTCTGTCTTCAGCAGTGAATAATCTACACCTGGTTTTTATTTTTATACGCCTAACCACGCCTTGATGCCAATTTAGCAACAAGAAAGATTCTTTTCCCATAACTACTATTTCATATTTTCGCTTTGCTTTACTATCCTTTTCTATGCCACCATTATAGGTCTACAAATCTTTGCCAACCTAAACCGCATTTGCACCTCTATTAAAACTTTTCTATATTATTTAGGGTATCCAGGCTGACTGAAGGATATATCGGAGAATATCCAGGGGCCAAGAGCAATCAAGAAGCCCAATACGTAAAAGATACAGCAATTGAAAGAAAGAAATGGAATACATTCTAAGGTAAAGAACGAGAGTGCGTTGTTGAATGTGGGAATGTGAGTGGGATTATATCTAATACATCAATGCTGGGCGGCTGGCGGTATCACGAAGCGCTGGCACTAAGCAATAATGAACAACCGTTTGGAACGGCACGTTGAGGCGGGCTGAAGGATATATCGGGAGATATTCGGGAGCCAAGAGCAATCAAGAAGCCCGGTTAGCTCAATCGGTAGAGCGTGAGACTCTTAAGAGACACACGTTCTGATGTGGCCATATCTCAAGGTTGCGGGTTCGACCCCCGCATTGGGCTTTTCCTATACAAGCACATGATCGTGATATCAAGGCGGCTGAATATTTTTTGTTCTTTTTTCTTGAATAGATTTACAACAGACAGTTGGATACAGCCGGCATGATCCTAGAGCGATGAGGGGCTCCCTCTCTATCAACCAAAAATAAATACAAAGTATAAGTAAGTCGTCTCTCATTGTGTGCATTGAACACTCAGGAGTCTTATTTCTTGATGAATACCTCTTTAAACGCACAGAAGACATTGTTTTTATCATGTAACCGCCAAAGTGAATAATTCAGTGAGAATATAAAGCAAGACCAATACCGATTATAAACTTCTTATGTAGTAGTACTCTATACCTTTTAATTGTTATCTGCGAATAATAGGGTCCATCATATTTACGAAGTACATCTATTAATTACAACGCCAATTCTTTTACTCGGTGGCTTGATATAATTGCCACGCGCCTCTTATGGCCATTGTGTGCTCTTTAATTTCTTTTTTTCTATGCATTGGAACGTTGTGTGTTTGGGTGAAAATGATTTCCAATTTAACCTACCCTGCACGCTGCGATTGTTCAGCGGTGGCATTTACGTGTGTCACACCTCACAGGTTTAGGCCTATGTATTTCGCTACGACGCGCACGCTCTATTATGCGCTGCTATTCAGCGAGAGAGGAAAAACTCGGCTTCTAGAACCCTTCTAGCAAACAAGGCAGTGCTATAATATGCTGGTGATAGCTTAGATCGATCGGATGGGATCCGTCGACTCTCGCTTTAGTGGACAGCTGGGCTCAGTGCGCGGCTGTGCCCCTGCCTATGCGTGGTTCGACAGGTATTCTGGGTATTCTGGGTATTCTGGGTTGGGAATAGATGCTGCTCTTCTAGGATAGAATCGCAAATGGGATTATTTAGACACCTTGGACGGATTGATGTGGGAGTTGCGTCCTTTTGTCTTAGTCCGTGGCTCGGAGTTATGAGCGAGTTGCCTACCACGCACTAGTGGTCGTATCTCCGACTCCCACTTGCCCTCGAGGGATATTATCGTCCTTGATTTATTAATTGATTGAATTTATTGCATTTTAATTTATCGAATTTATCGAATTTATTTATTTCGAATTAAATATTCAGTTTCCTTGACTCATGTCTTACTGGTTGAGGCCCCGGTCTCCCTGCTATTACATAACGCTTATTGGGGTGGTTGGTTGGCTATGGCGGGGTCACTTGACCATTTCTTATCAGGTGGGGAGATAGGAAAAGGCGCAAGGCTAGAAACGGCTCTGTGATTGGGGCTCTAACGTCATCCAGCGACTTGTAGCCATTTGCTGAGAGAAATGGGCGATTTGACGTTGCAATGCATGTAACAAGGAAACTAACCTCCTTCTTGAACGGGGTAAATTGGCGCAGGCTGGGGAAAGGAAGATATGCATGTTTACAAACAAGAGTCTGTCTCACTACTTACCTAGGTGGCTACCTAGTACTCCGTAGTAGTAATGGTAATAGCAATACCCTGTACCTGGGCTGTCTTATAACACTCATGTCAGCTGCCGAGCGGTGTAATACTCCGTGCTTACGGAGTACTTGGACAGAGATAAGGAAGGTCCCCTGCCTCGAAAATACAGATTTACTAAGCCGATCAACTGTAACGAGATGGGAATCAGCAATACCTCGTCCAGTTCGCCTTTCAGGCCGCCCGCTGGTATCGCCAAATCTGATCTAACATGAAATGCCTGTCGGGCTTCTTTGCATCGTCTCGGACCATCATGTGCAAAGCCGGCCCCCGTTGGATGCCCCGCGGTGGAGTCCCCGGACGCGGCGGCATTGCCGACTGAAGCCTTTTCGTATTATTTTCCCTTGCCCTGCCCTGAGCAAAGCGACTTACTTATATAGAGTCCCTGTTTTCCTCTAAGTTACTAGTTCGTTCCTTTGCTCAACACCCCTTTACCTCTAAGTTACTAGCCCGATCCGCCAGTCAGAGACATACGCGCACACACGCACACATGGATTCGAGCGCCTTCGTTTGACCTACCAATTGTAGGGGCCTAGCCCGCGCACGAGTTGCTCAGGCTCGGCTCCCAGACAGCAGCAAGCAAGGCGCAGGCCTGGCCCCCGTCCGATGAAGAAACGGGCCGCCGATTGGGGAGGAGTATATCTACTGCTGCTGCTGCCCGCCTAAACCGAAGCCTCAGTTTTTCCTCCTCTGCATCACTCTCCACAAGCATCAGAATCACTCTGCACCGGGATTCTCCGCCTTTCTCGTCGCCGAATATTTGTTCTTCAGCTCTTGATACCCGGATTTCGAGTCCCTACGGATCTATATTTCCTTCGATTACACCCCAATCGCTCAACATGAACACCAGCACTATCAAGAGCCGCTTCCTCACGCACCCGGAGGACCTCGGAGTTGTCACCGTAGGCTTCTCTGGTGGCCAGGTATGTTTCCCTGAATCTATCTTCCTACGTTTTATACTCTATTCGCAACATATGTGCCGTCACCGTCACTTTAAACACAAATGCTGACAGGCCACGCAACAGGACAAAGCTGGTGTGGATGCAGGCCCTACTGCCCTCATCGAGTCTGGACTCTTGACCCAGATCCGAGAGGAGCTTGGCTACAAGCTTCACGGCGATGAGGCAGTCAAGTTTTACGAGGACCTCGCTCCCGCCTCCGACCCTGACTACCGCGGCATGAAGAACCCTCTCCTTGTTTCGGCTGTCAACCGAAAGATTGCCTCTGAGACATATGAGCATTCTTCCAAGGGCCGCCTCACGCTAACCCTTGGCGGTGACCACAGCATTGCCATCGGCACCATTACCGGAACCGCCAAGGCTACGCGCGAGCGTCTGAACCGCGAAATTGCTGTCATCTGGGTTGATGCGCACGCCGATATCAACACCCCCGAGACCAGCGATAGCGGTAACATCCACGGCATGCCTCTTGCCTTCCTCACCGGCATTGCCAAGGAGGATAAAGAAGAGTACTTTGGCTGGATTCAAGATGACATGCGCCTGAGCGTCAGTAAGCTTGTGTACATTGGTCTGCGTGATGTGGACGCTGGCGAGAAGCGCATTCTGAGAGAGAATGGCATCAAGGCCTTCAGCATGTTTGACGTTGACCGGTAAGTCTATGACTTCGCGCGATCCTTTATCAGTTTACAAGGAAACGAAGACTAACGCGCTATTTCCCTCCCCCTAGACACGGAATTGGTCGTGTCATGGAAATGGCCCTTGCTCACATTGGCAACGACACCCCCATCCACCTGTCTTTCGACGTAGATGCCCTCGACCCTATGTGGGCTCCTAGCACTGGTACTCCTGTACGAGGTGGCCTTACACTGCGCGAGGGCGATTACATCTGCGAGGTGGTCCACCAGACAGGCAGCCTGATTGCCATCGACTTGGTGGAAGTGAACCCAAGCCTTGCAGCTACCGAAGCCGGAGCGCAGGAGACGGTCAGAGCCGGCAGTTCTCTAGTGCGCTGCGCGCTCGGCGAGACCTTGCTGTGAGAGAGACGCTTGCTTTGAGAGTAAATTATTTTCTTATGTTATGGGGTTTTTTACGACGAAACGGATATGTATGGGATTGGGAAATGGCATTTTAGTTTTGTATATCCTTCTGCAAGAGCAAATGGCACGCTGCGTCGAATGATTTGCTCTTTTTAGATATTCATAGATGGAGGAATGCTGGAGGCTAGAACAGAATAAATTAAAATTCTTTCTGTCAGGTACATGTGGGGATTTCATCACGGGTCAATTTATGAGGAGCTCATCCATTTAAGTACAGGTGTTTGAACCAGAATTCATTGTTTACTAATCTATCTACATTGCTTTTAATTTTGTGCATCGCTCTTCTATTCGCACGTTCTCGTTGAAACAAAATACGTCAGCCGCTTAGTAAACTTCAAGCACGTATCGGCCCTCCTCCTTTAGCCTATCAATCTCCTTGGTCGGATCAACTTTCTTGCCAGCAGCCTTGGCCTCGGCCGCGATAGCTTCCTTTAGCACCGCCGTCACATCAGGCACAGGCCAGGTCGGGCCGCACAGGTAGAAGCTGCCGCCTTCCTGGACGTACGCCTGCACAATGCTGTCCAGGGTCTCGCGCATCTTGTCCTGAATGTAAATCTTCCTCGGCTGGTCTCGCGAGAAGGCACTTCCGATGAGGGTGACCACGCCAGCGGCGAGGTAGGCCTCCCATTCCTCACCATAGAGGTACTCCTCGCGCTGGTGGCGAGAGCCGAGGTAGAGGAGGATAGAGCCAATCTCCTTGCCCTGGGCCTTCTGCATGGCACGGTACTGCACAAAGGCACGGAAGGGAGCCAGACCCGTTCCGAGACCGGCCATGATGAGCGGCGCGGTGTCCTTGGTGGGGAGCTTCATGACCGAAGGCTTCACGGACACGGTGACAGTGGTGCCGGGCTGGAGGCGGCTGAGGTATTGTGTCGCCTGGCCAACACGAGGGCGGCCCTTGGTGTCGACCCAGTCAACGACGACGATCATGAGGGCGACTGTGTCGGGAGTGACGGCCTGCGCGGAGGCGATGGAGTACTCACGGCGCTTGAGTGGGCTGACGATCTTGACCAGGTCGTGGAAGCTAGGGCGAGCTGAGCTGAACTCTCCGAGAATGTCGATGTAAGTCACAGTGTCAATCTCGGAGCGGCGCTTGAATTCAGCGGCACCGTCATTTCCGCCGAGGGCTGCGAGCTTATTCTTCTCGGTCTCATCGGTAGCGAACTCGGACAGGGCTTCGTAGAATCGCTTAGGAGGCTTGCCGAGGATATCGACGTTTTGCATGAGCGCCTGGAACACGGTGCGAACCTCAAGGGTGTTGACGTCCTCCCGAGAAGTCACTTGGACGAGCTCTGCGGGGTTGAGGCCGTAGAACTTGATGAAGGCGTTGACCTGCTCTTCGTCGTTCTCGGCGTGGATGCCCAGAGCCTCACCAATCTTGTAAGTGAGGCCAGAGTTGCCAATGTCAAACTCAATGTGGAAGATGTTACGGTCGTAGTCTTGAGGTGTGAGACGGCGGTTCTCCTTGACGCGGACGGTGGAGGTCTGGACGGAGAGGTCGGGGCGCAGAGTTGTTTGGGTGCCATAGGCTTCCTTGAATACCAAGCCCTTGGCAGCGACCTGCCAGTCGTGGAGTTTCAGGTCCTCACCGGCCTCTTCTTTCTGGAATGGGACAAAGCCAGTTGTCTGGAGCCCAGTTGGCAGGGAGGGTTGGACGAAGTCATCTTCGACCTCTGCCCAGGTTGCTGGGATCTCCAACTTGGTCAAGACTTGATCAATAGCGCTGAGAGATTCCTGCAAGATAGCCTGGCCTTCAACAACCTTTGCGAGTTCCTCGGTAGAGCTCTCTGGCAGGGCAATCTTCAAGAAGGAGAGTTCAAGCAGCAGCTTGGCCAGCGATTCATGTTTCTCGAAAGCAGGGGAGACGGCAGTATCCAAAACGAAGACGCTAATTTCCTTTTCTTGGATTGTCTTACGGAAGGCAACTGAAAGTCGCTTTTCGACCTCTTCCTCCTTGAAGTTCGGCAGCTTAATTAGAAGCTTGCCACCGTGGACGATGCTCTTTAGCACATCAACTTCCTTTAAGACCACCTCGTCGCCGACGACCACGACGTCGGCTTCAGTGACAGCATAAGGTGCTTCCAGAGCAACCTTGGACGCGCGGAGATCCGTTCGGACAATGCCTCCCTGGGCGAAGTTGTCATATGTCTCAAACAGCTGGACGTTGTTGGTTGACTCCTGGGAAAGGAGAGTGCCGATGGCAGCGGGTGACTTGACAGAGATGGAGCTGTCCACATCCCAGAAGGTAAACTGCTGAGACTTGATGAGAGAAGGCAGAGGCTTTGCTTCATCATCATTTCCAAAGATCTTGTGCAGAGTGCCGACAAGGCCTTGCGGAGTCAGGAACTGAGCAGGAGTGTACTTGATGTCCAAAACCTCGGGCTGCTGCTCGAACTTGCCAGCGAATGTGACGGCAGTGAGGACATCGCCGTACAGCGCGGATTGAGTGGCCTCGTCTGCCAAGGCAATGTCGCTGTGAACCTGGCCCAGCACGGCGATGGTGCGAGCGGAGGCGGGGATGGCCTTGAGGAAAGCTTCCTCGATAAACGGCCGGTATACACGCACGTTGATAACACCGACCTTGGCTCCGTCGGCGGCAATTTTGTTGAGAGTCTCCTTGGCAACTTGAGACTCGACGCTTCCCAGGGCAACCAGAACAACATCAGGAGTCTCGTGTCCGTAGTACTCAAAGGGCTGGTAAACAGTACCGAGCTCGTCGTTGAAGAGGCTCAGGAGTTCCAAGACCTTACCCGTGGTGTCGAGATGCTGGTTCAACTTGCCAGCCTCAGCAACAAGCTTGTTATACAAGTTGGCGACGCCAGTCTCGCTCAAAGCATCGACGACCCGAAGGGTTTCTCTGGGTAGACGAATACCGTCATAGATGTGAAGAGTGGGGACGACGGTAGCCAAGAGAGTTGCGAACAGTGACATGTGCTGAGTCTCATACGCGGATGAGCTAGCAACTAGGCCCAGACCAAGGTCTTCGGCCAGTCTCAGAGCAACATCATAGTTGGAGACAAGGCCGTTGTCGGCACTGTAGTCCGCGGCGGCAATATGGGCTACAAAGGGGCTTGAGAGGTTGTAAAGAAGGGAAAGCTGATCAAGGGTTCCGCGCAGGTTCTGGAGAGAGCCTGAAGGGGCAAGCAGCGTCTGGGGGATATGACGCTTGCTAACGTCGAAATCCGGGGAGAAGATGTAACCCAGAGCCAGAGCACCGGCACCTGTTCTAGTCTGAAGAGGCAGAACAGAAGGGGCGTATCCGTGGATATTCTTGCTCTCTTCGGCAGCCCATTGCTTGGCAGCGACATCAAGGTCAAAGGTGGGAGGAGAGTAAGAGAAGATCTTGTCAGAGAGCTTGTAGGCAATCTGCTGGACAAGAAGCTGGGCCGTCACATACGTCGGACCAGAGATGGCCGAGAGAGGCACCTGCTTGCCGAAGGGCAATGTGGCGGATTCTTCACCCTTGGACGGCATTTTCAATATTCGAATGCAAGCCTCTAAGGTGACGATGAATACAGGCAACCCCTACGTCTGAGTTATATCACAGACTGGAAAAGAGGAGAGGAGCTGAAGACTAAAGGAGAAGAGGAGGAAAGGAGGAGGAAAACGAAGAGAAGGTTCTACGAGGAGCAATTAAGCCCATGGAAATCGTGGATCACCCCGGACGGGAGCCAGCCACGGGATTTGTCAGGGTCCATTTCTTTAATAAACGACTTTTTTTTCCCTACCAATACGTGAATTCTAACGCTTCGCTGGGGCTTTCAGACTGCGCTTCCGTCAAATTGTTGATACTGGGACAGAATCACGCAATTCACTTAGACCGCATTGAGCCTAGTTCCGATGATGCCACTCGCCGAATCCTCTCCGATGAGACGGAAAGCTCCGCTTTTAAGTCTATTTAGAGGTCTGATTGGTACGGACTGTCGGGCAGGCTTTTTAAGCAGCACCGACTTCCGAGAATGCTTTGAAGACGTGACAATGATGGGTATTGTTTGTTGTCAAGAAAGGGAGGTGCTTCCTCTTACTAGGTAATAATCACGGGTTTTGGAGATTCCGTTTATGAGCAGATGAACAGCGTGATGAGTGTTGTTTAACCTCCAACGCCGTGGAGAGAGAGAGAGACGGCGAGAGGTGCAGATGAGACGAACGCATGCGCAGCGGCCATGTAAAAAACAACCTAATCGAGATGGTTGAGCCAATGGCGGTGGCGATTCCATGGGGCGTCCGAAATCTTTTTTCTTCACAATTTTCGAGAATGGAGAGCACAGTACGAAGTACGATTAGCTAGTAAAAGCGACGGTCCTAATCCTGATAATTGGCGACGGTCCATCGGCATTGTAAAAGGATGTGAATCGACTTGTGTAAACAGCTTTGACGAACAGCTTTGACGACGGTATTGTGTATATTTAGCCTGTTACACTGCATACATAATAGATTCCATTTGTCTTGTCTCATTCTGCTACCTAGCACTCAATTAGTACGGAGTAGTTCGCTCACATGAACGGATCGGCCTGATGCTGGTAAAAGTATATTAGATAAGCCGACTGCAGTAGTCAGCTTTAAATGTTTCTAAGCAGAGCGCGCTCAGAATGTACAAAGCACTTTGTATATATATCACATCACGTGACTAGATCACAGGTGACGTCGCGGTGTCGCTTCCTTTTTGTCTTCAGCTCGTCCGCACAAATATCGCGATGGCTACATTTATCAGCTATACGGGGTAAATCCCTTGCATTTGAGGGAAATGTGCCTTGATGTCGTCAGCAGTGCATCCAGGCCGGCAAATCGAAGTGATATCAACTTTCTCTCGGCACAGCCACGTGTAACGCCGTGCAACGCCGCAGAAAGCCGACAACTGCCCCTTTGCAGCCATTTCATGCTTTTCAGCTGCTTCCAGCCTAATAAAGACTGCAGCCGGTGAGAAAAAAGCTGACGAACAGTGACTCGCCATGTCTATCAAGCTTTTACCAAATACGAAGTACTGCTACATCAAGCACCTTGTTACAGGTCTTACTACTAGCTGATGACAGCCACCTCCCAAAAGGGATCCCTGCACGCTGCACTTGCGACATTTGTGCCGATTTTAGCGTCGAAAAGGAGACTAGGAGCCTGTCCGGCGTTGCACTTCATATATCATCGACCACGACAGCTAGCAATCAAGAAGCGTCTTGTTTTCTTCGTTATTCCAAAAGCTGACTCCCTCCTTCCATTGTCTATACCTAGATTCAACCCGCTGGCCAATATCTCCTCGCAGTTTTTACCACCAAGCGAGGGTGTTTCACTAGTACATTGCACAACAACAATAACAACATACTTGCTCTTATCAAAGTTCCATCCGTTAGACACTTTTGTATCACTACAGCAGCAATCCTCACAGCGCATCCCACATTCGGATATTATAATTAAGTTGCCGATTTGGTGCGACAACACGGCCGGTTGTACACGATGGCCTCGCCCAATACAGTCACCACAGCCTATCTGTTGGGGAACCTCCACTGCCCGTCATGTGTAACTCTCATCAAGTCTCTTCTGCAGGAGACGTTTGGCAGCAAGATTGTTTGGGTGTCACCAAATCTGGTGACATCTATCGTGACAGTTGAACATGTTGACCATTCCCCCGACTTTGTGCGAGCCATAGGCACGACGCTTGAAAATGTCGGGTTTGAGATTTGTGGAGTCGATACAACTGCCACTGGCGCCGAGGAGCTGAATGATAATTCTCGAGGGGATATGGCTGATAGCGGCGGCCTCTTTGAGAGCTGGTCCAGTCTTTGGACCCAGAAGCAGCCGGCGTCAGTTCCAGAGACCATCAAGGCCACCCATCTAGAGAATTGCGAAGCTTGCAAAGCACATGCACCGCATGATGATGATGATGGAAGCAGTGTCGATGATAAACTCAAGTCGTCATTCTCATCGACCAGCCTGCGCAAAGATCCAATCGTCGACACGGTACCGCTCGATGGCGTCGTCACCGGTGACGGAAGTCAACCCCCTTTATGGCGAGCGACAGTGTCTGTTGGCGGAATGACTTGTGCGGCTTGTGTCACCACTATTACGGACGAGTTACAGAAACTCTCTTGGGTGTCAAAGGTTGCTGTTAACCTTGTTGGAAACAGCGCTACGATCGATTTTGTGGGCTCAGAAAGGGAAAAGGATCTCGTCGAAGCAATTGAAGACATTGGATACGATGCGGCTCTTGATCAGGTGGTTAATCTTAGTGAGAAAAAGTCTTCATCAGACGAACGTCATGTGGAGATCAGAATCAGCGGCATCTTTTGTCCGCGTTGTCCTCAGAGGATCAGCCAGACCTTGAAGAGCTTCGGTGCCCATGGTGTACAGATTTTAGCCCACCCGTCCATGGAGCATCCCATCTTGAAACTACGCTACATTCCAAACTCGCCGCAATTCACGATTCGGCATATTCTAAGAAGCATCGAGGCGACGGATCCATCTCTTCGAGCAAACATATACCACCCACCGACACTCGAAGAGAGATCCAGAGCCATTCGGGCGAAGCATACCCGACAATTGTTTTACAGAGAGATGTTGACCCTTGTTCTGGCCATTCCAACATTCGTTCTGGGCATAGTCTATATGACCCTTGTGCCTAACTCCAACTCCACAAAGAATTATCTAATGAAACCGTGGGTTTCTGGTCTCAGCCGTGTAGAGATTATACTTTGCCTACTTGCTACCCCGGTGTACTTTTTTGCGGCCGACGTCTTCCATGTCCGAGCCATAAAGGAACTGAGGACGCTATGGCGGCCCAGCAGTCGCACGCCTTTCCTCCAGCGATTCTACAAATTTGGAAGTATGAACATGCTCATGTCACTCGGAACGAGCATCGCGTATTGGTCTTCCATTGGTCAGATGATTGCGGCGGGAGCTGATGGCGATTCCGATATTCCCGACGATCGGTTCTACTTTGACTCTGTGGTCTTCCTGACCCTCTTCCTTCTTGCCGGTCGGTTGATTGAGGCGTACAGCAAGTCCAAGGCGGGCAACGCTGTTGAAGCTTTGGCAAAGCTAAGGCCGATTACTGCTCTTCTTGTAGAGCAATACAAGTTGAAAGGCCAAACTACTACTACGATAGATATGGACCAGCTGGAGTACGGTGATATTATCCGGGTCCCTCACGGCTCATCGCCGCCAGTTGATGGTTTAATCTTGGAAGGCGAAACAATCTTTGACGAATCAAGTCTTACTGGCGAATCACGCCCCATCAAGAAGGGCAAAGGAGATGAAGTATTCGCAGGTACTGTCAACCAGGGATCTGCAGTAGCCGTCAAGGTCACAGGAACTTCTGGCAAGTCTATGCTTGACCAAATTGTCGAAGTAGTCAGAGAGGGGCAAGCTAAGAGAGCGCCGATGGAACAAGTAGCCGACCTTCTGACAGCCTACTTTGTCCCTGTGGTAACTCTCGTGGCCATTATCACATGGGCTGTCTGGATGGCTCTCTGTTTTACCCACAAGGTTTCCAGCGACGAGCTGAATTCGTCAGGCGGCTCGACTTCCTTTGCGTTTCAGTTTGCCATTGCCGTGTTTGTTGTGGCATGCCCATGTGGATTGGGTTTGGCTGCTCCGACGGCGATTTTCGTTGGAGGAGGTCTCGCAGCCAAGTATGGTATTCTTGCCAAGGGCGGCGGCGAGGCCTTCGAGAAAGCTAGCAAAGTGGGCTGCGTGGTCTTTGATAAGACAGGAACCCTTACGGTAGGGGGAGAGCCTCAAATCACCGATTCTGCTCTTTTCCCTGATGGAGCCATTGATGGGCTCGATGAACGGATTCTACTATCCGCTGTAAAAGCTACAGAAGAAAACAGCAGTCATCCCATCGCAAAGGCCATTGTTGCCTTTTGCAAGACTAGTGCGGAGCAGATTGAGCTTGAACAAATCGTAGAATTGCCGGGCAAGGGTATCACGGCGAGCTGTAAGAACCAGCCCTTCGATATTGCGGTGGGCAACGAGAGTCTAATGAGAGACCTGTCGGCCTCTCTGTCTGCTAATGTCCAGAACCTGCTGGAGACGTGGAAGACAGAGGCCAAGTCGGTTGCCCTTGTCGCGACGATGGTTCGCGATGGCGGCAAGTGGGCAGTCTCCGCCGTACTCTCAATCTCCGACCCCATCCGTGAAGAGACGCTACCCGTGCTAGAGGCATTGCAAAAGCGTGGTGTGGAGGTTTGGATGCTATCAGGTGACAACGTGACCACTGCACAGGCTGTGGCTCAGAGGGTGGGCATTCCCGCATCCAACGTGTTTGCTGAGGTTTTGCCCTCCGAAAAGGCGGCTAAGATTAGCTTCCTCCAAGCCTCGATGCACAACAACGGTCGTCGTGCCATGGTCGCCATGGTCGGAGATGGCATCAATGACTCGCCGGCGCTCACGACGGCGGACGTGGGCATTGCTATTGGTTCCGGCAGTGACGTGGCTATTTCGAGCGCTGACTTTGTGCTGGCTACGTCAAACCTGCACTCAGTGCTGACGCTTCTTGACCTCAGCCGTGTCGTGTTTCGCCGCATCAAGCTCAACTTTGGGTGGGCAGCGGTGTACAATGTGTGCGCCATTCCCATCGCAGCAGGCTGCTTGTACGCCGTCACGACGTCGAGCGGCTCGCATGTTAAGCTGGATCCCGTATGGGCGTCCCTGGCCATGGCTCTGTCGAGTATCAGCGTGGTGCTGAGCAGTCTGAGCATGAGGACGAAAATCCCATGGCTGGGATTTCGCAATAAGCAACTTGTATGATTCTACGACGTGCTCTGAATAGGCAGTTTTGAGAGGTAATTTTGGCTACTGTTTTTATCTTGCATACAAGTATTTTATTTGGGCATACAACACGGATACATCACAGATTGTTCCTTTTTTTATGAATTAACGATATATCAATACTCTGTATTCGCATTTTTAGCTTAGGGTTAATTCCATGATCATAATGCCTCGTTTTTACCATTTTCTCTCCAGTGCTTGTATGACTCCACCCGAGCTGTTCAAAATCCCAACCGCCTACAAAAATAACAAAGAATAATAATAATTTGAATTCGCGGGCTTACAGGTGAGTTCTTTCGGCGACCAGACTCAGCAACTCGGGCCCGAGAGTGTCGCCTAGTAGTTTAAAAAAAAAAAAAGGCGAGGCTCAGGATTTCTGGGTTGGGCTGGGCCTGTTTGTTTGGGGCTGTATTCTGGTACTTTGATGGAAAGTACCTACCTACTCATGCAAATGCAAATACTAAATGCACTCCCCTTTGTTTCATACATTTAATAATGATAATAAATAGAAAAAGCGTACTAAATAGTGAGACACGGCGGGCTCATTCTTGGGGGACAGAAGATCGAGTTGCCTAACGGAATAGTAGTACCAAGTTAGTAGGCAAGTTGGGCTTTGCTAGGAATGTACGTTGGGGGGAGGCGCAGCAGTGGACAGGATCGGGAGATGTATTAATCTTTGATTTGTGTTAGTAGTAGTAGTAGTGCTAGTAGCAAGGATGGTACGAGGAACCTGGTTTTTTTGTGTATAAGAGCTGAGCTCAGCTGAGATGGCAGCAGGGATTAATTGCAGCGAATGGGATTTTGTATTTGGAATGGTTTTGCTTTGTTTGATTACCTATCCTATTTTGTTATTGCGAAGCTATGCTGGCAAACACAAGCTGAAGGAAGAAGAGGGTCGGGGGGGGGGGGGGGCCAACAATGTTTAATTTAGATTAA
>JARFTM010000046.1:0-209609 GCA_030278935.1 Trichoderma polysporum | reverse complement strand
CCCCCCCCCCCCCCCCCCCCCCCCCCCCCCCCCCCCCCCCCCCCCCCATCTCAACAAATTCAAGGAGTAGGGCTGGGGTCTGGCCATAGTAGGTCTGTTCAAAGAGAAAAAGGACATAGAGCATTGCGTAACTTTGATGGACATTTAATATATATATATGTAAGTATATATATATAATCGTTGAAAAGTAGAGCTGTGTGATTGGGATGAGATGCAACACAAATGAGTGTAAATTTGTCGAATTCACACCATGATATGAATAGAAAGGATCATTGAATCACTCTATATTGGCACGCAGTTCGAAAATCCAATCCAATCTTTGACACATGTCCAAGCAAATAATATCGATTTAATCTACCATATATGACATATAGTCTATCTTGCCTAGACTAGATCGTCCTTATATTTTTCTTTTTTGCGTATATTCTGTGTAAATCCATGCCCAATACCCAATGCACCCTAACAAATTATTATAATACTCCTGAGGGGAGAAAAAAAGCTCTTCATTATGCGTTTCCTCCCTTACTTCCCTTCTTTTCCTTCTTTCCAATGGGAATTGTTCATCATAAATACAATTTCATGAGATGGACCAAATAACGTAACTTGGGGAATGGGGCCGTTTCAACCCATCGCTGCGCTAACTAAATATATCTTATGTTCAACGGATTGCTCAACAAAGAAAGTCTCTAAAACTCAAACTCAGGCCTGAAAATGTCAGGGTCTACGCCAGGAATCGTCTTATCTGCAAGATCTTTCCTGCCCATCTGCGTAAACACCCTCCTCAGGGTATCATACAAGGTGCTGCTACGGTTCTGGGCAGACATTCTGTCAAGAGCCTGGTCGACTTGGCCGGAAGCCCCGTCACCAAGAATCTCGTACGCCTTGCTGCGGCCAGACTTCTCAATGGTCTTGTGCATGTCAAGAGCTGCAAGGAAGTGCGACGCTGCCTCTTGGTGGCAGTTGATGTTGATACAGCTCACACCCAAGTTGTAACGAGCGCGGACAAAGTTGGGCGCCAAGGACAAAGCTTGTTCGTAAGCAGCAATGGCCTCTTCTGATCTTCCGCTGTTGGCAAGTGTAGCACCAAGCCTGTTCCAAAGGAGGTGAAGCTGTTCCTGCTGGTTGGTCGTACCCAGCTCCGAAGAGTGAAGGGCAGATTGGAAACAGTCAACTGCCTTGTCGTACTCTTCTGCTCCGTAGAACAGTACACCAAGTCCGACTTGGACATCGGGGTCCATGTGTTCGCCGTCGGGGCTAAGCTGGGCAGCCTTGATAAAGAGGCTAGTGACCTTGTCGTGTAGTTGCTGTCGATCGGTGAATCCCATATCCGCAACAGGGTGGACATCTGTAGGATCAAGAACATTGGGATACTTGACAGACAACCATCTCTCGAGCGTTCGGTATGCTGTGCTGTCGTAACCTTCATTGGTGTATGAAACAGCCAGACCCATCATGGCGTCGAGGTTGTTGGGGTCGAGCTTCAGGGCTTGCTCTAAAGCGCGAATAGCTGCCGTCTCCTTTTCGTTCTGAGCTTGAGCAGAGCCTAGATATACCCAGGCCTCGACATGGTCTGGGTTCTGCTGAACGGCAGCTTCGAACGCCAAAGCCGCCAACGACAAGTTGCCTCCTTCCTTCATAACACGAACACCCTCAGCAAATGCATTCTTCTGCTCACGGAAGATGTTCTCTTCTTCAAACATGTATCTCTCGACAATCGGGTCGGCGAATCGTCCCCAGTCATTCACGCCGTTGAGATCAGGCATGAGATCCTGGCCCCACTCGGTATCGAATTGGTCGAAGTATTGTTGATCGTTCATCGACCTAGCAGCAGCAGTCTCAGCTTGGATTCCTTTCCATATAGATTCGAAGTCACCAAACTCATTAGTCTCCGATTGGAGATGATTGTCCATCTGCTCCAACTCTCCCTCGGCAGCGTTTGCCTGCTTCTCAGCCGCCTTGGCCTCTTCCTTGTCCTGGAGTTCGAGCTGAGCAAAGTGCTCCTCCCATTTGCTATCGTCCAACTCAACCATCTTACCCTTGCCCTTTAGGTCCTGCTGTTGCTGCTGCATAGGCTGCTGCTGCTGCTGTTGGTACATCGGTTGCATCATGGACTGGTTAGCAAGACCATATCCCATACCCATACCCATTCCCATGCCCATTCCCATGCCCATCATCGGTCGTTGAGGCATCGCAGTAGCCATGTCGCCCCTCATTTGAGGCGCCATTGCGGCGGCAGCGGCCGGATTAGCTTGTTGAAAGCGAGCAAATTCTTCCGGGCTAAAGAGAGCACTTGGTGGTGCGAACGAGTGCTCCATGCCGGGCTGGGCGTTGAAGTCTTGAGCCCATGACGGCGACACTGAGTTCGCTCGTTGTATAGGATTCAGCTGAGCACCGGGTCCTCCTTGCAAAGTAGGAAACTCTTGTTGAAGGCCAGGGCCAGCATTGAGGAAACCGTTCATCATCTGCAAAAGACATAACCATAACACGGATTAGTAATGCGCGTTCCGCGAGCAATATAAACAAACAAACACATGTATATCGATCAAAACAACGTACCTCATCCTGTGGAGCATTGGCAGGCGAGCTGCGAAAGCCACCCAGTTGACCACCCGGCCCTCTGCCAACAAGGCGATCTCGCTGTAGTGTCTTATCATCCTGGACGTGCTTCTGGAACTGGCTTAAGGGGTTGCCAGCCGTCGAGCACTCTGCGCCTCCCATGAACGACATCTTGGCTATATGGTTTGTGGTGGAATGAACACGGGGTATCGACCGTCGTCGTCGCTCTGTTGACAATAAAAAGGAGAAAGAAGAGAGGCGAATAATAAGCGCCCAAAAAGGATGAAGAAAATCAGATGGGCTCTGCCGCGGCTACGATGCTCGACGTTTCGCTAGCGGACACGAAAAGACACACGCTTGACGGGAAGAAGCAAGGACAAGGACGGTAGAGTGGCTCCAGCTTAGGGAAAAGATCTCAGAGGCGCTTCCAGGCACGTCACCTGCAGGTCGGTTTGTTTGTTTGTTGTGTGGGGAAATCGGCCTACCGAGGCTGTCGCCGACCAGTCCGTCCGGGTTGGTAAGCTTCAATCAGGGGTCGCACGTGACTGTGGAGTCGGAAATATGCGGGCGGGATAACCTGTGGCTTTACTCCGTTGTTTGGCTGTGGCGGTGCTACTAGCTGCTGCTTGCTCTATCGATAAGATATTTTTTTTCTTCGCCTCTGGTTATCCCCGTCAGAAGCATCACGGCCTTTGGTATAATTGCATGAAAAAAGCAGTTAACAACCCATTGCCAATTCCACCATGCTTCGCCAAGTGTAAGTTCTCTCACAGCTCTCGCATAAATTCCTATAATGGAAGTCAAGAATCGAACCTAACACAACCTTCTCCCAGAAAACCCCGTAATGCCCGCTCCAAGAGAGCCCTCGAGAAGCGCGAGCCCAAAGCCATCGAGAATCCCAAAACATGCCTCTTCCTCCGCGGCAACAACTGCTCCCAGGTCGTCCAGGATGCCATGAATGACTTCTTCTCCATGCGCCAGCCTCTTTCCAAGAAATTCACCAAGAAGAACCCCATCCACCCGTTTGAGGATGTGGCCTCCATCGAGTTCTTCTCCGAGAAGAACGACGCCAGTCTTTTCATCTTTGGCAGCACACAGAAGAAGCGCCCCCATGCGATGACATTTATCCGCACATTCGGCCACAAGGTGCTAGACATGCTGGAGCTGTATCTTGACCAGGAGAGCTATCGCTCCATTTCGCAGTTCAAGACCAAGAAGTTTGCCATTGGCATGCGGCCGATGGTACTGTTTGCGGGCAGCGCCTTTGAGAGCCCCGTGCCGAACGAGTATACGCTCGCAAAGAGCTTCCTCATGGACTTCTTCAGAGGCGAAGCCTCCGACAAGATCGACGTCGAGGGCCTACAGTACATCGTCTCCGTCACCGCCGAAGACACCACCGGCGAAGGCGATGCCAAGCCCGCCATCCACCTGCGTGTGTACCTCATCAACACCAAGCGCAGTGGCCAGAAGCTGCCCCGCGTAGAAGTCGAAGAAATTGGCCCTCGGATGGACCTACGGGTCGGACGCATGCAGGAGCCAGACGAGGCGATGCTCAAAGAGGCGATGAAGAAGGCCCGCGGCACGGAGGAGAGGACGAAGAAGAACGTTACCATGGACACAATGGGTGACAAGCTTGGTCGTGTCCACTTGGGAAAGCAGGACTTGAGCCAGATGCAGACAAGGAAAATGAAGGGACTGAAGAGGTCTCGTGACGATCCGGAGGACGCTGTTGCTGATGATGATTCGAAACGGGCGAAAAAATAAGCTGGCAAACACATTGGTCTTAACAAAATGAAAGGAAGAAAGGAAGATGTCGGGCGTGGTTAAATCCTTGGAATTGGAGTTTGGCGTCTTGGGTGGCTTTATAGTCGGCTTCTATCGATTACTGCTATATAGTGTCCTGAGATTATTATTTTAATGTCAGAACATCACAATTAGATGAACTGATGGGTCCGGATTCACGAGCGTTCACATCCTCGTTCACATCCGATGCCTCACGCATACAGCCACGTTTTCAAAATTATATTCGCATTCACGCTTCAACTTTAGCAGTACAACTCTTAGACGCGAATAAACCATACCCATGTCCATTAAAACTCCTTATAAGTGCCAGTAGTTATTATGTGTCGTATCGCCCCCATATCAGTATGAAACATGTGGCTCCGAAGAGCTATAATCCACGCGCCCTGTTATCATCAGACCGTCTTTGTCCATTGATCTCGTTCCGAACGCCTAGATACGAATCGCTAAGGGGGAAAAAAAAAAGAAAAAAAAACATGTGAGGAGCGGTTCCATTACAGGTTTCGATAGAAAAGGGGGAATAAAAATAGAACGGGTTGTGAACAAGACGAGAGAGGTTTTTGTTTAAAAAAAATAAAAAATAAAAAAAGTGAAGAAAAGACAACCCATCCCTCAAAGGTGGGATAGAGAAAAAAAAAAAAAAAAAAAAACTCCCACGCTCGTACATCTTCCTTTGGTTGCATATACACCAGCGCCTCTTTTGCCGAGTTCTCAAAAACAAGGCAAAAACAACTGTAACACTAACAGCAAATAATACACTTCTGAAAGGGGTGCTATTGACGTATGTCCCAAAACGACTAATCAAGGGGGGTTAATCAAGTGGCGGAGGAACCAAGCCATCCAAATCTCCCACCACGGGTATAGACTCTATTGACTGCGGGCCTTGGGCACTGTCCATCATCTTGGCCATAAGATCGATATGGTTTAGTATCGTCTCTGCTGACAAGACGCCGCCGTCTGCAGGAGGGTTCTCTTTGCGTTCCACACCCCATATATCAGCCGGGATGGCATCAGCTTCTCCGTCCCACAGCGCAATCCGGATTGGCCATTCGAGGTGCCTCCACCATTTCGAGCCAGTCTCAAATAGACTCACAAGACCCATGACTTCTCGACGGGCAACATCGTCTAACCACCATACATTATCCATCCGTTTGAGCAACGCAAAGAAGCAGGCGAGAATGGCAAGCGCGCGGGGCCTCTTAGCCTCAACAAGCTCAACATAACGACGTGAAACAGTCGACGGAAGTGCTAATGCAGAAGGAGCGTATTGATTCTTATGTGCCCAGTTTAAAACACAGACAGCATGGAAGTAGCCCTGATTGGTTGCGGCTCTGTTACTCTCGTCTTCTTCTTCTAGTTCTTCGTCTAGGTCATCGAGAAGATGACCAAAGAAGGATTCTGGACCAAGAGGATTCAGATCCAACATGAAGCCGGGCTGAGAGTCAATGACCACTTTGACAGTAGCACTGTTTCGAATCCATTGCCAAGATGTGGCGACGATGGTCTTGACGCCTTGGAAAGCGTGAAACCAAGAGAGAGGTAATGCATATCGGCGGTGCGATTCACTTGGGTCGGTCAGATCGCTGTCTTCCTTGATAAAAAGTCGAGAAGCGGTAGCCTGGAACGCAATAAGACATGAGGTGAGGAATAGGGCGTCTGCATTTTCGGCCGTTATGCCCTTGGTCAGTGAGCGGCAATATTCAGCCAAGGTAGAGGCAGAGTAGGCATGAGAGGCCTCAATCATGACCCTGTCTTCGGGGTTTTTAAAGCGCAAATGCAGCGCAGCCACAGAGAGAACCGCGTCGATCAAATATGTCCTCCCTTCAAGAGCGAGGCGCGGGACATCCTTCTGCCAGATGTCGGTACTAGCGGGGGAGTTCATGACAAGAGTTTTGGACGTGCTGCTGATATATTGATGCCATAGCTGAAATTCCAAGAGTCTGTCTCCTTGTCTCGTCATGGATGTGATGATGGGGACGGAAGGTAGCGTGAGTGACGGCGTCGAGGACGTGGAAGGAGGAGAGAGTCGCGAGGGAGATATTCGATGGTCGTCGTACGCAGAGATAACTGACGTCGATGGCGCCGTCGTAGATGACATCGTTATTGAACCCGATGAAGTCGGCGCGGACACGGGTGCTTGAGGGCTCCTGGTGACAGGGGTTGGAAGTGTGTGCAGTTCATCGAGCACTTGCCGATTCTCGAAATCGCACATGACACCATGTTTGGAGCAGTTTCCGCAGCGTGGATGGACTTCATCGCACTATTCAAGAGGGCGAGGGATCGCATCAGTTTCATATATCTCAAGGAATGGTAGATGTTGTTTGGGGATTCCGGGACGAAGAGTCGTCGGAATTAATTCATTCCATTTCATTGATTTTTTTTTTACCTTGATCTTGCGATTTTTGCACCGCCGACACCCCGCGCGCGACTTTTTGTGCGACCGTCTAGGAGGCATAAGGAGAGCCCAGGATTCGTTGTCGAAATTGCTAAATACGTGCAGCAACGGTTCTAGATGCGCCGCGCACAGGTGGCATTGCCGCGCGGGCCGTTGGAGAGAAGCCTTTGATGGTGCTGTGCACGGTTTGTAGGGGATAAATCGCGAAATCCGGCGTCGGCTTCGGGTTTGTCAACCATGCATTACGCAGCGTCCGGCAATGTTGAAAGGCTGGAGCTGGAACGGCTTAGCAGTCGGAGTTAAATGAGTGTATGATGCTAAAGAAGATGGTGGATAATGACTTCCAGCACCGATCTCGAGCCGTCTGGAGGGGCGAGCAAGGCTTGTCTGAATTGGCGATGTTTACGAGTACGAGCCAGGTGCCTTAATGAAAGCCTCTTTTGGTTAATAAGCACAGCTGGCACAGACACAGCCACTGCCAAAAAAGGGTTCGGGGACTCGTTTCTCCGAGGAGTTGGGCTAAAGCCCGCGGCATCCGTAGAAACGTTCAAAGGGCATTGTCTCCATTGTCTCTCAGCGTGAATATAAGATGACGTATCGATGCAAGAGTCACATACTGCCAGGCTATTACTGTTATTACCGGCAAATAGAATCAATAGAAGCTTAATGAGCGGCAGCCGCGATTAGCGAGATTGCTATTTGAGTGTTCGTGGCTTCATGGCTCGGAATACTAGCCTTTGGCGACCTTTGGCGAGCCATGGGAGGACCCCATATAAGGAGTCAAGAGCATGGAGTATCCGGGCCGGGTTAATATGGCAAACCTGGTATCAAGCCTTCCTTAGATAATCTTCCACATAAGAAGGAAGCTAAGGAACTAAATTCCAACTAGGCGTCTTATCAATTCTTGCCGTAGACGTATTTGTATAACTAGAACGTCTTCGAAGAAAAACACAGATGCTAAGCGGCTATAGTAGTTGCAGCGATCGACGCATAGCAGCCTCTTACAAGGGTCGGCCGACGAAGCAGACAGCACTACGGAGTACGGAGTACAGTACTCCGTACTCAGCACAAAGGTTATGAAACGCTGTTCTACTTCGTAGGCTACCTTACTTAGTGCTACTCCGGATCCTATCCTTGACCTGAAGCATGTCTCCTTGCAAGTGCTCTGCATTGCAGATAGCCTACTGGTTAAAGCAGTGATAACAACCGCCAAATGAACTTCTAATTCGGGCCACATCATGGTCACTATCTACCTATTTATGGAAATAGCTGCGGCGCCAATGCACCGCATGCATTATCAAGCATCGTGTGGAGTTGCACCGACATCCGGTTCATGAGCATTGGCAATTTAAGTTGCCAGCTCATACAGTAGCACCATTCAGGGTCAACCCTCACATCTTAGCTACTGTATGACAGGTAAAGAAATAAAACACACACTGGGGTTCTTATCAGCTGAGCCCTGAATACCTGTACTAACCAATTGAAACCAAAAAAAAATTACACGAGTAGTATATTGGACTTTTCAAGAGCCGCTCAAGATGCGCTTCCGTATACCAGTAGGAACTCACGATAACCATCATCATCAAGAGATCATTGTCTCACCCAATGCACATTAGTAACCGCTACAAAAGAGCCCACGTGAATGCATCCTTCAGCAATGTACATGTAACACCACAATCGCCGACGGGGGTCCCGGTCTTGGTCGCCATCCGCATGGCTGTTTGACAAACAGCTCTTTTCACGAAATGATTTCTAAGAGATTCCACTCAGTGCGAGCCCCGAGCCGGCGCTGGCCGCTGTTGGTGTCCAACTACTACTACCTAGTACGTAGCTTCGTTCCGAAATTGGTCTTTGAAAGCGACTCAAGCGCGAGCAACACCACAAAAAAAGAAGGATCGCTAACGATTGTTCGGCTTCACTCATTGCCGCAGGAGTTTTCCTCCTTCTTTCCTAGAAACCACAGAAACCCTCGTAAATCTCCGCGTTATAAAGCCCGTAAATATATATATACTATATGACCTTTAGGAGATCCTCTTCGCCGTCTGCTGGGAAAACGCCGTGCTGAAAACGCCGTGTCACATGGCGCTAGAAGCCAACCCCGTGGGTTATCGGATAGCGGATAGATACTCTAAAGATCACTGAGAATGCTCTGCTGATCGCAGGACGAGATATTACTAGGTACTACTAATAGTAATGCCGGGGGATTGCCCCTAGAGCACCGATGATCTAATTGATTCTGGAGGAAGGGCGGTGAGATTCAGCTGGTGACAGATCGAATCGCTAATAACCACGTTATGGGGTGGCCGAAGTATCACCAAGTCGCAGTACTCCAACACGCCGCATTGCATCGCATCCCATCGGGTGCGGCACAACGTCCCAGGATCCGGAAGATAAGTAGAGCCACTCACTAATACCAAGTGTAATGGAGGTGCGGATGTCGGTCGGGCTTTTCCTGATTACGAGGCAAGCGATGGCCTTCTGCATACGCCATGACACAGAAGTATCTCGAAAACGCGGCGGCGCCATATTAGCAATAGAACCGTGGCTTACATACTACTAAGGCAGGCGGCCGTATTACAAAGGCCCTCCCTACATGGAGCCATCATGCCTTGGAAAAATGATGTGATTTGCAATTTCGTATTGCGTGCCATAAAGTGTTTCGCTTTACATAAAGGGCGGCGAGCTTCCACCCTGAGAATTAGCCTGTCATCCATTCCTAGAACTGCCAAAAGAAGCCGGTGACGTGCTACCGCCACTACCACACGCATTACCCACAGCCCGGCTGATGACACCATTTTTAGAGTTGTCTTGCTCTCGTCCCTGAAGTGGAGCTTTTATCCTATTTTTTTTTTTCTCCCGTGAAGCCAGAATTTTCTGTTTCTTTTAAGGGACCTCCCGCTGCCACGCAAAACGCCTTCTTCTTTTCTCTTTTTTTTACTCATCGTGAAAAGAAAAGCATTAATCAGTGTTGATTGTCGCATTGCCAGGATCAACTTTATAACCACTCCGACACATCCATTTACGAGATTAGGGAATTTTTTTTTTTTCCCCAGCTTGATAAGATAAAGCACCCACAGACCCTGCATAAAAAAAAAAAGTTGCCCCTCCACAACAGCATCAGCATAAAGGGAGCGGTCGAGATCGGATCCGATTTCCTTCAACACCACGACCCAATTCCTCTCCGAATACGCCTCAAATCACAACCACAACCACCTCATAATCAAATCCCTCACAATGTCTCCTCCCGTCACATCTGACCCCGTCACCACGCCCGTGCGGCCTCCTACTCCCATCCACGCCTTTGGCACTCTCGCAGTCCACGCAGGCTCTCCCATCGACCCCTCCACCGGTGCCGTCATTGAGGCCATCTCGCTGTCCACAACCTTCGCCCAGTCGGCTGTAGGCAAGCCAGTGGGCATCTACGAGTACTCGCGGTCCTCCAATCCCAACCGAGACAACTTCGAGGTTGCCGTCGCAGCCCTCGAGCACGCTCGATACGCGCTGGCCTTCTCCTCCGGCAGCGCCACCACTGCCACCATCCTGCAGAGCTTGGCGGCCGGTAGCCATGTCATCTCTGTCTCAGATGTCTACGGCGGTACCCACCGCTACTTCACGCAGGTTGCCAAGGCCCACGGCGTCAAGGTCACCTTCACGCCCGAGATTGAGGTCGACATTGCCGAGCACATCACTCCCGAGACTCGCCTGATCTGGATCGAAACCCCCAGCAACCCCACCCTCCGTCTGGTTGACATCCGCGCCGTTGCCTCCGTTGCCCACAAGCACGGCGTCCTCGTCGTCGTAGACAACACTTTCCTCTCCCCTTACGTCCAGAACCCTCTTGAGCTTGGCGCCGACATCGTCGTCCACTCAGTTACCAAGTACATCAACGGCCACAGCGATGTCGTCATGGGCGTCGCCGCTTTCAACAGCGACAACCTCAAGACCCGTCTGAGCTTCCTCCAGAACGCCATTGGCGCTGTTCCCTCAGCCTTTGACTCATGGCTCGCCCACCGTGGTCTCAAGACCCTGCACCTCCGCGCTCGCGAGGCCACTAAGAATGCCACCACCGTCGCCCACGCTCTCGAGGCTTCTCCCCATGTCATTGCCGTCAACTACCCCGGTCTTGACTCCCACCCTCACCGTGCCATTGCCCTCAAGCAGCACCGCGACGGCATGGGCGGTGGTATGCTCTCCTTCCGTATCCGCGGCGGCCACGCTGCTGCTGAGCGATTCTGCCAGGTCACCAAGATCTTCACCCTCGCCGAGTCTCTGGGCGGAGTGGAGAGTTTGGTTGAGGTGCCCAGCAGCATGACCCACGCTGGTATCCCCCGTGATCAGCGCGAGGCCGTCGGCGTCTTTGACGATCTGGTCCGACTTAGCTGCGGTGTGGAAGATGCCGAGGACCTGAAGAACGATGTTATCCAGGCTCTGGAGCTCGCTGTCTCCTTCACCAAGGGCACCAATGGCACCAACGGTACCAACGGCGTCTAAACTTATTCCTCTATAATTTCCATTGGGTCTGTTTCGGTTTCTCCGGTCTTTTTTTTATTTCTTTTATCTTTAGATGTGTCATGAGCATTTTATTCAAAAACCCTTATAGACGGTGAAGGGAGGAGCGTGGACAGATTTACGAATCTGAACAAAAAGCAAAACGGTTGCGAAGGAAGGGGGAGATGCGAATCAGTTCTATGGGCCGGCCTATTTGGAGGTCAAGGCAGTGGCATGAAATGGCGTGTGAAATGTGATTTCCCAGAATGCGGGTTAATCCCTTTCTTATGTGGTTCATAATTTGGAACTTCTTTTTTTTAACTAGGCATATACACAATTAGCTGTAGAGCGATGAATGGATTATGATTCGAATGCCTACCATACTTATGGATGTGTTCCCGTCTCTTGTTTAACGTGATCGTGTATCTTGTTGCAGTAAAGAAGAAGAAGAAAACTAAGTATTGACGCTATTTATATCTGTATTCTAACGCGGACAATTCCCTAATCAGCTATATAAACAATGAGTGAGAGGCATTTGGAGAAAAAGTCATGTTTCAGAATAGATCTCTATTTGACAAGTTATCATAATACACTTAGTATGAGAATCCTCAACTTGTACTCCGTTGGTGCCAATAAATCTCAAGTAGAGAGGAACGAAGTAGTAAACACTCAATTGGGATAGGATAAAAGGACTCAACGCAGCCAGGGATGACAACATTAGACGATAGGCACATCATTCATATTTACGACATGTCTCCTACGCGGCCATGAAAAAGTAGCTTCACAATTGCACAATTCATCTTTGTCAAACGACTTTCACATTTTTCTATGCTTCAAGACAGTTTTCCTACTCCCCTTCGCCTCTGCCATGTGAAATCTGAAAGCAAACTCAAAAAAAACTCTTCCCCCCGGAGTCGACGCGACGACTGCCGTTACTACGCCTTCAACAGATTAAATGCAAAGGTGGCCGAATGGTATGCATCGAAGTGCACTATCCACGGGGCGTAACCTTGTAAAACAAAATAATAAACGCAGGGGAAAAAAAAAAAAATCAAAGAACACGCAGCCATCATTATGCCCTCGATCATATTCGTCGTCTTGGGTTCGTTAAGGGGGTGATATCACGTTTCTGATGGGAAACAAACAAACAAAGTGTACTAGATAACAAAGTGGATTGCGGAGAAGCGAAAGCCCTCAACCAAGCATCGACCCAGTGCCCCTTTTTCCTTCCTTCATAGAGTGCGCACCATTACCACAGACTGGGGTTGCCTGACAAAAGCCAGCAGCTCGGACTGAATGGCTCAGCTCATCTAGAGGATGTAAGCCATGAGACCAGCAGCGGCCATGGCAAAGGCACCAGATCCAGCAGGACCCAAGGTGGCAGCGGCAAAGGCGCTGGAACTCGTCGACTTGGCGGTGCTGCTAGCAGCGTGGTCGGCAGTGGTAGTGGCATGGGTGGAGGCAGCATCCTTGGTGGTGGTCTTGGGAGCAGAAGTGGAGGAAGCATCCTGGCTGACCTCAGCGATAGTAGGAGGGTTTTGGGTGGCGCAGAGCTTCTGGATGTTGCTCTTGCAATCGTCCTGGCCATCTGCGTTGCCAGCGTTGCTCTGGATGCAGGTGGCGTAAAGCTGCTGGCAGATGAAGGTGGGCAGAGTCTGGGTGTAGAACTGGAGACCGGGAGCCGAGTTGTTGGCAGCGCATGTGCAGTCGAACGTGAGAGTCGCCTGTAATGAGATGAGTATTGATCAGCGCTTGTTCCCTGTGCGGCATGCAGATCGATCCACGACTGCGGGTAAACCCACCTGATTACAGTCGTTCAAGTTGAAGTTGTTGTCGCAAAGGACCTGGCAGGTGTTGGTCTGGGCCTGGCACCAAACGGCTAAAATCAAGAGCAAATTAGCAACCGCTTCTGTCGCCAAAACCACAGCAAACAAACTAAGAGGCGTTGGAGAGCTTCGCGCAAAGCCGCAAGGCTGAAGCACTTCCGCTGCGAAAAAGAAAAATCAAGTACGGCACAAAAAGAAAATGTCTTACCTCGCTGCTGCTGGGCAACAGAACCAGGGTCAATGGTCATGTTCAGAGAGCTCTTGTAGGTCGGGACCTGAGCCGACACCGTAGCGGCGGCAATGGCAACGAAGATGGCGGAGGATCGCATTTTGAGAGTTGCTTTGGCTGACAAACAAATTCACCAGGGGTATCACGACTTAAGAGATAATAAAAAGAGGCACAAAGACCACGGCTGAGCAGTCTCCAAGAACGGAGGGCAGGCGATGGCTTCAGAGAAGACGGGCTATTATGCTTGATGCTGATGCAAATGCGGTGATGGAGTTGTGAGAAGAGGAATTGAAGGTCCGGGCAAGGATGCGTCGACTTTTTTTTCTTTTTAGGTCAAAAGCGGGAGAGAGGGAGAAAGAAAGAGAGCCTAAGGCTTGCCAGCTGTCAGGACCGTCACCTAAATAAGAGAGAAGCAAGGGCGAGGCCGACGACAGACCATGGGAAAGCGGCGACGGTTTTTGATTACCGCTAGGACATGGGGTGAACGTGGGCATGGCTTCGACTTTTTTTTTTTCTTCCTTTTGTTTGTCTCTGCAGCAAAGTACCGCCGCCTACAGGCAAGTACCCCAAGTCCCCCAAGTACCTGATATGCTGGCGCGGTGTCTGATAGGCTACGAGACCCGTCAGGGCCAGAAATGCACCAGGGCAGGACCAATCACAGGCTGCGACGGCACCACCAACGCCGAGTTGTCCGTATCGACTAAAGATGTGGCCAGGGGTGGGTTAAAAGGACCTGCAGAGGCGGGGGTTTTTTTGTGATGGTGGTGTGGGCAATTCGTACAAGCATGTACCGTACAGGGAGCTGTTTGGGGCGAGAGAGAGGGCGAGACCGCTGGTCTCTGCGCTGGCGCCAGATTGGTGATGGCCACTTGGACCAAAGCAGCACTTGGATATACCAGTACTACTGTATATTACACGAAGCTGGCACTAATGGCTTCGCGTGGCTGAAGCTCTGTTTCGCGCAGCAGATGGACAGTAACTGGACGCATCTTGATGTCATGAGTATTATAACGGACGTTGGCCTAACAGTGCTTATTTGAACTTATACGGCACCGTCTACTCTGTTTCACGTAGCAATAAGGGCAAGTTCTAGACTCTGGTCCGCGGTCTGTCTGCGCTGTGCAATGCTGCCCTTCTTTGACGAAAAAACGCGTCCCACGTTGCCATGGCGGCGACCTCAGAAAGGACCTGGCTGTCTTGGTCTTGGGCCTTTGGCGAGGCAACAATGGAAAACGATCGTGAACCCACCTCGTCCGTCGACCAAAGCACAATGTCGTAATGGAGCTGGTTGTTGTCACGGCCCTAATCCGGATCCAGACCGCGCGCCAAGGTGCCGGGAGTTTTTAGTCCGCGGTCTAAGGAGCACTTGTGGTAGTACGTACGGAGTACTGCCCTGTACGAAGCACTATCAATGTATTAGCCTGATGCTCGTGCTAACGAATTATTTCTTCAGGGGATAGACGGCATGATAAGGATGAAGAATCTGGGCGGGAAGAATGAATGGGGAAGACTGTTGGTACGTCCGGTTGCCACTTGCTATACTACATACTACCGTATACTTGTACTATACTGTGCAGTAGGCTGACCATGCCCAGTACAGAGTAGTCCAGCTCGTAAAGCATCGTATCTAGTACGCAGAATCAGTGTTTACTTTGGCGGACTAGTACAAGATACTTTGGCGATGCAAAGGCCGCCGTCAGCCACCGCCTCGGCTACGACAACACGATGCTGTGGTATGCAATGTTGCGGCACGGTAAAAAGAAGGTTGATCACTTCGTACTTGTATACCGTACTTGGACTAGCTGTGGCACCCCTTCTCCGCCTCGTACATGTAACCATCGGACGCCTGCAGAATAGCGCTGAGTCTTTTGGGGGTTTTCCCTCGGCTCCCTTCGCCAGATATCTGTGCGCGTTTCTGTCTCTGGTTTGTCTCTGCGCATGTCCCAGTTCTTGGCAGAGACGGAGCCAAACATCTTCATTGCTCTCCGCTGTACTTCGTATTGTCGTCATCATTGTCGCTCTTCTTAACACCACCAGTGTGTCATCGCAGAGCGGGAAGAAGATGACATGCGACAACATGTTACCATTCTACTACCAAAGGGGGCGTTTCAGCACAACACCCTACTGTACATCTACCGCATACAATTAATGCTTCGTCCGTACCTGTAGTACACCTGTAGTATACTTGTAGTACTCCGTGGTCGAGGGCCACGCAATGCCGGCGTTGCACGTTGCCTGGGCTCGAATAAGACATCGTCTCTTTTAATCAGTCACGACACCTTCACTGCTTACATTCATTTCGTTTTTGATTTTACCCTTATTTCAATGGGGGCCGCTTTGCCGCAACAAACTAGCAAGCAGAGAAAAAGCTCCCTCCTTGGCGGAAGAAAATGGAAGCTCCCGCCACAGCAGCTGCTGAGCTCCGAGGGGCCTCGCCAATCAGAGACACCAATTGCGCCCCGCAACTCGTGCCGATTTCCCCTGGACCACGCTTGCAGCTACTTGGCGATACTTTGCAGGGGTAAAAGGTACATCCATCTAGGCCAAGAGGTACTTTGGGCTTGCGCGCAGTACCCGGATTTCACGACCCTAGCCAGCACTTTGTGGTATGGGCGGGCCACTTATCGCAGAAAGCCGATGAAACCTCCTCAATGCAGACAAGACACGGCCAGACAAGGTCACCACAGCCTGTACAAGTATGACCACTAATGACCTCCAGACACCACCATCACCGTAAGATCTCCCCCTAGCCTAGCAGAGCCGTCTCTGCATGCAGGCCGTCGCATCAGATGTCAATTTTCCATCTGTGGCTGGAACACATTTGTGGCCGTGCTCAACTCCATCCATCATCTATCGTCGTTGATTCATTCACAACTGCACAGGCATGCTTTTCCTCTTCCATCTCCTATTGTCCCCCGGCTTCACGGACTATTGCCATCTGCCCGTACTTCGTACCTACTGCTCCATTTGCAATAGCTGTTTCGGCTTCTTATGCCGGATCCCTAATCGATTATCGCAAATTTGCAGCCATGACTGCTGTTTCGTGCCATGCAAGCGTCCCTCATCCCGGCACCGAAAAGCCGAGCGGTCGGTTTGCCTGCCTGTGCTCTTTCCACGATCCGACTTGGCGGGCTCTACGAAGCACGGGGCATTTAAATCCTCGTCTCGACACGAAATCTCATTAAACCAGCAAATAAATCCCCTTCTCCCTGTGACATGTCTCTCTTCTTTATCGTATCCCTTATCCTATCGTGTGCGCGAGACCAGGCGTAACTCTCGAGGGGCTCCTCCGCCCTCCCTATTTCGACTAAAAGTCACGGGGTTAAAAGTCGACGCCGGCCTTCTTACTGCGTCGAAGCTTACTCTAAAACTCCAGCACATTTGTCATCTGCTGTTAATTTCCGTCCTCTGCCTTTATCCATTGGCGTTGAACGGTAGCGTTGCCCTATTTCATACAGACGCATGTATCATGTACAAGGCTTACTATTGTAGCTCTAAACTCCGCATTGTTTGGTAGGTAGGTAAACATGGCCAATTCATGGCCTCGTGCTATTGCCCCTAAACGCTCAAGAGTTTGTTAATATTGCTCCCTACAGCTACATCGAATCGGATGAAGTCTCACAATCTCTACATACTATCTTCTTCTATCCGCCTGCAAGATGCCGCTAGTCTCGGCCGCCAGCCGCCACAAGACCCACCACGTACAAACGAGCGGCCATTCCCGAGCTGCAGCTTGGGGAAGGTTTTGTATGCGGCCTGGCTTGAAGCATCACTTCGTAATACTGCATACTGGCTGCCTTGTAGCTACGGGACGCTCTCTAGGTTCCGTTCCGTGCCCGCCAAGGTTTTTCCATTTGTAAATTAAACGCACACCGGGCTTGAAAGTTTTCGATGGTGTCTTAGGTACTACCTACTATACTCTAAAGCAATGCCGCTACCTACCTAAGTACCTTTCTGCGTATAAAATGCTACTGCAGGTGCAGGCTATCAGAGGCGATCATCAAGCGTTATATTGTCAGTTCATTAGATGATCTTCACAAAACTGATATTTCTCTATTTCCCTATATCTGCTAGCTACGATATACAACTATTTCTCACTTTCAACAGAACTCCCCACTCCAGCTATTGCTATTCATATGACAATAGTTCAGCTCTTTTGAATGCCTGCCCGCTATACTACAGGGTAGCCATGACATAATAATAAAAAGGCCCTGATAAGATACCGTGACGTTCCCTAAACTAATAGTAACACCATCGCCGCTAAGGCTCCCGAGCTGCAGCAAGTCATGTCATCGCCAATCAAGCACATGTAGATTGTTTAATTACCATTGCCGCCACAGCATCTCCCTTCGTCAGCCTGGCTACTGTCCATCTCCCCTTCATCTTCACGCCCAAAGGCTCAACCCTCTTCTCTCTTTCAGACTGGATCCAACGCAGATGCATTCCGGCCTGGCCTTGAACGACTCCCCGCCTCCCGCCCACCAGACGACGCGATGAATCGCTTGCCTCCCGAGCTCATCGACGCCATCCTGCTGCAATGCGTCGCATCTGGCCCCAAGAATGCCGTCCTTGACCTCCGCCTCGTGTGTCGAGCCTTTGACCGGATACTCAAGCCCTTTGTTTGCCGCACCCTGGAGCTCGAGTTCTCTCGCCTCAGCAAGACCAGCCGCCTTAGTCGGCCACAAACAGATGCTCTACAAACGATTGGATACCACTGCAAGAGCCTCTACATAGACTTGATGGTTGTTCGCGATGAGAGTGAGATCCCCCCCTCCGGCGAGAAACACGGGACCCAAGTTAACTAACTTAGCCCTGATAGTGGAAGTCGATTTCCTTAACACAGTCTTTGCTCGCGTTCCTTGGATGGTGGACTTCTGCCAGTCCCTCCAAAATCTCTACTGCATGGGCGACATGTCCTTTACCGAACAGGAATACTACCAGGCTGTTGAGGCTCTGCTCTTCAACTGCCGCGATGTCGACCGGCTGAGGCTGAGTCTGCCTTTCCAACTGGTAGGCCGTAACTGCAACGCCGCCACCATAATCCTCGCCAATACCTTCAAAGCACTTGCCTCACGCCCGGAAGAAGATTCAGCCTCGATGGAAGTTCTCGTGCTGGAAAATGTCACAGATATTGCTGTTTGTCACCTGTGGATGAATCCTAGCGATGTCATGAATATCATGACTACCGTGGCCGTCCTCAAACACCTGGTGATTACCCTCCGCCGGCACGAGACGGACCCACCGCGAGTGAGTCTGTTTGGGTCGTGCTTTTGGAACATCATCGAGCATGCACAGCACCTCGAAACCTTGTGTATAGTGGGCATGGAGCACGATGATAGGCCACCTCGGGGATTGAAGCAGACGAGGTTTTATCATATGCCTGCGGACGAATGGAGAGCACGTGTCCTGCCCCCACCCCGGATCATGCTCGACAACCTGACATGCCTGGAGCTGAAGCGAGTAGAGATTTCTCCAGAAGTGTTCAGGCGGTTTACGGAAGAGTTCGGAGCCCTTCTTGAGGAGCTATATCTCAACGAAGTGTACTTGAAGACGGAGCGGTCGCGCGACTGGAACGAGGATTCCAAAAAGGTTCTATGGGTTGGTATCGCTAATCAGCGTCCCGAAGAAGATGACTACTGGGTTGCCATGATGCTACGCTGCACCATGCCCAATCTGCGAGTCTGCCGAGCGTCGTTCCTTGGCTACGATCTTTACATCAGGGAAGACGTCAATACTAGCCCCGAATTCGACCTCATCGATCCATGTGGCCTTGCTCGCAGCTTATCTCAGCGCTTTGTGGAAGTCGTCATGGGTATCAGCCAGCCTTCCGCCCCATCAGGTGAACTCGTTGAGTATCTGCCTCACGACTCTCGGGAAGACTACCTTCTTCAACGCCTCACAGACCGACCCGGTTATATAAGTGTCACAGACTACGATACCAACGCGTATCAGACAGCCGTGGAAAACACCACGTCGGGATGGCAAAAGAGCATTGATGGCGTGTTTACAAATTGCAATCCGAATACCCTTGATGAGCTGCATTACATTGCAGAGACAGCGTGCCAAGGCATGAATGAGATTCACAGGCGGCGTAATGAGTATACGGAGGGGAATAGCCTGGCCAGTGAATATACGCAAAATCTGATAACAGTGGTGGATGATCCATCCACTCAGCTGGACTTTTTGACTGACGATTCGACGATTCAGTGATATACAGCGCTTCGTAATACTACCCGGGTAGATTTAGCTTTGATTCTGCATAGTATTGGCGTTACGGGAAGCGGGATGGATAACAAGGTCTTTTTTTATACTATTTCAATCCTGAGGAAATGAATGAATGCATTGAAACATCGGATTCATTGGCGCCATTAATTGCCGAGTGACATTGCGTAGTTCGTTTGGTATGAGCAGTGCAATAATAAGCCGGGTACACTATATATACAGGAAACTACGGCCACCGTTATGTGACAGGGCGTCTATAGGAACATCAAGCTCCAGGGAGAGTACATAGATAAGAGAAAGAGGACCCTTTTATCTCAGAGCATTTCGGTCTCTTAGTTGATATAGCTAGAGAAGGACAATGCTCTTCTCCTATATAGGCAGGAAAATGTCTATTTCGTATTTCTGAAGGCATAGTGATGTCACCAGAAAGAGGAAATTAGCCCCTGATACCTGTTATTTGAGAACTATATCCAGCTTTCTACTCAATGTACGTTTGATATCATAATATTTGTGCTTTTTCTTTTCTTTTCCGTTAATCTACTAAACAGGTACAACTAATGGCCGGAATGTATATTTAAAGCCTGTTTCGCTGCTGCCTTGAGAGCTGGTATGGAAATCAAATAAGACATTCTTGAGCAAGGAGGAAATTCTCACATAATATGTCTCGGAAGTCGCGCGGTGTTGCATCCGTCGCCGGTCTTTTTGTCGATATCTCCGAGAGGAATCGGCCCTCGTGTGAAACATGTTTGCGGAGAAGTTATAATAAGCAACTGCTTCTTACGAAGTATGCGAAGTGTACCTAGTAGGGTGCCTGCCATATATACACGTGCCCATACTTTACATATGCCATACTTTACATATGGCGATCTTGTTCCTTCACTACAACATACGGAGTAGACAACGGCGATACATCTCTGCTTAAACATAGACGCGGGCTCTTCTTCTTTAAACGCAAGACAAAGTGAACCCATATCCTTTTGCACCTTTTTGACACTCGCAACTATGCATTTCTCCAAGCTACTTCCCTGCGTTCTGGCTACATGTGCCGCCGCTGCTCCAGCCGAGATGATTCCTGTAGCTCCGCTCGTGAGTTCCCTTTTAACGACCCCTTTATGACCCTGATATGACTGTATCTCGCTAAAAAACTGAAATGAAGATAACTTTATACCGCGACCTTGGATGGGAGGGACCTCAGTTCGCTGTACGCAACTTGGAGACTTGTGTAAAGGTCGTTGGTCCACCGTATGTTTCTCTTCCTGATCGATGTCTAATGTTTTTTTACTAACGAAGGCGAAGGTATGGTCATGTACAATCGGCAAAGCTGTGGCCGAATTCTCCTCCATCTAGGGTTTGCACTCTGTATTCGTAAGTTATTTTACCCAACTTGACTAATGCATAACCTCATCTATCCTCTAAGTCTAACATCGTATCCTTGCTCTTTTTAGTACTAATAACTGCGAAACTGGAACTGCGATTTTTTACATGACAAAATCGAATAGCGAGGTCAACATCCGTCGCAACACGGATGTTCGGTCGGTTTATTGTAAAGGCGCGAGAAATTAATACCTGGAGTGGATGTTTTAATATACAAATATGCAAGATGTCGTACAAAAGAGCAAAAAGGATGACTATTTCCCCTTTTCTGTAGAAGAAAAGCAAAAGTCTTACAATTCTGAAGAGGGCAAGATTATATTGATATCCTATAGGGGTGGTTTGATCATATATTTAGCCTTTATGAGACAATGAAGAGATGTTTACGGATGTTAGTTATATAACCAGTTGACCACCTGATTAGGTAGAACTTCAAATTGCTAGACTTGATATAATTTGTATATACAACCCTGATTTGGACAAAGAAATTGAATACATATAGTACAATCACTGATACATAACGGAATGGTAGTCACCAAGCGAGCAGCTGTGTAGTACAGATTGTTTAGACTTCTCGCTTAAATGAATACAGATTAGGCTACCGAATTACGTAGCAATAAGTAAAGGAGAGAAATGGGGAAAACTTGGAGTATTCCATCTACTCACGCTGGTTTCTGTATACTATGTCTCGGATCCTAGTCAAATCCGAAGGCTTGCGGGTTATCCGTGAATATCCCCGACGGAACGGTGTGGTGTAAGACATCGAGAGTAAAGAAGCATTCGTCTGGAGTAGCACTTCAGTCAAAATCTAGGTATGTGCAGCTCTCATTCCTGCTCGACAGACAGTGTCTCTTCTGCCCTCCGCTACAACGGTTCCTAATGAAGTATAGCTGCTCTGCCTTTCATAGAGCAACCACTGTTATGTGCTTTTCCAAGCTGACTCCAGATTTTAAACGGCCGTTACTGCCGTGACTGAATATGTGAGCTTCCATCGCCCTTTATAAGCCACGATGTTTATCATCGGATCACTACAAAGGGGACAGGAGCTAAGTTTGGGATTTGGCTCCTTGATGAATGCTTAAAACTTGTAGACGACGAGCAAAAAGCCTCCAAGCCCTTTAAATTACTACCCTTTATTCCTGACCGAGTGATGGCTTAAGATATGATCAACCATGTTGAATCAGGACGGATGGATGGAAATTTCCCTGACCTTTATTTTATACGCGTGAGTTGCTCTTTAAACACATACTATATTTTGCTCCACTCACATCACATGTTTAGAAAACAACAAAAATCGTACACCTTCGTACGCTGCCCTTTTCACAAATATTAAGCCGAAGAATTTCGCTATGCCGATAAGCCGATCTTTTTACGGCAAACATCATTACAACCGAGCAAGTGATGATTCCATATCCCTTTTCAGGGAGCTTTATATCCATTCCTGCAAGATTAGTTTTAGATCTTATGGCTTTCCTTTTAATAGAGATGCCTGTGAAGTCATGTGCTGAAAGCATTGGTCGAGCTGAGCGAGAGTGGTGGACTGGGGGGTTTCTGACAAATGGAGCGGTAGAGACAAATGCCGATTACATGCTTCAGCATGTTTAACATTTATGTCATATGTCTGAGCACATATTAACCAGGATAGCTATACATAGATAGATTCTATGCGCCATCTTTGGAAAATCTGGCATTGAACTCTGTAGGAGTGATCTCTAGGAATCAGGTAGGTCGTATTAGATGTAATAGAGTGGATGAGCTGAGAAAGAATACTACAAGATAAATGCAAGTTGTTTACGGAACAGTAAAAGAAAGAGAGAGTAGACGAAGCATTCCAGAAGGACATGCATGGCACGGACATTCAAATGACATGTCTCTGGTGTCAGTCAAACCTACGAAGCCTTCCCGATTTGCTCCTTGGAACGTCTCAGAGAGAGTAAACATCGTGTGAAACATAAAACAGCAAGAAAAGCGACAGGAAATACAAAGCCCCCCAGGTATATATATCTCTCACTCACTGCCGTTGTGATATTGGCGGCCCCTCTGATCATTGCTTGTAATATTATTATTATTATTATTAAAGAAATAAAGCCTTCTCTATCTATTTTATTTTTTTTACATTTTTTCCAACCGCAGATATGCGTTTCAACCAACTGGTCCCGTGTATTCTAGTCTCTGCGACTGCTGCAGTTGCTCAACTGATTCCAGTTGGCCCAATTGTGAGTCCCCCCCTTAGATGACTTTGGCTGTAATATATGCAACCTCATCTGTAGTGATATTTGTTAACAAGGGAAAAAAGGCAACACTCTACGATCAACCCAACTATCAAGGAAACTATTTTATTGCAGGCAGAGTCGGCCAATGCCTACAACTCCCCAGTAACGTGTATGTTCCTCTCTTGAGCTAATATTCGACCATTCGACGGAGTACTAATCATGCCATAGCATTGGCAATGTGAGCTCAGTGCAACTGCAGAATTTTCCCCAACCCTTCTATGTATCTTGCGCCCTTTACTCGTGAGTTACTCCTTGGCTATTCTAGTAACATTCATGTTCCTCTTGGCTAACGTCCCACGCTCGCAAAGAACCGATTACTGCAAGGACCCAGCAGCATCCGCCATCTGGTACGCTACCGCATTATTCGATAACAGCATTCTCCCGAACACCGCCATTCGGTCAGTTTCTTGCAAGCTTTCTCAGCTTTTGCCTTAAAATTTAGAAGCAATACGTAGCGGTAATCATGAGGGATGTATTGCTATACTTTCTACGGATGGAGTTGGGAGGAATTAGCTGTCTTGTAAGGATAGTGTGATCTTATGACTTTGAAGTCGAAAGCATGCGGGGAGCTGTCTACTTCACATTAGCTCAGGAGGTGGAATACTACCCAATGATACAATTAATTAATTATACTTTTCTCAAGGTATATGAAGCCTGTGTGCCATGTGCTCTTTACGGGGGCGTAATCTGCCTGCTGGATACGAAGAGGGGGCTGAAGAACCAGAAAGTCAAATTGTAATTTTGGAACATCATCTGACCGTATCAAACAAACACACGAATCATTGCGTCCGATCTTCACCTCAGGCAAGTTCACTCACCATCGTGAATGAGAGAACCAATTACGATCACATACGGAGTACATTCTGCTAATATCACAGCCACACTCTAATCTTCGCCGCAAGCTTCATTTAGAACAGAGACGCCCGCCTCCCCGGACGATACCAACTGCATCCGGGAAGCAGTCCCGCCAGTACGCGCCTACGGGAACAAAAAGAAGATGGAATCACGCTGATGCTTATGATACGTAGAATGCAAAAAAAGAAATGGTGATTCCGCCCGGGCTCGAACCGGGGACCTTTTCGGTGGCGTTAAACGTGTTAACGAAATGTCATAACCAACTAGACCACGGAACCAATCGTCTTTCATGGGTTGCATCCGCACTATCTGGACTGTTATTCTGTCAACAGTGGTGAAAGCCAGACTTTGAGGATGAATCCAAGATATCTCCAGTATGCAATTGAGATGAATGTCTATTTTCTTAATTTCATGCCATTGGATGGATGAGTATTATCGTTTGGGCATGACACCTCCTCAATGAGAACCAACCCCCTCTTACTCAGAACCTTTCACGACCCCTCTTCTCGCCAGAAAGACATGGACGGCGCCCAACATCGTCTAGGTCCAACTAGCTGAGAACTGCACCCTGGCACAAGTGATAGCTATCTTCTTTGTCTCCTCTATCTTGTCTACTCCGCAACTTGCTTCGAATACAGTCGTACGCGCTGTATGCACAATGCACATGCATCCTTCTGTCGGATCATCCCCCGACACTGACACGCGCATGGCTTCGGCGATGGCTTACACAAGGGCCACCAAGGAAGCTGGTGCGTTTCGCCTGGTCGGCGATGTTACTACCACATACTTTTTTCTCGTTTTCGAAGGGCCGGCCCAGCTGAATGAGGGGGAATAGGCGCCCGGATCGATTAGCTGTGGTTGGTGCGTGAGCTGAGCTGCAGATGCCCAGCCCACCTAGTCGTTTCTTGGTAGGTCGGAGTTGGTGATGCCCGGGTCATTTTTGGCGTCAATGCCACCGCTACCACTGCAGACATGGAACATTGGCGCGAATGTATGACAACAAACAAAGAGAGGCTCGGCGCCTTGAATCTCGCCGGGAAGAGGCCCAACGGATGATCTGGGAGTAGTCGATTGCCGTTTCGTGCTAATGCTTTGGTGTGAGATGCCACGGTACAAGCGTGAATCCTGCTTGAGAATGCCTGCGTTAGTACGAAGTAGACTTTCAGTTCTCACGCGCAAGTACTCGTATGTGTCTCGTGCATTTCATCTCACCTCGCTTCAATCACCTTACAAGGAGATACCACTCGTCTAATCAATCATACAGCTGTCTCACATGCTTCATAATGGTGCAAACGCCCAAACGCTAACCCCGCGATCATACGGACCAGCATGTTAGTGGTGCCAACGTGGCGATTCCTTCACAAGCTTCCAGCTCCTTCTCTGAAGCAAGCTTGATAGAGCTCAGTGCTTATTGTTCACACACAAGGCTCCCACCTGCGTCAGCCAATAGCCAGCTTGATTCCAAGCTTCCGTGGACGCAGCTGTTACACATGCAGCTGCGCTAGGGCCTGCTTCATCTTACAGTGGTTGTGACAATATGGCCGATTGGATTCATGAGCAACGCTTAGATGCAAGCCCAAGCAAGCGTTTATGCATTGAAAGGGCTCGTAGCATTATTGCATTAGCACAGCTTCTCCCCTTGCTCTTTTTGAGCCTCGAAGGATCACCGGCCAGCAGAGAAGGCGTTTCATTGCGGTGCTTCACCGTCGGCCGATGGTTCTTCCTTATTTGCATTTGGGGGTCATTGCTGGTCACCATACTGTACGTCTGCAGTCACAGTGCCAAGTGTAGGATACATGGCCCCGAGTATTTGGAAGCAAGACAAGGGCGTCGCACAATAGCAGCAAGCGGACTGATGGAAAATGACCCGTCTCGTCTCTCCGAGGTTGTATTCTGTGCTCATGACACACGTGCCCTCCACGATGGGTATCATCTTTATCAACCAAGGTGTAATTCGCAAGACTGAGCCCGTTAGAAACGGCCGCGCCGCCGCGTCCCATATGCTAAGTTGACGGGCGTAACAGATATAATAACCATGTTCCACCGAAATGACAATCCACAAAAAAACCAATACTCATCAGCCCATCATAAATACGGATGGAGCACTACAGTATTTGAGTATGGTACTCCGGTGTGCTCCATACATATATACGGAGCAGCAGTATATCATCTAAATGTGGCGCTCCGAGCTGCAAAATCCAACCTCCACCGGCTTAGGTAAAGAGGGAGCAAAATCTATGACGAGACAGTGAGTTTCATCTTGAGCTTTTTTGCCCACTAGTAAATATCCCGGCACCGTGGGGGGAATCATCCACTTGCGGGCGTTGGCCAACGAGCGAATGTGTCTATTAACATGAGACTGGCACTTGTACAAGTATGCCCTCCTTGCCTCCCGAGTGAGTTTTTTTTTTCCATGCTCAAGGGAACAGCAGAGAATAAAAATAGAATCAATTAGCTGTGCAGCACTTGTACGGAGCAGGACGTAGTGCTGATGAAGCGACTTTAGCTCATGTGCGGCAAATCTCTCCTATTGGTAAAAGTGAATCTCGCCCAGCTCAATCCGCCAAAGTCTACTCGGGATTGATGCCTTTTTTGACAAGCCGTAAGAGGTGACATGATGAAGAATATCAAAACACCCAGTTACCTAAGATTGAGAGGCAATATTGGACATATCAAGTGCTGGGCGAGAAGATGATGGACGCATTAATGTCCATCAATGGCTTTCTACCTATCTAGTAGTTTATCCATATGGATACAGGCACTATCCGTATGCTCCGTAATTCTGGTTTCAAAACACCCGAGCTGCTGCAAGCACTGCTACTAAACGGAACACCACTCGGCAGATCTCTGTCTTTCTCTCTGTGTGTTTACCCGCTCCATCCGCTGGTCTAGTGCATTGCCAATCTGTTTTTCCCGCCACCCCGCAGAAGTGAGTGGACGCGTAAGAAGAGTACGGAGTAGCAAGTGTGGGATGGTGCGGGACAGGAGGAAGCAGTTTAATTAAACTCCCAACACACACAAAGTGAATCCCTTACTTGTCTTGCCAATCCGTCAGGTGCTGCACTGTGACCGCCTATTCAGTGGGATGATGGGCTGGTATTTTAGCTACAGTGCAAGTATGTAGTAATAGTAGTATAGTAGGAGTAGCACTGAGTACTCATGCATATCATCATTCTTTCAAACTCTCTTTCAGCTCCGCAAGCCTAAGAAGCGGGAGGACTGGCACATCGGCTAGCTTTGGCTCAATCCCTTCGCTTGGTGTTAGTCTTTAGATAGGTTACGTTTTGAAGCATGGATCAACTAGGCGTCCCTTGCAGACGTGGCACGCGAGGATGAGGAAAATATCGAGTAGAGTGCGCAAGGCGCTGCGTGCTTGCCCTACGTGCTTTCCTCACGATCATGACGAGTAACAAGAACACTACTGGTACTACTGCTAGGAAGCGTTACAAGTAAAGCAAGGGAGAGCAGATGAAAAGAAGGAAAAACGAATCTCGCTAGAATGAGCGGTGAGCGACGTAAGAATGCTTCTGTCTCTTTCATTCATGCGTTTTGTCGCACCCCCTTTTTCGCTTCCCTTTTTCTCTCTCTCTCTTTTTCTCGCACGTCATTCACTGCCCTGGGTCCTTGCTCCGTAAATGTCAATGCTTCTCCACACATTCATACAGGCCCCTGCACAGAGAGAAAGAGACAAGAGGGTCGAGAAGGTGAAACGAAACAGCACCAGCCAGCAGCCGTGGCACATGATCACATGGAGCAGTGCAAGTGGAGAAGCGGAGCCCCCTCGTTCAACAAAGTCTCGCCTAGTCGATCGTCCAAGCCACTTCGCGATGGACGGCCTCTCCCGTGATAAGCCAGCTCCACGCGGAATGGGAGGCCAGAGTTGCAGCCAGATGAGCCGGATATCTCTCTGCGAGCAAAGTATCTCCTCTCCTCGCTTCCTGGGCGTGATGATCACCGTCTGCAAGACACACGCGTCAGCTAGGCCACTACGGTATCGCCCGAAGCAAGCCGGGAGACCAGTGGCAGCCATCTCACAGGCGACTTCTGTGCGGAATCTATAAAAACGTGCCCAAACAAGCGGACTGCTTTCCCAATCTTGGACTGGATGCGGCGGGCATAGGGAGTACATCGGCCGATGTAAACGCCTTTTCTTTTGAGAGGACACTCGGAGATGAATGCTTCTTGCGCGCTCTATACTACTGGTTTCAAGTAGTATACGAGAGATGAGGCTTTCTAGTCCAGCACTAGAGGTAGGTTATGAGCGCGCCGAACCTTTCCACCAGAGCTGTATTAGAGCGCCAAAAGAATGGACTGCTAGTACTAGTGCTCCCTGATTAATAGTTCTACTCGTATCCCCATCACTGGATGCCATCTTGAACCGATCGCCGGGAATATCAGCCGTGGCGCTCGCAAGTAACTGGATAGCTACTAGTAGACTCTCATTACTAGTAGTGCGAGTAGGATTGCGCATGTGCGGAGTACTTGTAGGACGAAATGCCAGCTCACTTGCTGGCTGGCGGCGGCTCTTTGGACCACTTGGATAACGGATACAGACGCGCCCGGATCTGGGAAGAGCTTAGCCTTGAACGGTGGTTGCGGTGGTGGACGCCTTTGATGCTGTGGCTTTCTTCGATTGCTGGGGTAGAGAATTGAAAGGCTACGAAGCAGATGAAACGCTTGCTCTCTACTGCTTCGAAGGGAAAGGCTGGCCTGCTACGCTAGGGACATTGCGCCGAAGCAAAAGAGCTGGCAGAGCTGGTCTATCGACCCGGGCGCCAAAAGTACGAGTGCTAACACGAACCGCCAAGAGACGGAGAGGCGCGAGGGCCGTCACTTAGGCGTTCAGCCACTCGGTCATCTCGGTGTCTTTTTCTTTTTCTTTTTGTTAATGGAAATTGAAGCTCTCCTCGTCTAGTGGAGACAGTCCCACGGGATCCAACGGCGCTATAGAGGAGCCGGATGCAAGGAGAGGAACAAGCGAGCAAGCGAGCAAGCGAGCGAGCGAGATGCGGCTCAGGTACGGGTACTCTGTAAACGCAAGTCATTCGTTCTAAAAGTAGTACGCGAACGACGCAGCATGTTGTCTTGAGACCAATGTTTCTCGCGCAGGGCAGTAGAGTAGTACCTGTATTTCTGCTGCCAGACCTACAAGTAGAGGAATGGACATGGACGAGATGGAGATGGCCCCTTGCCAGCGGCATATTTCGTCTTCTCGGCAGTATTACTATACTGCACGAAGCAGCAAGCAGGGAGTCGTAGTCGTATTCTTGTGGTATGAAACAAGGGATACCGGAAGACCAAAGACGCCTTTGCACTATGCCATTGACTTATCAGGTCCCATTGAGATGGCGGAGAGACAGCCCGTCTCTATGTGAGTGCGAAGAGCAGTGGCATCGCATGACTTACATGATATAATCACCATCTCCTCTTTGCCTCCCAGCCAGCTCGAGCCACGAGCGAGTCAAGCCTTCAGAGGACTCGTGTGAGTCGAGACACCTTTTGAAAGACGCTAGAAAGCCAGGCACGAGAACAATTTTGAACCCCTTGCATACATATTGGTACATACTTGTATGCTCCCGAGTCTGCCGGTCCAGTAGCTGCGGCCACAATGACTGAGAGGTGTGAGAGCATATTAATTTGTATGCCTAAAGGTACGTTGTAGTCTCAGCTGTCTCTGCCTGCGGTTCATTCCCTTATCCGGGATTCCAATTCGGATCAAACAGAGAGACAGGGCTTTTTGATTTGGCTAGGCTAGTTTCTTACTGCTTGCGCTGCCAGCCCTCGTTTTCCATCTTATTGCCATGGTTCCTTTTTTTCTTCCCTTTTTTTCTGCCTTATCCGGCTGCTCACACCGCCTGAGAGGCGAGTCGTTGACCCCAGATGGCGAATGAATGGATCAATGCATGTCTGAGCTCACTGGGCCCTGCAGCCGATTTGGCTGACCGAGGAACTCCGATCAGACCTGATTGCTTGCGGAAGATCGAGAGCCCTTGCATATACAGGTACGTACGCGCAGTCGCACTGCGTGAAATAGGTGTGCATCTACCGCTATCATGCAGACGCCACCACCGTTGGAGGCGCTGTGGTCGTATAATCGATAGTTTGCAGGTGTTGGGTAGCAGTGATAGAACTCGTATGCATGGCGTTTACGCAATGATGCAAGGGGGCAGGAATTAGCCTCTTCTCTCAAAGGACACGAGAAGCGGCTTCACAACGCACAGGCCGAAGTGATCATCGTGGACGTGTCCCTTGTTACGATACTTGTACAGTATGCCTGCAAAAAGCTCGACAAACCTTGGAAGAGCAAGGCTAGGGGGAGTTACAAGGCCAATTGGTCCTGTAAAAGATGAAGATGGAATGCGGAATGCTCCTGGATCAACACCATACTGTACGTCTGAGTGTGTCGTATTCTCTACTAAAGGCAAGGTTGCAAACCAAGACCTTTAGTCGTATTGGGCACTACAGGTGCTACTACTGCTAAGGTTGAACTAGTTGCTGCTGCTACAAAAAGAATCCTAGATTCAAGTCGAGACAAACTTCATCAAGAAATTGCCCGGCGTCCTGCTCTTTTTGGGGCTGGCCATCCGAGGCGCGGCCATGGTTAATTGCCCCCAATGCTACTCTCCCATACTCCGTTATACGGGACGTCAGACATAACTACCGACTGTGAGTGAGATTCTGTGCCTGGTTCCTGGCTGGGCCCCAGCTTTTTGAGCATTCGAGCTCCGTACTCCGTACTGTATAGTAGCTCCGTGGGTCCCGTCTACTAGCAAGAGACACTAGAAAGAGAGGAGAGAAAAAAAGAGGAAGAAGGGAGTGCGGCAAAGTCTTGGGGACAAGGTCTTGCGATGGATGGCTGGATTGCCAAGCTTGCTTTGCTGGAATGCGGTCGCTTGGGGGCGAAGCGAAGCGATTCTCGTCCAACAGGCAAAAGCCAATCAGTCACTCAGTCACTCAGTCACTCAGTCAATCAATTAAGCAGTCAATCAATTAATCTGAGAAGCTCTCCCCCTCACCTCTGCGACGACCGCGTGGCGTGGCGGAATCCAACGGACGCTCCAAGATCGGCCACCTTCAATCCATCAATAGCCCAAACTCCTCCAACCAGAGGCCCCAACCGCAACCTCTGCACATGGTTCATCCCTCGGACAGGCCCATTCGAGTCAGGACTGTGCCGTAGTGCCACTGACACGTCTGCAAGATGCGCCACGTTTCCCTGCTGGCTCGGGCCAGGGTCACAAGGATTGGCGTCTTGAAGACTCGCAGCTTTTTTTTCCCTCCCCCCAGCTCCAGAGACCCCCCACAGCGAACCCCTGATCATCCCCCGAAAGGGGAGGCACCTGATGGAGAAGAAACTCGTTGTTGAGTGGGCGATAACGCCTCCAAGCCCACTGCTGTTGATGCTGCTCTGCTGCCAGAATGGCTAGGCTAGCGAGCCTGAAGGAGAAGATTTGCCGTGCACCCACCACCGCCCACTCACACCCATTTCTGATGAACCATCCAGCATGTATCTACTGTACTTCGTATGTCTTGAAGGGTTGCATCTAAGACGAGGTCTCGCTCGCTGGGCTAAGCTATGGGCTACTGGTTGATCACACTAGCAGTTCTGTTCACGGCACACTCGCAATGGTACCGTATTGCCACGACTATTAGCTACTATTGCTTCGTTGCCTTTCAGCTAGCATTGTTCACTCCCTCTACGAGTATTACTGCAAGAATGATCATTGCTACTTGGATTATGGAGTACTGTTACTATCACGTTCTCCATACCCCATGCGGAGTAGTCTCGCGGAGCAATATTTGCTTCTTCACTATACAATAAATCACCGCGAGCACTCACTTGAGCTGTTTTGCATTGAACCAGGGTTGACGGGTGGATCACAAGTGGGCACTTCTCACACCCCTGGACCCTTCGCCTACACGCCTTGACACCATCTGCAAAAAGAGGTGTAAAAGAGGTGTCGCAGTCTCCAGTTGAGTGCATAATAGCACTACGAGCACTCCGTATATACATAGGAGCAGCAGTGGCACTGCCTACCTCACCTTTTACTAGTACAAGTATAGTACAGTAGTATACTGTACCACTACCGGGACTTCGTACGTGCTCTTACTTGTACGCTTGCATGCGGCTCCATGAACCTGCACTTACACATCCGTAGTAGTACTATTAGTATCCCGTCCGCCCTCTTCTTGCCAGAACCCCCCCTTCTCCTCTCCTGTGCTTCCATAGGGCATCTGTACTTGGGCGCTGTTGCTTCCAAGTACTCGCTCTTCGTTAGGGCCTAACAGGGTTGGAATATGATTCTCGAGCCTTGAGCGTGAGTTGATCATCCACTGGCTTTACGCAATCTCATAATTGCCATACTCGCACAATTCTTCCGCCGTTGATAATTTCAGGGGCCCTGGAAGAGTTGTAAACGACCAGGGAGGAAGAGAGAAAAAAAGACTAATCAGTGGACACCAGTTGCCATTCGCTTCTTCTTCTTCTCCTTCTTGTTCCGGATCTTACAAGGAGGGAAACCGATCGCTTATTTCAACAATATCAACAAATTTCTTTTTGACGTGCGCGATATCAATCGCCACCACTCACATACTCGACGCTGTTCTTGTGCTTGGGAAGAGTCTTGCTCGGATAGAGCTAGTCGAATCCCAAGGAACAACGGCATCGAAGGGATTTTTCTGAAGCAAAAGCAATATTCGCTTTCCAAAATAAAAATAAGAAAATAAGAAGAAAAGGGGATCCGTGATATACCGAGTCGTCCGAATGGCCTTGTGATACCGGCATCTCCACCACGCCTTCTTCCAATCAACCTTTCAGCTCTAATTCCCTTACTCAATCGCCGCAACCACGCCACGAAACCGACAGCATGGCTAGCTCTTCTTCGCATGAAACCGTCACCATCGTTCTGGCTACGGCCATCCCGTCCGTATTCCTCATCGTCTTAGCCGCCGCCATATATCACCGAGTCCGAAGACGCAGAGCTCGATTTCGCAACAGGGGAATCACACCGATTGACGATGAGGAGATTGAATCTTGGAAGATTGGTCGGACTCACAGCGTCGACGCTGAAGAGAAGCTGCCCAGTACCCCAAAATCAGCCATCAGCGAGCCGAAGCGGGTTCATCACTCTCACCACGCAAGCACATCTATTGGTTCTGTAAAGTCGTCCAGCGTCATTGTCTACCAGAACCGGGTCTCTGAGGAACAGCTCCCCTGGTCTCCCGCGAACGCAAAGCAGAGCATTGATATCCCTCCGACGCCAGTCCTTGCGCGAGCACCAAATTCTCGGCCAGGCCTCACAGACGAAACAGTCCGAGGTGACAAGGCCTACGTCACTATCAAGCGGACTCCGTCGTCACGTCTGACCAAGACCAACCCTCCTCGTCATACGCGGACCCGAAGCACACGCAGCACGCGAAGCAGTTTCGGTTCCAGCGCCAAACGAGAGCAATGGTACAGCCAGACTCCGGAGCAGAACTCTCCTCGGCAGTCTGCCGATATATACTCCAAGTCCGCGCCGGCATCCCGCAGAGCAACTATTTCGACACCAGCCAACCATGCCACTCGGCAGGGCTTTCGGGAAGATGAGGTCCCTCTGACTGGTCTATCGCCACGACCAGTGGTGCATAGATCCGACATTGGGCGTGCCATAGGATAAGCGACTTTGGAAAGCTATTTAAGCTCCTGTTGTGAGTCTAACTCAGTACAAGCCGAAGTAAGGCTCGTGACAATAAAGTGAGCTCTGAATACCGGTTTGCCTTACTCACTGCGGTGGATGAGGCGGGAGAAATATACGTTCTGACAGCCGCCTCTATGAAGAATGTGGCAGCGATTATTATTCATTCGCACTTCTTGAGTGGAATGGGACGTGTCTATGAATTGTCACAGGTTCACGACAGGTTCCCTTCCAACACACGTTTTTTTTTTCAACATGAATTATTCCGTACTTTTCCCATTCCTTTTCGCATACGCGGGTGTTATCACTCCTGCGGAGGATTCGTATGCCAGGCACCTTTTAGTCGCTTCATTGGCAAGCGACGACGATTGCAGGCTGAGCCTTGATTCTCTTTTTCCTATAGTATGATTTATTTGATATATGACGGATATACCCACATGCTTCTTTTTATGTACCATGAGCAGGCGCATATCACTGCCATGGAGGTTTTTTATTTTTATTTGCACCTTACCTTGAGATTTGAATTGAAGAGAGAGGAATTTACTTGAGAATAAGATGAGGGCATGAAGACATGCCGTGGACGATATGAGAGAGAGTTTTAAAGCGACCATTCCTTTGACAAGCTGATTGACGATGAGGAGAGAGGCTGAGATATATGCGAGAGAAAAAAACAGAAAAAGAAAAGGAAAGAAAACTACTATAGCCAAATTGAACACTCTGAACAAGAGAAGCTATCTTCAAAGTGAAGGATAATATATGGTGCATGCATTTTTAACAGTTGATGTTTCCTGAGATGGTCACGGAGTAGTAGGTATGTATGTACTGGTTACCTCTTGTAGTGCTATTAGCACAGCTAAAATAGCCTAGGGGCTGTAGTATAGAGTACCTTTCCCTGAGTCCCGTCGGCTACTTGTCAAGTAAAAAACCACTTAACGCGCGCCACGGCGGGGGGAACGCGTCTAGCACGTCCTTTTCTTTTCCGACTCCATAATCTAGACATAACCATAGCTGAGAGTCCCATTCAGCAATTGACGCGCTCTTACTTGGATTTCTTCTCAGACAGGGCGAACCTGCTATACCCTCACTTATTGCACCCTGGCTCGGTACCTTACATAATTGGCCAAACATTCCTCTTACCAGATGCGGTTCTGCTAGCCTTTTGGCCCCCCCCTTCATCTCGACCCCGGACTAAGGAAAAAATTCAAGACGGTCCGCAACAGAACAGCCTGCTCTCCTTATCTACCCAATTGATATCATCGCTACGATCCAGCGGGTCTACTTTAATTTCTACACGCTGCACTTGAGTCAGATATTGTGTTGAGCTCAGCTTGGTTTGCCTTTTTGTGCTTCTGTTTGAGAGAGCGTGGCTTATCTGTCGAGGGGGCTAATACTCGTATTTTCTTTTTGACTTGAGCCCTCGCTGCTTTCTCATCCTTCTCTCTTCTTTTCTTTCCACTACCCTCATTGCCAGTTCTTTCAGTTCATTTCCTCACGCTATATATAGAGAGGCTGGGTGGGAGTATATGGCACTTTGGCTTTGTCCTTTTCTCACCGAGCCTTGATTCGCCGGCGAGATCCGAATTTCTATATATTCATACAGACTTATCACGCTCATCTGTCTGTCTGTCTGTCTGTCTGTCTGTCCGTCTGTCTCATCCCGCCCCACTGAATCTTCAGCTCGCCATATTATAATCCATACACCTTCGTCATCTAAACGAGAAAGTAAAGATGCCGCCTCGCAAGTCCGACGTTAGGGCGTCAACCCCTGTTGCCGCTGAGGAAGCGTCCCCTCCAGCAAAGCCATCACAGGATAAGAAGGACAAAGAGAAGGATAAGGATAAGGGAAAAGGAGAGGATGCTGTGACGATCGAGGTGTGTTTTATTTCTCTTCTATTTTCCCTTTTCAGATATACGAAGATTCTCGTCTTTTATCTCTTCTATTTTTTTGCGTTTTCTCTTCACCCAGTACTATTTCTTTGAAGAATGAGGCGTAATGCTCTCAGGAAAGCAAAGCACCAACCAGCCAGCGTCAAATCTGTATCATCAGGAGCTAACATGCTTTCCCAGGACTTGAATCTCCCAAAGTCGATAATCACAAGATTGGCAAAGGGGAACCTGCCCCCAAACACGCAGATTCAAGGAAATGCAATCCTCGCGCTGAGCAAGAGCGCTACTGTCTTCATCAGCTATTTAGCTTCACAGTATGTCCCTTTGTCTTTTATAGTATCTTGTTTCATCTTTCCATAGTTCAGTGATTCTCAGCCCTTTCGTAAACGTTGGAGAACCTTTCACACTTTCCTTCTACAGCTGAGGGACAGATCAAATCATACATCCCAAATCCAGGCCAAATTCTACAAAGAACCGCGGAGCTAACCACAATCACATCACAGCGCCAATGAAAACACCGTCGCTGCAGGCAAAAAGACCATTTCTCCAGCCGACGTTTTCAAGGCATTAGAAGATAACGAGTTTTCTTTTCTGAAGGAGCCTCTTGAGGCCGAATTTGCCAGTACGTCTACGCACAACCTCCTCACTAAAATCATCCCATGAGAAAATATTATCACAACATACGTCCCTTTGAGGGGGGGAATCACATCTTACTGCCCTATACATAATATGCAAACCCTTTTCTTTTCCTAACCTTGCTCTCTCAGAATTCACCGCCGTACAAGCCGAAAAACGCACATCTTACCGCCAAAAAGTTCGCGCCACCAAGCCCAGCCCTGGCGGCGACGACACCGAAATGGCCGACACAACCATTACCTCAGAAGCATCTCCTTCATCCGGCCCGCGTGCTAAAAAGGCCCGTGTCGATCCATCTGCCACGGAAGACGCGGAAGATGAAGAGATTGATGCGATTGTCGACGATGATGACGAAGAAGAAGAGGAAGATGATGACGATGAGAATGAGGGCGATGAAGACGCTCACGACGACGGCGAAGAGGAAGAGGAAGCTGGTGACGAGGAAGAAGACGAGGCAGGCGAGGCCAGTGGAGATGAGACGCAGGATGCGCTGGAGGAGAGGAGGAGTAGAGATGATGGAGATGATGAGGCACTGGAGGGAGATGAGAGTGACTGAGTAGGGTTTGGATTTAAGCAAAGGATGGAGTTAAGAAGAGATTTTGTTTTTGAATATTGAAAAAATAACTTGTACTTGATTAATTATACTTATAACATGACACTGAAAATCCATAAGTACTAGATGAACATCAAAGAGGCCGATGCCTCATTCGTCCCTTGAAAAGCAGATCACATCGCACCGCATTCATATCACAGCTAGGCAACGATCCAAAGTTATAAAATAAAAACAGAGTAAATAAAGATGAATATCCTCCATCCTAGGAAAAGACATAAATATAAACCTAATTTCAAGACATAAAGAAATTATCACATATCCCGAAAATTCCCTATCATCATAATATACCTTCCTATATAACCCTTAATCATTCCTCCTCTTTCTTTGAAACACACGCTCAACCCAAATTCCCTCAAATAAACCAGCAAGGATAAAATAATCGAAGCAAAGCCCACAGACGGCCACCTATTTCGCCAATAGACAAGAAAAAAAAAATAAGAGCAAAATGTTTTTTTTATTTTATTTGTGTACAGATTTCCCCATCTCTCCACCCTTTGTCAGTGAGGCTGGCCTCTAGGCTCATTAGGCCAGCTATTCGAACGAATAGTGTGACAAAGTTTCGACTCGGCGGTTATAATCCATGATCGGAGCATGGATAAAGACATTTCGTGGACAGTCAAGACACCGACGACACGAACGAATCGGCCATCTATGCAAGCATGAACCAAAGCAATGAAAACAGCCTTTTTCGAGGGTAAACCCGACGTCTGAAAAAGACGGCAGACGCCAGAGAGCAGTCAACGTTGAGAAAGTAGGGTTCAGTAAAATAAAAAATCTCAATTTCTCTCATAAATTGTGTTCGACGACTAAATCAAACCAAGTGGTATCAACAGCAACGCAAACATGCCCCGCCAAAACATGAGAATTAGCCGTGAAGAGATGCCAAGTAGGAGTTTCCTCCCTTCGTGAATACCATAACCAACACACGTAAAATTCCTCGCCCAGAGAACATTCTGGGCTCTTAAAAAAACAAATCGGCCGTTAGAGAAAGGGGGGGAGGGGTGGAAAAGATTCGACGGTCAAAGCCAAATGGGATGGTGTGCTGGGTTCTTATAAAACCACTAGCCTAACAAGAAAAAAGAAGAAGAAAGGTGAAAAGAAAGAAAAGAAAAAAAGGAAAGAAATATATCCCTACCGATCTCCCTCCGACTCCTTTATCCTGCCTGAGCCAGATGCTGCGCATCGTTTTCAAAACGAGCCGCTGACCCAAGAAAGCAAAAAGCCGCTCCAACCAACCTGTATGCTTGGGTATCTGGAATACTGCAGGAGCTCGGTCCCAGAAAATAAAAAGCCAAAAGAACTAACCAGTCTTTCAAACTAGAACGTGCAGAAAGACAAGAGTCGCAAGCAACGCAGAAACATCTCATACTTTAACAATATTGACTACCATATGTCCCAGCCGTTCGCAATGGCTGCTTCACGCCATACGCCATCAGCAGGACTATTACTGCTGCTGCTGGGGTGTCCACCACTGCTGGGGCTGCGAGTGTTGACCCGACCATGCTTGTTGCGAGGCCGACTGTGCACCAGGTGTAGTTTGAGGCATGTATTGACGTGGTGTCTGGTCAGCGGTATACATTCCCTGGCTGGTGCTGTACTGCATGCTGCCCATGCCTGGGAATTGCATGCCAGGTTGCATCTGGCTGGCTCCTGTTTGTCGAAGGTGGGAGGCCGGCGACTGGGAAGGGTGCGGAGCCTGAGGCTGCGTCGTATAGCTGCTGTAGCTAGTTTGCGGCGTTTGGGGACTCTGGGACCACATGGCCTGGCCTGGCTGTTGATAACTGTAGCCAGCCGCTGAAGGATTGATGGCACCGGTAGAGCCTGTAGCAGGTGTTGGTTCACGGATACTCAGCTTGGTTGTTAAAGGCAAAGGGGTCATACCTCTAATAGGAGCTTGACCGAGCGCACTCTGCGCATTGATGGACTGGGAGTAGGGAGCCGCAGTCATCATCATCTGCGGACTCTGCGATGACACAACGCCGGGCTGGGCTATGCCAGCGGCAGTGGAATGCGGCGAATTCGACGGTCGGCTGGTGGGAATAGCCGTATCGGCCGACGCGGCAACAGGTTGTTGGGCGAGAGCGGATTGAGCGGGCTGCTCGTGTGGCCGACGCCATATTCCTTGGAGGTAGGTGTCACGCATGTCGCGTTGCGTGTTAACAGATCGGTTGAAATCGGCTGCGTGATGGGCCTGCGAATGGATTTCCACCAGAGGGGAGGGCCTGGTCTGGTCTTGGTATGGGGGTCCTGTAATCTCCTGCCGAGGGCCGCCTTTGACGATGCCGCCGTAGTCCCTGGATCTGTTGTCACTGAGGTCTGGTCCAACCGTTAATGCCGGCATTCTTGTGACGTTTCCAGGTGCTCCCATCATACCTGGAACGAGATGAGTCTGAGGCGCACCGGGGTACGGCCCAGGCGTGTTGTTGTACACAATTTCCGTGTGTGGGTTGCCCATCAGAACGCTGTTCTGCGCTGCCTCGGCGGCTTCCCTGGCCTTGGCGGCTCCGGGTCGTTTCTCTCCGGCGGGATCAGCTTCAGTGAAGCCCTGCTTCCGGGCCTTGGTTTCCCAGTAATCGTCTCGGACGCGGCGGCCGTTTTCGATGACGCGACTTCCAAACTGTCGAAACATGGAGCGGGCAGTAACAATGGCAATCTGCCTTGACCGATACGAAAAGGGCAAAATCTCCTGCTGGACAAGGTCGTCCTTTTCGGCCTGGCTAGCGATTATCTTGTATAGTGACCTGTTCTTGTTAAACAGGAGATACGAATCCCGGTATCCCAGCACTCGTGCGCACTCGGTGGCCAGCATAAACAATTTATCCCCACGGTTTGGAACCAGGAATGTGCGGCATCGGTATTGGCGGTTGCCAAGGAGTCCACCGTTGGGCAGTACCTTCTTCTCACCAAATTCATCTGTCTCACGCGGAATGTACTCATCGCCTGAAGCGTTGAGCTGATCGGTGGTATGATCTCGTACCGTAGGCAATGCTTTGAGAGTCGTCTTGGTCGGTGTCGTCTTCGGAGGCAGTTGCGCCTGCGGGGCCGAGTAGGCTGGCGTAGCCTGAGTTGGAAGCGCATTGTTCTGAGACTGCGGCGTCTGCGGCGGCGGGATGGCTTGAGGCACGGGTCCGCCCGGCGCTTGGCCGGGGCCTTCGGACATGCTTCCTGACGTTCGGGCCTTCATTGGTCTTATTCGTTTGTGCTGAAAACGGCGATCACCTAGAGAGCGACAGAATCTTGGTCAGCGCGGCCATCTTCCAACATGTATGAAAATTATCAATGTCTCGTCGTTTCGTTCCTGTCCACTCGTTCAAAAAGGCCATGTTTTGCGCGGCGTCGCACGGAGCAGGATGTAACATGAAGAGAATATCCGGAAGCTCTGTGGAACGCGGCGCCAGTCTCCGAGCAACACAAGATCTATCGCCGACATACCGTCATCGCCAGGCCGGTAAGATTCGACAGGATCCGGGGACCGATTCCGCTTAACACCCCGCGGAGGCGCGATACTAAGGTCTATGATGGTCGGCGGGTCAGCATTATGCAGGCGCGAGAAGGATAGGCAGCGCGAGGCATTGTGGAAGAGGTATGGGAGAAAGACGATTTTGTGAAGAATCAAGATAATTGTGTGGTGTTTTTTTTTTTCTGGCGGCGGCGCGTGCCGTCAAGATCTGGCGGGGGAGGGGGCCGACATAAAAGTTCAGGATGGAGGGGCAACGACGTTGACAGAGAATTATATGGAATCAGGAATGAATAACTCACCAGAGTTGAGGGCAGCGGGATTGATTGTCGCACCGTCGGCGCCTGTTGGTTGTGCGGAGTACATGACAAGAGATCCAAGCCAGCAAGGACGGTGGCGGCAGCGATGACAGCGGCGGCGACGTGTCGTGAAATAGTTGGGCTGGCGAAGTTCCGAGGATGGACGAGGTGCAGAAGAACAGGCTTGCCCTGCAGGTGGTTGGCTTCCAAGGGGGCGTGGAAGGGTGTGGCGGGCAGGCGAGGCGAAGGAAACCAGCCGGATGGATAGACGGACACAGGCAGCAGAGACGAGAGCAGAGCGGCGGCAAGGTGTAGGAGTGTAGTGTAGCCCGAGTGCGGCGCAACACAACCAAGGGCCAAGGCGGCTGCTTCAGAACTCCCACTTCAGAGCGCAGAGCAACATCTCGAGGCCGAACGACGAGACAAATGATGAACAGCTAGTCATGGCTGCGCAGAGGGGAATCCGGGAACGATGCACCTTTTTTTGCGAATTTTGGTCTTGGGAGGCCAGTGGGCTGGATTGGGGGGGCAGGTGAAGGCAATGGATTGGAATTTTTTTTTGGAGTTCTTGTTACCTTATTCTTTTCTCTTTCGGTCCAACAAGCAGATGGACGAGGGGCGCGACGCGTGTGCGACAGCAGCGACGACGATCACACCGGGCGGCAGTCAGGAAACACGAGCGGCGACCGACTTTTGTCTGGCGACGTGCGCGTTTCTGCGAGTCTGAGTGCAGAGAGGCAATCGGCGATGGTTGGAAGCAGCGCGACTCAACTCAACTGTGGTGGAGACTTCGCGAAAGCTCCAAGAAGCTCAGCTCAGCGCAGCGGGAGTAGTGCGGTGTAGTGCGGTGCGGTGCGATGCAGCAAGGCACGACGCAAACAAAACAAAGGCGCAAAAGTCGAGGAGCTGGGGACCTTGTGCCGGATGTGGGCGCGATGAGGTTGTGTGCAAGAGGAGGGAGGGTGGTTTAGGGTGGTTATGGTTATGATGGTGGTGGTGGAGGTGGAGATGGAGGAGCGTGGTTTGGTTTGTAATGGGACAGTGGCAGGTAGGTATGTCGTACGTTAGCACGCTTTCCGCACGCTAGAGGTCGCAGAGTGCAGAAAACAAGAGCGGGCTTAACGGGGCCCGGGAGGAGGGGGGGAGAGGAGCAAGAAAAAGGCAAGGATGACTTGGATGATATATTTGTGGATGCGCGGATGGCGGGCTGCAAGCAGATGACGACGCCTCTTGGTTGGCTGCAAAGACGCAGCGGCTGGGCTGGATATGAATGATGCCAGTTTATGGAGGGGGGGTGCGACAAGGAAAAAAGAAACAGAAAACAAGAGCATGTGAATTAAAGTATCTCGAGAGTCGCACGCATGTATGGAGTACTCCAGTAGGTATTAGTGTATTAGTGCGAGAGTGCGCCGTGCAGATTACTCCGTGCGAGTCCCTGCCCCGTGCGTGTAAGAGACGAGGCAAAGCATCCCAGGCTTCAAAACGAAGATGATACTGCCAGGTACTATCAATCCCTACCTATATTTTACCTGTGCTAGGCCTAGCATGTAATCCGTAATTCCAACACCCTTTTGCAGCTGTACTGCAAGCATCAAAGCGTGCATTAGGGGACCAAGATAGTACGAGTAGATGGATGGGACAAGGCCTTGCAAAAGCCCTGCCGCGCCATGCCACGGGGACGGAGGAGGGATGGAGGGAGGGGAAGCCTAGAGGGAAGACGGAGAATGGAGTCCTACAAAGTGCAGCCAGTAGCAAAAGACGAAGAACCCGGTTATTTACAGCATGGCGAGCCAGGGGGAGGAGAGCAAGCATGGCTGCAGCTCAGCCGTGCGCAGAGGATCAATACTGTACACTTATACGAGAGAGCACGGAGGATGCAGCAACAGCAACATGGATAATACTGGGGGCTTTTTTATTTTTATTTTTGCTAATCATACTTGTACACGAGATATACTCGTAATAATACCCATGGACATTTTACCCATGCCGAGAGAGAGAAAGAGAATGGAAAAAGATCCTAGGAACAAGTGATGAGTGATGCAGGCAGCTACTATCCAGCCGCCGTATAAGCTGATAAGGCGCATCAATATCAGCCTGCAGCGCATTACAAGTTCTCGTTAGTTAGGTGGTGTTGGCTGCCATTACTGCCCTGTAAGGTACTACATGCTAGCAGGTCCTGCAACGAAGAGCCCACCAGCCTGCGCTGAATATGCAAGCAATGCTTTTGTATCTGGGGCTTCGAAACCACCCTTGCAGCATTCGGCTATACTGCCCTGTTGGGAACCACAGCTTTCACTGATTTGATCCTTCAGGTCAGCCCGGTCTGCTCGTGGGATTTTAATCTAAGTGAGTTTTGGCTTGCTATCACGCCTGCGTTTTACCTGCCCAAATAGATCCCCGCGCTATGCCTTGATATCAGTTCGAGGCAGGACACTAGCGGCCTTCTCCAGCTGCGCGTCGCTTATTTCAGTGATGCGTGCGTGCAGGTCGTGGCATAACAACCAGCCGCGTGAAGGGCTAGACGGCCAGACGAGCTAGCCAAGCCGAGCTACTGGCGCTAGAGCCAACAGCTGGCGCATTGTGATAAAGATAAAATGAAATGAGCAAAGAAAAAAGAAACAAACAAAGGAAACTCTGAGAAGAAAGAAAAAGCAAGGTAGAGGGACGAGACGAGCAGACGACCGCAAGCTACTCGAACAGGCCCAGGTCCGAAGTTGCATCGTAGGCTAAGACTCCACAAGACTAATACTACCTGGTACTGTACTACTGCAGTAGTACCACGAGTCCTGCTAGTGGTATCGACGCACGCTATGGCCACCCCCAGCGCGTCCGTGCGTCCCCATGCATCGATGTGATCAGTCATTACCAGCTCGTGTTGGTTTGCGCCCGACCTGACGTTATTATGGATCGCGGCGCAGGGCAGGTTCTATTTTCAAAGCTGATGTTTTTCCCAACAGCCAGCTCCATGGAGTCATCCGGTCATGCGTGTGGAAAAAAAAATTAGACTTGGCCTCAGACACTATTTGTGGCAAATCAAGCAATAGTTGCCCTTTTTGTTCATGCCAGACTCTGAATCAGATGTATCAAGTCAAGCACTTGGCACTTGTACATGAAAGTAGAGTAAGCCAGCCGTTTGCATGATTTGCCTGCCACAGCATTGGCTGGCATGTCGGTGCCGCTAGTTCGTCCAACGACGTCATCTCGGCGTTCTGGGTCGCAGCCCGTCGGAAGCAAAGAGCTGCTTTTCTCTTGGCTGCTAGTCGCATTTGGGCAATAAATTGGTTCCCGATTGGCGTCTGTATGGAGCAGTTTTCACTAATCCATTCGCATTGGCCATGCGGCCGGATAGAGTTGGCTTGGAGGTGGGGCCTTGCTTTTGGCTGAATGGGCAACGTCTTGGCCTTGGCGGATAGAGAGGAGCCGGCAAGTACTCGCAGGTATCCTGACTGTCTGCTCTACCTACCTGCAGCTTGTATCCCCCGAAACCCCCGAGAAGCTGGTGTAAAATATTGGATGATCGATGTCTTACCGTTAGGTTGGACAATAATAACACCTTGTTACTTCGTAGCAGTCATTTTCTTTGTAACGCCTCAGTATCTGTCCGGGGCTTGAAGTCACCTCTTTGGGCAAACGGCGGGCGTTCGTCCCTTGTAATCGTGGTTTCTCCGGAGATGCCTGTTCATGATACATAGGCACATACAAGGTATCGCCGAGAACTACTACCACCTTACCTACATGCTCTCTGTGGTGGGTAGATAAGTAGGCAACCTAGAACTAGTTAGACGATAGGCATATGCTCGAGTGAGAGCGTCTCGTGGGTCTGATTCGCTGCCTTGTTCAAGTCTTGACCGTCCGGTGCTACACAACGATGTGATATTTGATATAGTCGTCTTATTGTAAACTTCGGCAAGGGTCTTCGTAGGAGAGCCGGTGCTTGTTTGCGCTCCGCGAGTATGATTTTTTAGCAGCTGATACATCAAATATTTGCACAGCCAGTACTCGTATATGGATCCCTTTGACTGACTGCTGATGCCGGCAACTGCTGCGCCGGTCATCATCGCTGACAAGGACAGGCCGAATAAGCCGGTTTGATGCGATTACTTGAGTTGAGCAGCATCCCGAGGCGAACTTAGTGCCTATCTGCTACTAGGTACATGTAGTATACCTGGTCGGTAGAGGCACCTGCTAAGACTTATTCTGCACAGCGTTATTGAGGGCATGCCTGCTGCTCGTACATGCTTAGTGCCAGCAGAGGTGCGTCGAGCCTTCCCCAACTCGAAACTGCAGGTTGGCTCTGGCAAAAGGGCAGGTCAGGATTAGCCAGGAGCTAGTAGGCGCTTCCGCTGCAAGGACAGGCAGGCACGGCCGTTGTATGTTTGAGAGTTGCGGATAGATGAAAGTGGCAAAGGAAACTCTTGTTAGTATTCTTATTACTATTGGCTTCCTGTCAATAAGGAAGAGGCATACCTTATTGTCGCCAAGCTTCCAACAACCTCAGCGCCACGGTCTCAATCTGCCATCTTCGTAGCCCCCAAGTTACGTGTCTGGATTTGAGTTTGCCGCCGCGGAACCAGACTTCCAAAACGAGGCAGCAAAATGCGTGCTCCATACCCAAAACAAAGACGGCTCGTCTTAGTGTTTAAACAGAGTTGGAGCTTTGTTTGATCAACGCAGAGGCTCCACCAACAACTAGCCCAACCGAACAATCCAAACCTTTGTCTCCGCCCAGCTGTCGCTGTCGCGGTTCTTTGTCTTTGTGCTTCAGCTCCGATGGCCTGCCCACCCCCTCTTTCAGCCCCGAGGCACCTCTTCTCACTTACCCTGTCCAGCAGCAGCCCGATCAACGGTAATAGAACCCTAATGTTGCTAGCGGCGGCCGATGGCTCTGGCCCGTTCGAAAAGATGTCGCCATACTCCCGACCGACTTGCCCAACAAAAGCGGCGGGGAATATTGAAATAGGGAGCAGATGCATGTCGAGATTGCCTCGTTCGACCAATGCGCGGGCGACCCGAGTCACACAAAGCCGCGCTTGCCAGGCTCGGCCAATCTCGAAATCTACTCGACATTTTATAGGGTGCAGTAAGACGCCATATTCCGTACCACCTGCACGACAATGGCCTGCGTGCTACGGCTTTGGCGTCTACGCAACACCACGGCACTAGCTCAACGCTAAGACGCACGCCGTTCTATCACTGGACCCAGGCGTTCACAAAGTTGATCATGAACATGGGGTCTAGGCCAGGATCCAGGGTGCAGGGGTGGCGGCCTTGCGTGCGCACTGCTCTGAGTGTGAGGTGCGGGAACGATTCGATCGTGCTGACCCCAGACCAAAAGCGCTTCAAGGGCCGTCTCGCAGCCCGACCAACAGCATCGGAAATGCTCGTTCCCCGCAGCCAGCCCATGATGGCATCCCCTTGGATACCTGGTCACCTTTCAGCACCTACCACGGGTTTTACCACCCTCCCTAGAAACATCTTTTAGCCGTGTATCGCACAGATACCCGCAACCCGGTATACGCTACGGAACACGAATTTATCTTACTAGCACTACTACTTTCTTCTCTCGTTCGATTCGATGTGTTGTGGGATGAACGGCCGGTTAGAGGCTCTCCCCCCCACGCTCTGACCGGATGGCCTGCTGCCGCGGACATCACAGACACTCTTAGTTACCCGTCGACAACTTCTACTTTGACGCTGGATTTCTATTCCTCTTTCTCCCTGCGGATGATACGCCCCGTTCTTAGAATACTACTCAACAACCACAGATGATATCTGCAGGACTGCGGAGCTGAAATCGTCTGCTGACAGTCCGCAGCTCGAGGCATTTCTCCACTTGTCCCATGATAGCGCCTTTTACAGCTGCTACTAGTAGTAGTACAAATTGTATTGCTACGAGTGCTATCTCGGCCTTGCAAACGCGTTTGACGGGGATAGTACTCCGTGGCATTAGCAGCAAATATACGGGGGTTTAAGCCAAGCCCAGGGCCTCACTGCGCTACGCAAATCCACTCTTCACCTCACCAACCTGTTCTTAATCGTCGACCCCATTTCAGCGCCCCCACCGCCAGCATCCTCCCGCCCGCCTCTAGCGCCGTCCCAACGGCCACTACGCTACAGATGACTAGCAGACGGTAAAGGGAGCGCGTATTCCATCGAAGCTGCCCAAGACGATTACTCGTATGTTTACGGCGGCGGGTGCTGATGCTTGACATGTATTCTCCAATTAGGAATAGAGCGCTGGGCGTTTACAAAGTCATTAAAATTACTGTTTTTGGCTAATAGTCTTTGGGCAGCCAACAAGACTTGATACTATCTTCATCCATCTTGGGGTCTAGGTGCTCGCACCAAACGCGCCTCGATGCATTGCAGCAGCCTGTCCGCGAATTATCGTTATCTATTTTCGGTAGTCAATATGTTTACTACTTCTTGGGTCGTATCTCTCCCCTATGTCATCGATACGGCCTTGGGTCATCTGTGGATTCCCCTTTCACTTTATCTAACGAAACGTGGGCCTAGTGGACTAGCAGCGACCATCTTCTCATGAGCGTTGGCATGCCTCGAGGCCCCGCCCAGCCATCCACCTGCAACTACACGCCTACCACTGTAATTTATTACTACACATTCTAAGATCTTGAGCTGTGCTTGAAAATGATCAAGGGATGTACCCTGCTCTATCTCCTCTGCGCTAGATTGCTGGTACGTCACAGCTATGATGCTACCCACGAAACCGGAATCAGGCAATGGAAGACTTCGTGTTTTCAGGGTTTCGATATAATGCAGTGCCTATTATGCCTCAATCCAAACTTGGCGTCTCTTTTCTCTTCTACCTTTGTTTCTTCTCTTGGGTGTGCGCTTCTTGTACATTGGCTGAAGATAAAGCATTATGTGAATGCAACTCGATACTGATATTAAGCTGCCTACCGCGTTGTTGATGGCAACCAACATTCACGGAGACAACCGAACTAGCATATCAGGGATCTCCCTCCCTACTCCATAGAATTACGCGGGAATCTAACACACAGGCTCATTTCTTACCCGCCAGTGTGGTTACGTACAGTAGGTACAGGTAGGTTAGTATGCACACAAAAGTAGGCCATGCAGATAGATGCAGCCAAAGATGTCGGGATGTGTCACCCCACATCCCATTGTTAGTTTGGCGGCACCAACGCCATCATGGCCTGAACCTCCCACACACATGTCACGCCTTTGTGCCTCGCAACAGTGGCAGCAAAGTTACGCTAGCCCCGAGATTTACTATCGCGCCGGCCCCCCTTTCTTGCGCGAGCTTGAAATGGTGGCTTGTGTATGAAGTACACATCCAACATTCCTGAAAGGTCAGGGGTAACACTGCGGATCTATATGGTGATGCCCACACCTTGGTGAATCCCATTTTGCGATTGCCGATGCCTCCAGATCGTGACCTCAAAGGAGGCCGACTAAGGACTTGGAGGGCAGCGGTTTGGCGCCGGAGCTTTTTTCGTCCCGCTAGCCGTCTGGGATCATACAAGGTAAATAATGCTACGCAAAACAGTACTCCTTGATGTTGCACCAGCCCTGCTGCACTCATATTCCCTCAGCGGGTGTCAACGTTTGTTTGTCAGAATCGTATTCAGGTACTGGGGAGGCGTCTAGTGTGATTCTGGACGATATTCTCCGCTTCCTATCAGCCTTCCCCCCCCCCCCCCTGTACGAAGTACAGTCTGTTACAATAAGAGTTTATTCTAAAAGCCCATGTGAGCTACGCCGCCACAGAGGGAAAAGTGAGAATCTAGGGCCTGAGACACCGCTTGCAGGCTACGCAAGGGGAAAGAGGAAAATATCGAAATTTATGCGTACAAGTATTTCTTCTTCTTTTCGGTATACTGCGATTAGGAAAGATAAGGTAGGCTGGCCTGGCGGGGGTATGACAGCTGAGAAATCCTGTTTTCACAGGTTGACCTTTTAATAGAAGAGATGCAGTTTGGCGTCACCATACCCTGCAATGTGGTGCATGAGTATTTGGTCATATTCAACATTAATAGGTTGCTGGTCACTTCCATCGTTTTTTCCTTCGGTGGATCCAGTCATACTATTGCAACTGACTCTATCCAGGGCAAAGCATCTCCTTGGAACAGTTGAAAGCGCAACAATACTCCGTACGTGTAATCAATAATCCTAGTTCACATATCCACACTAAGCGAGTCGTGTTGAAGCCTGGCTTCTGACCGCTGCTCTTGAAGCTGCGGGCTTTAAAGCATCCCATGTTGCTTCTGGCATCTTTTGCATCTGTCGCGATGCTACCCTATGTATGATCTCACGAGACTCGACTTGAAGAAGTAGCGTTGATCGAGTCCACTTCGGGCAGCGCGCATCTAACCATGTGACTACTCCATACGGGTCAACAGGTTAGATACATGAAAGTTCGGGTTGCCAAGGCAAGGATGCATATCTAGGAAACCCCTCGAGTGTTACCTAATTTAAATTTCGTCGTCTCTCAACACCCGAGAGGGGGGCCAAGTTTGTTGATCTCTACTACGGGGTGCCCTCCTCTATTAGCTTCCCAGACCAGTGGCTATCGTGACCCTTGTTATTGGCTGCGAAGTCGTTTAGCATGCCTTTGAGGTCGGCCTCCCACCCCAGCAGAATGGGACAGCCTGCTACCTTGGCACATGTTGAACAGTGTGAGGTAATAGTAGTGGGGAATATGTATATGCACACTGAGTGCTATGCTACAACTCCGCCCCCCACCATGGGGTGAATATTCCCGTAAAGCTCTTGGTCAACGAGCCTACGTCGCTCCTTTCGCAGCGACGGGGCATCCAATCCGACAGAGCCGCCTTGTTGGGTTTAAGGACCCAGCTTTGTATACCCTCTGCTTGACTCATACCCCTTGGGGTTTTCGATAAGAAAAAGAAAGGCGGGCCTTTGGTGATCAGCGCCCGCGTCGTCCCCTTCATATGACGATTTGGGCCCATTCATACTTTAGAGCACGGGATCTATTCCTGTTACCCGCTCATGCAATATTCATTTGCCAGGAACCAGACCACAGGGCGCTTACATGCCTCTAGCTTTAGTAGAGGTGGTTCTGATTATCAACTCTGGGCACTACAACTAATGTTGCGATACGTTTCTGGTGTTTCTGCAACCTGTATTGTATAAGTCAACACTCCTTTTTTTCTCCTCTCGAGATTTTGTAGATCCACAGCTAGGTATTCACAGCGCTGGATGGACTAGTCCAGAACGTCGGGAGTGTTGCGTTGTGGTCCTATATGATGAAAGCGTGCATGAAAATGAATGGTCATCTGGCTCTGCTAGTCGAAGTCAAACGCACGCGCATGTTCTTTGCCCCATCCCACGGGGGTACGAGGCGAGGCGAGGTCTCTTCTGAGCTGTTTAGCGGCCCATGCTTTGCCACAAAGACCAATCCTTTTTGATCTTTCTCCAGGATCTAGATGGTACGAGATGACGACTTACAGGATACTTGTTGTCAGAGTAACAGCAAGGCTGAGAGACGCGCTTGTATCTAACACACCGGTCTTTCGCTTTTTCGAGGGGTTGAGTGGGAGCACATACAGATCCGATAATTCGGCACCCACTCCCTTTCCGTTAAGAACATGGCGCGTCATCCTCGCCAGCCTGGTGGTACATTGGAAGAATGGCTGGTTGCTGAGCACCCTCAAGGCCCAATGAGCGGCGCAGATATGTAAACAGGATCGGCTAAACGAGGACGGCTACGGATGCTAATACTGTAGCATGTGTAAACTTGCCAAGGGGGCGGCCACGAAATGGAGCCGAAGACCGGCCCACGACTGTAGAGCCTCCGTGCTTCCGCAACCACGGTGGCAGTGTGTTGATAACTCGTATGCCTCGGAGCGGTGACAAATATCATGTCTCACGAAAATGGAGAATGGAGCCCACATCGACACCGGCGGATCAAGGGCGTGTTTTTGGGGAACCCAGAGTCATACAAGTCATGGCCTAGATCAAAGACAGTCCAGTTCTCCGAGGCGGTATGCTGCGTGGCGATATAGCCCATGCCATTGGTGAAAGACAAAGGGGGCTCATCCTGCGACAGGGTACATTCACTACTCAGTGATATCACACATCCGGTAACATCGGTACCAGGTTTCGCTCCGGGTAGCGTTCTAGGTCCTTTTTTTTTTGCGCGTTTCTGTTTGGGTGGCTTGGGGAAGATAAGTGGCAAGTGACATATGGAGTGGTAATGTTGCAGGTCGAAGTTGCATCTGCGACGATTCTTGGATTCTTGGATTCTTAGCTCCTTGAGGTTCTTTGCTAGGTGATATCTAGATCTGTTCAAGATGATTAGACTGATGTACATGCGGTATCGCGAGTGGGAGGGCTCACAATGGGAAGAAGGTCAGGATTTGAGATTCTTTAAGCCTTGTGGATTGATTTCACAGTACACTCTCACAATCCCTAAGTAATTATAGGACTGACTGTGAATGTAAGAATGCATGGGATAGCATAGAAAAAATATTCTTTTTTTATCAAATATTAAGACTCTCGCTAATGGTCTTATACTTGGAAAGTCAATTTTCATTGTAGAGGCGCTCTGACATTCATTCCTTGAGTCTCAGAGGCAAGGGAGAAACTCACGTGACTTTGCACAAGACTTCCAATCACGTGATCCCGACTTCATATTGGACGATTCCAGCGTGATAGAATCTGCAGAAAAGAGACCGCGAAGCAAAGAAGTGTTTGAAGACAGAAATTCTGTAGCAAAATTGCCTCTACACAAAGTATTTGCTTTATAAAACCATCATTGTTAGAAAGTCTCTGTATCTGGTGTTTTGCGCTTTGTCCTTTCTTTGCATATCGATAAGGCACCCCACTAAGAACTTCCAAGTGCATCTCATTTTACATCAGCATTTTTCAACGACTCAGTGAGAGAGAACGTGTGAAAACCCACACTAAGAAGCAAACAAACGGAGAGACGGCCAGCATGACGAGCTTAAAGAGGACACAGAGGTCGGACCAGGTGGCTCTGAACATCTCCAACAAGGTCTATGTCAGGTCGACGCGGAGTGGAAAGGTGCAGAAGATTGTTCGGGAGGTCTATCTGAGAACGGATATACCATGTTCATCAAATTTGTGCAGGACCTGCTTAGGCCAGGCACCCAGAAATGCAGCCAACCAAGGTAAGAGTCTCTCTCTTTCCTCTGAGTGTTGAGGTTGTGCTATGACATGAGGCTGACAGCTTACGATAGCTCTACCTTTTGTCCTGTCGGAGAGACCGGCCGGTACAAAGTCTTTTCCTCAGGGCCACTATCTGGTCCCTGATACAAACGCGTTGCTAAACGCCATGGACCTGTTTGAGCAGAGTTCATCATTCTATGACGTTATTATCCTGCAGACTGTTCTGGAAGAGCTTAAGAATCGCTCGTTTCCGCTCTATAACCGCCTGGTTGGGCTGACGAAGAGCGAGGATAAGAGATTCTATGTTTTCTTCAACGAGTTCCGCCAGGAGACATACATCAACCGCGAATCCAATGAGACTGTCAATGACAGAAATGATCGTGCAGTCCGACAAGCTGTTAAGTGGTATGGAGAGCATCTGTCGTTGACCAAAGGGGCAAAAATCCCGGCGGTTGTTATGCTTAGTGACGATCGGGACAATTTGAGGAAAGCTCGAGAGCAAGGACTGCACGCGTCTTCACTCACAGACTATGTCAGCGAACTGGAAGATGGCGACAGGTTACTTGACATGATTGCGGAGTCTCAGTCTCAAGCGCAAGGTGGATTTAAGCAATCCTCTCAGCAGCCCATTTACCCGGAGTACTTTACCGCGTCAAAGATGATGACGGGAATCAAGGCAGGGTTGTTGCATCAGGGTATTTTCAATGTGTCGCCGTATAACTACCTTGAAGGATCTATCAAGGTGCCTGCTTTCCCGAAACCCCTACTTATTCTGGGCCGTGAGAACATCAACCGATCCATCGATGGCGATGTAGTGGTTGTTGAATTGCTCCCGCAAGATCAGTGGAAGTCACCCTCAACAAAAATCATCGAAGAAGATACGATTACGAAGAATGAAAATGCGGATACTGAGGAGCGCCAAGATTTCGTGTCTGACAAAGAGCGCAAGGCACTTCAGGAAGAGGTGAAGAGGACTCAGAAGGCATCGGGTGAGAATCAGCTACTGCCAACAGCCAAGGTTGTGGGAGTAGTAAAGCGTAACTGGCGGCAGTATGTCGGTCATATCGATCCATCGACGGCCAGCAAGGGTCCTTCACAGGGTCGGAGGCTCGATAGCGTCTTCCTCATCCCCATGGACAAGAAGATCCCAAAGATTCGTCTACGTACTCGCCAAGTGTCTGAGCTTCTGGGCAAGAGGCTCCTAGTCACCGTCGACTCATGGGACAGAGATTCAAGACACCCCGTTGGGCATCTGGTTCGTTCCTTGGGAGAGCTTGAGACCAAGGCTGCAGAAACTGAGGCTTTGCTTCTGGAGTGGGATGTCCAGTACCGACCTTTCCCGAAGACGGTACTCGACTGTCTTCCCAAAGAGGGTCATGACTGGAAGGTGCCTGTCAGCAAAGAGGATCCCGGCTGGAGAGACAGAGAAGACCTTCGCGATCTTCTCATTTGCAGTATTGATCCGCCTGGCTGTCAAGATATCGACGATGCCCTTCACGCTAGGCTTTTACCAAATGGCAACTACGAGGTCGGCGTCCACATTGCAGATGTATCGCACTTTGTTAAGCCCGCTAACGCGATGGACACGGAGGCGAGCATTCGGGGTACCACCGTTTACTTGGTTGACAAGCGCATAGACATGCTTCCTATACTCCTTGGCACTGACCTCTGCTCTCTCAAGCCTTATGTTGAGCGTTTCGCGTTTACAGTTATCTGGGAACTTGACGAGAATGCCGAGATTGTAAATATCCGCTTCACAAAGTCTGTCATCAAGTCACGCGAGGCATTCAGCTATGAACAGGCACAACTCCGAATCGACGATGAGTCGCAGCAGGATGACCTGACAAAGGGAATTCGTATGCTACTCATGCTGTCAAAGAAGCTTAAGAAGAAGCGTATGGATGCCGGTGCCTTGAGTCTGTCTTCCCCAGAGATCAAAGTCCACATGGAGTCAGAATCTTCGGACCCTATCGACGTCAAAACAAAGGAACTCCTCGATACCAACTCTCTAGTAGAAGAGTTCATGTTATTCGCCAATGTCAGCGTTGCTGCCAAGATCTACGAGGCGTTTCCCCAAACCGCCATTCTACGTCGCCACGCCGCTCCTCCCAAGACCAACTTTGACGAGTTGGCCGATCAGCTGCGCATTAAACGTGGCTTAGAGCTACGTACCGACTCCAGCAAGGCGCTGGCCGACTCCTTAGATAGGTGCCTCGATGACAAAGAGCCATTCTTCAACACCCTCGTTCGTATCATGGCCACCCGCTGTATGATGAGCGCAGAGTATTTCTGTTCCGGAACCCAGGCGTATCCCGAGTTCCGCCATTATGGTCTTGCTTCTGAGATCTACACACACTTTACCTCCCCTATTCGTCGATATGCAGATCTTCTTGCTCATAGACAACTTGCTGCCGCCATCGGCTATGAAGCTGTCCATCCCTCTGTCCGCAGCCGGGGTCGTCTCGAAGCTGTATGCAAGAACATCAACGTCCGTCATCGCAACGCTCAGATGGCTGGCCGAGCTAGCATTGCTTACTACGTCGGCCAAGCCCTCAAGGGCAAGGTCGCTGAGGAGGAAGCCTTTGTGATGAGGATTTTCAGCAACGGATTTGTGGTGCTGGTGCCGCGATTTGGTATCGAGGGCTTGATTAGGCTGCGCGATCTGGCAGATCCCGAGCCAGAGAGCGAATACGACGCAGAGACATACACTTTGACGACAAAGGGGGATAAGGGCATCAAGGTAGAGCTTTTCCAAAAGGTTGTGGTTAGGGTCCATGACGACAAGGACGAGAGGACGGGGAAGAGGGGCGTCAAAATGGAGTTGGTGAGTGCTTGAGTGAATAAAAAAGGGTTCAAAGCAGGATATTTTAATGGAAATGTAATTTGGGACATGCACGAATGGTAGATACTAGAAATACGTATAAAGAGGGAGAAATTAAGAATTTTTATCCTAAGGAATCCTTCTTTTTTTCAAAAGGCGTGTACATCTATATGTATTAACATATATGTATGCGTGTGTACATACGGCCGAAGTCCGCTTTATTTTTACCAACCAGCCTACAACGCCAAACTCTTTATGAGAAAAACATTAAAAAAAGGGTGTGAAAAAAAGAAGAGCACAGGACATGTACAATAAATAAATAAAAAAACCGGCCACATTGCATCATGAGTTCTTCCGAGTCTTTTTCTTTTTTTTACTGCTCCATGGCATCGCCCTCATCTGCAGCCTCGTCGGCATTGTTGTCACCCCATAGGCCGTCGAGTTTGAACTCTGCAGCCCACTCTGTGACAATCTCCTTTCGGTCAGGCATGACGTTTTCCTCGCCGGTGTTCTTGATAGCTGATCTGGTGGTAGCACCATTTTGGCTCTTCGAAGACTCGACTGCCAACACGGGAGCCTCAACCCATCCTTGGATACGACCGTCACGCCAGTCCGTCACAACGGTCATGGCAGCGGCGTTGACGTTGGGAATGCCTCCACGGCCGAGCCTTCCACGCTTGCGGGCGACCTGAACGAGGAAATCCGTCGTGATGTCGCCGTCGATGCTGTTGGGGAGAAGCGCGGGGATGTCGTACACATCGGTGAGTTTCTGCAACAGATCAGGGGTGGTAGAGAGACGGCGGAGGAGCAGGCTGACGGCGGGGATGGGGTCGTCAATCTGCTTGGGGGGCACGGCGTTGAGGAGGACAAGGTGAGCGTGAGCTTCGGTGGCGTTCTTGATGGCGACGAGGCCGCCTGACTGGACAGATGACGAAGACGGGAACACGACACCGGGAGAGTCGAGCAGCGTAAGCTTGCTGTCGATCTTGACCTTGCGGATACTCGTCGTAACGCCGGCCTCAGCACCAGCGGGGCAGGCCTTGGAAGGATTGCTGCCTTTGCCGCTCATTCTGCCAAGCAGAGCGTTGATGACAGAGCTCTTACCAACGTTGGGGTAGCCAATGACGCCGACGGAGACAGCACGCTTCAAGTTGCGGCTGGCAGCATAGCTCTTCAGGGCCTTGAACAGAGCGGCGGAGGTGCTCTGCACAGTCAGATCGCGGTGGTTGAACATGTGCGCATTTGCAGCCGCATGCGCAGCTCGCACAGGCAGGGTAGGGAAGTACCGGCGCAGGTAGACGAGCCAGTCGCGCAGCACCTTGGGGGGGATTAAATCGACCTTGTTGAGGATGAGGATCAAGCGCTTGCCTCCTGAAGCGGCGGCCATGACGCTGCGCTCGACTTCTCGGGAGCGAGTGCCCTCCGGGTCGCGGGCATCGAGAACGTACAGCACGACGTCAGCCTCCTCGACAACCTGCTTGAAGACCTTGTCAAAGGTCTTTCTCGATGACGCTTGGCCAATTGAAACATGTGCGGCGATGTCGTCGTCGTCGCTCTCGCTATCCTCGTCATCGTCGTCGTCTTCCATATCATTATCACTGGCGGCAAGAGACTTGTCGTACTTTGCCGCGGCAGCGCGAGCACTGGCAATCAGCGCAGCCATTGGGTTTGACTCGTCAATGTCCTCGTCCATTCCATCCTCTTCCATCTGGTCATCATCCACGGCCGCGCCCTCCACAGCGGCCTCGCCTTTCTCCACAGTGCCGGTTCTGGCGGCCTTGGCTGCTTCTTTTCTCCTCTGGGCGTCTTCGGCCTTCTGTGCGCGCTTCTGCTCAATCTCCTCCAGCATCTTCTCCTTGTAGGGGAACAAGTTGGGGATGCCGGGGTCCTTCTTCAACTTGGACCGCCATTCTGGGTTCTTTTTCGCCAGCTTGCGATCCTTTCTCTGCTTGGCAGCAGAGGCTTTCTGGATCTTGTTGCGAAGGCGGGTTGTTGTCCGCTTAGACTTGGGTTCTGCGACATGGTAAGCATTTACTACATTAAGTGACGGAGTTTGATCCATTCAAAGTGGCAGGGAAACATACTCTTGGGCTTGTTAACTGTGCCTGCCATTGTGCTTTGTTGTTGTCAATGGAAGTGATTTCTCTTGATAACGGGCTGCGGCGTCCTCCAACTTTGGTGCTGCCGTGCTAAGAAAAAAAAATTAAGTGGGATGTCGATTCTGCCAGGCGTTTCCCCACACCGCCTTTTTATCGCCCCACAATTCTTCAGATAGAGCCAAGGACCTTATTGCTTAGGCAAAGTAGGTATGCAAAGGTGCAATAACCCCAGTTTTGTAAGAATCGGGAAATCAGTAAACCAGAAAGTTAGGAAGGTCGTCTAGCTAGATCAAATTTATCTAGATAGATCAAAGTTATCCAGACAGATCAAAGTTATCCAGACAGATCAAAGTTATCTAGATAGATCAAAGTTATCTAGACAGCTCTAGGTCATCTAGATAGATCATATGCATTAGGCTTATCTAGATCATGTAACTTATAACGAGTTATTACAGTGCTATCCAATGCTATGAAGCGCTATAATGGAGAAAAATATAGTAAAATATACCTAGTAAGCTTACTGTGCATGTATTGTGTGTTTTCTTTTCTTCCATATTATTACTTTTATCTTTTATTTAGAAAAATCAATATTCAGTTTTGAAATCTTTGTAAAATCGGGCCATTGCACCTCTACACACTTTGCACAAGGTGGCACCGTACAAGATGCCTAACCTATTATCCTTCGATTTGTATTTGTGATAGGTGCAATAATAATGGCGTTACATTCAGACAAAAGTGCAATGCACTACCGGTTAATCCATCTCCGCATGCACAGGGCAGAGGATAAAGCAGTTCCACCCGTAGTGCCTATTTGGGCCATAATTCGACGTGGGTTGCCTTTCCAGTTCGGCAAAACAGGCCCAATACACCTAGCTGGCGTCTGATTCGCACGATGCTTAGGCACTTCCGACCTCGGGCGATGTAATCAAGAGTCAGCCAGCGATCATTTGGATCCGATAAGAAGCCTGAGATACTAGCCTGGTCTTTAGTTACCCTGCTTACCTGCTTTGCCTGCCCAGAAGATGGGTCCAGCCGTCTAATAGAAAGAATCGGCCCCACTTGAGGCTGGGTACTGCAACCAAGGTAGTATACAGAGAGAGTACTGTATATGTATATAAGATGGGATGGCAATCGATGTGTATTTGTTGTGACCTATTAGTCTACATAGTCTTTTGCTTTGTTTGACAAGCCAACTCCTCAACTCTAAAGAACATATCACCACGTATATATCTGAGTGTCAGATACGCTGAAGTAGTCTCAAGCCTTCACCATATAGCGAAGAAGCAATGTCATTGAACTCCTCTCAGAAGATCTCCCATGCGCTTGATGAAGCCAAGGCACATTACATCACACGAAATGCCAAATCCAAGGCCCTTCATGATGAAGCCATCAAGTCATTCCCCGGCGGCAATACCAGGACCGTGCTTCATACAGACCCCTTCCCCGTCTGTATGAAGTCTGGCAAAGGCTACCAACTTACTTCCGAAGATGGGCACATGTAAGTGACATGATATATAATACAGTTCTCCAGAGTTCTTCATTTGTTGACCTGATTTCTGCAGCTATACAGACCTCACGGGCGAATTCACTGCAGCGCTGTACGGTCATTCCAATCCTGTGATCCTCGATGCCGTGAGCAATGTCCTCCATAACGTGGGCATGAATGTTGGGGCAACAACATCTCAAGAGCAGCTGTTTGCTCGGGAATTATGCCAGCGCTTTAGCCTCGAGCGAGTGCGCTTCACCAACTCCGGCACCGAGGCCAACCTTCATGCCTTAGCCGCTGCAAGGCTGTTCACCAATAAAAGAAAAGTCGTCGTGTTTAACAGAGGCTACCATGGAGGAGTTCTGGGCTTTAAAGGAGGGAAGCCGGCGCCTAACAATGTTGACCCCGATGATTGGGTTATTGTCAAGTATAATGACCTCGACGCCGCCACTAAGGCAATTCAGGGCGAGGGGGTGGCCGCCGTGTTAATGGAAGGCATGCAAGGCAATGGAGGGTGCATTACTGGAACTCCGGAGTTCTTAACCGGCATCCAGGACGCTGCTGCTAAGGTAAGTTATAGCAAAACCAATGCCTTCATATTCAGTACCTGTTCTTACGTATACAAACATATATATAGGCCGGCGTGGTTTTCATTCTTGACGAGGTGATGACTTCCAGAATATCAGCTTCTGGTCTTGCCGGCCTGCGAGGAATTAAGCCAGACCTCAAGACATTTGGAAAATATCTCGGCGGCGGCCTTGCCTTTGGTGCTCTTGGAGGAAGAGCCGACATTATGGCAGCATTCGACCCAAGGCTGGCCACTTCAATCTCACATTCGGGAACTTTCAACAACAACACCCTCGTGACGCATGCTGGATACGCAGGCCTAACAAAGGTGTACACTCCTGACGTAGCAGACAAGTTTACCGAGACCGGGTCGTTATTTATATCCAAGCTCCAGGAAGCAGTCAAGGGGACAAGGTTAAGCTTCACGGGGCTTGGTTCCACCTTGTCTTCTCATTTCATTGATGGAAATGTAGAAGTGAAGAATATTGTAAGGGCAGACGACGTGCAAGAGGATGAAGCGCTGAAGGAGTTGTTTTGGTTCGAGATGCTTGAGCAAGAGTTCTGGGTCACTCGCAGAGGTTTCATCGCGCTGATTCTGGAGACTCCACAGACTGAATTGGATAGGTTTGTGGGTGCAGTTCAGGCATTTGTGTCAAAATACAAGGACGTATTGGCGTTTTAAAGTGGTGGGTGGAGGCCAAAGTCATGATAGCCGATAGAGATCATCTTATTCGTTCTCTCAAATATTTTGATGAATAATTAGTCGAGGCAATACACCAACTACATATTTCTGGAAAACAATATTTAGAGATATAACTCCATATACTAGAGATTTGAGAACATCTTAGTAGGTTGTGGTGTATTGTACTAGAAGCTGGTCCCAAAAAGTCAACTTACTGTAGGTACGTACCTTGCAATATGCAAGACACAACGTTGATTGGTTAGCCTCCCTCTTTTTACATAATCCACTCTACAGCCTCGTTCACCTTGTAACTTTTCCTATCAGTCCCATCCGTCTCTCTCACACCACATAACACGCGCCTTTCAGCTCAACATTTTGTCGCCCATCCTCTTTTGAAATCACCCCAGCAATTTCACCCTTATTGAAATTCCACAGAACTAATAGCCCATCCACCCAATGGACTATCAAAACCGTGCAGGCTCCAAATTCGGCGGCGGCGGTGTCGCTTCCCATTCCGCCACCAACGCCGACCGCCGCGAACGTCTACGAAAGCTCGCCCTCGAAACAATCGACCTCGACAAGGACCCTTACTTCTTCAAGAACCACGTCGGCTCCTTTGAATGCCGCCTCTGTCTCACCGTCCACCAAAACGACGGCTCCTACCTCGCCCACACCCAGGGCAAGAAGCATCAGACCAACCTCGCCCGTCGCGCCGCCCGCGAGCAGAAGGAAGGCAAGCAGAGCATCGACCCTGCGACGGGCCTCCCTTCCAGCGTCGCGGCAAACCTTACCGCCAGGCGCAATGTCGTCAAGATCGGCCGCCCGGGCTACAAGATCACGAAGATCCGCGACCCGGTGACTCGGCAGCAGGGCCTCCTCTTCCAGCTCGAGTATCCAGACGCTACGCCTGAACTGGCGCCTAAATGGCAGGTCATGAACGCATTCACACAGCGCGCGGAAGAGCCCGACAGGAACTTTCAGTACTTGGTCGTCGCTGCAGAGCCGTACGAGAGCGTAGGATTCAAAATCCCGGCTAGAGAGCTGGACAAGCGGGAGGACAAACAGTTTTCTTTCTGGGATCCCGATTCAAAGGAGTACTGGATCCAAGTCATGTTCATGACGGAGCGTGAGGAGCGATTCAATGCTGCTCCTGGTTTGACGGCTAGGAGATAAAACTTGGGAGGGGAATAAGAACAATTATCAATGTACATGGAGATTTCGCCTGATGATGAAATTCCCATCATCAGCGCTCCTCCGTACGATAATTTATTCTACTCAATATTGATAGGGGAGATAGGAGAGGCTTTGATTTAGTCACATGCTTCACAGCGCACACGGCGCGTACACAGCGGAATATTAGCAGGCAAATAATATCACGACCTACGGGGTAAGAGGCTGCCCGTTGGCTCGACAGCAGCGTGCATTTTAACTGACTTGTAATTAGCTGTGTTGTCTATGGCGGGCCAGCCTCAGAATGAGCGAGAAAAAAAGACAACATGAAGAAAGATGGGCAATCAAACATGTTTGGCGCAATGTATTTTCAGGAGTTTGGTGTCAATTTGAACTAACGGGTACGATGGACACAAGCATGTATATAAATATTAAATTGGAGAATTCCGGCCTTATAACGAAGCTTTTTTTTTCTGTCATATACTCTAATACCAACAAGCTTCTCTCGCAACTGATATATCCATGAGTCCTGAGCTATTTCACGCGTTTTCCCTCCTGCTCCCCCCCTTTCTGCCTTTCATGCAAGTGTGGAAAAAAAACAAAAGCAAAGCAAAATCTTTCAGCAATATGAACAAGGACGTCAGCACGATTTTCCATGCCAAGTATGATGCATTTTCAATAAACGACAAGGTCTCCATTGTATAACTTTGACCCTTTATGCAGGTTGTTCCTCGTAATTTGGTCAGCCGATTAAGCATAGACCCCCTTTCAAAATTCTCATCTTTCTCTTTTAATCGCAGCTCTAGTTTGCGTCGAATTCAAAATCTCTACTGCATATGCCCGCTTCATCTTGAAAATCAAGACCTTCTATCGGAAGTTGTTATCGAACCGCTTGAAAGTGTAACCAATGAAAGGCAAGCTCATCTCGGGTGACTCCTCAGGTACTTGGCCGGTGCGGCTGTTCTGGATGGCCTGGGCCTTGAGTATAGTCGCGTTGTCGGTTTGGTCAATCTCGTCGGTTGGGAAGTAAGTGGTGTCAATGTTGGACGTCAACCGAGGCTCGAAGGGAGCGCGGATGCGTCGTAGGCTGTCAAAGTCGACGCCGCGGAAGAATGCGTGGCTCTTGAGCTCGTGAGCACCTCCCCTTCCTAGTCGGTTCTCCGTGTTGCAGACCATGCTATTTGAATTATCGGTCAGCCGTTTAGAACTTAAAAAGTAAAGGCGCATATTAAAAAAAATTAGATCCTTACCTTCGAATCAGATTCTCTGCCTCGGCACCCAGCGTAATGTCATCAGGGAAGTATAAAGTTTGCCTCCAGTTGACGATCTTGCGGTAAGTATCGTGGCTGTCTTCAGCACAGAAAGGCGGCCAGCCCACCAGACATTCAAACATGATGGTACCCAGTGACCACCAATCGCAGTCGAAGGTATATCCATGACCTGTGAAGATCTCGGGGGCGATATAGTCTGGCGTACCGACAGTGGAGTAAGCCATCAGTCGTCTAGATCGTCTCCAGTCGTTAATCTGAGATCGGTTGCTGACCGTGAGATTAATCTGATCAATGGCAACCGAATTTCGGTCACGAGGGCGGTTAGAACGGCCTTGCAGAAGCTGTTGGTAATAGTTGTTATCGTGCAGGCGGTGGAACCCAGTGGAAAGACCGAAATCAGTCAGCTTTACGTGACCGCCACGGTCCAGAAGGATGTTGTCGGGCTTGATATCACTATTTCATTCGAATGAGTTGACGAGCAAGGATGGATTTTAGCGAGAAGGAAAGTGGAATAAAAACTTACCGGTGAATAAAGCCGAGTTTGTGGACAGCCTCAATAGCCAAGACAATCTCAGCAATGTAAAACCGCGTAATATCTTCTGAGAAAATCTCATATTTAATGAGCATGGTCATCAAATCTCCACCGGGCAAAAACTCCATCAGCATGTAAAGGAAGTAGGCATCCTGGAAGGTAGTGTAGAGCTTGACAACCCACGGGCTGTCAGATTCGGCCAGGATATCACGTTCTGATCGGACGTGGGCTAGCTGGTCCTTCTTGAACATTTCGGTTTTGATCAGAGACTTCATGGCATAGACCTTGCCATCTCCCTTCTTCTGTACTAGCTTGACCTCACCGAAGGCACCTTTTCCGATGATCTTGACGGTGTTGTAATTTTCGGGCTTGTCTTTGGTACGCAAAAATCGCAGGTATTGGCCTTCTTTCCGGCCGGCAGTTGACCAGAGCTGCTCTCTCCTAGTTGAGCTCTGGCCGGGATCTTGTAGTTTCTGCTCCAACTCGTTCTGCCTGTTGTTTTTCCACACGAAATAGATGTCAGCCAATGGAATATGGATTTGATACTTTTGAGGTTTGACAAGGAGAGGAAGAGCGGGGCTTAGGAGACCTGTATATATATATATGCAAGTGTGAAGATTATACCTTTGGTTGCGTTCACGGGCCCGCTTCACACTATCTTTGAAGAAATCCGCAGCTAGCTGAGAGCATTTCTTCTGATTGCTATTGGCATTTGCGCCGTATTTATCAGGGTTCCTCTCTGGAATGGGCTGAAACTCGGGCGACGATACAGCGCCCTGGGTAGGCAAAGGAGGCACGTAGTTGCCATAGCTGCCCTGCTGCCCTGAGCCGCCGGCAGTTCGTGGACGCCCCGAGGACGGCCCTCGGCCAGCATATTGGCCTCCCCTTGCGGCACCGCCGCCGAGGTTCTGATGGGAGAACTGGTGAGCCAAACCCGTGTTCGGGTCATTGGTACCAGGCGCGCCGGCCTGCGGAGGATAGGCGGTGTTGGGATAGTCGCTCGTTACTGCTTGGCCTGGATACTGCTGGCCCTGCGCGAAGTAGCCCTGTGGCGGGTAACCGGCGCTATAGGCTTGCTGCTGGGACGATTGCATACTGCCGGACTGAGCTCCCGAGGTAGGGAAGACGGGTTGAGGAAAGGTTGAGGGCGTGGTGGGATAGGCTCGATCGTTGGTGGGTGGTCGCTGGTTGTCGAAGTTCAAGTACATACGGCCGTTGTTGGAATCCATATCCGCAGCCGATAAGCAATCCCAGGGAATATGGTTCTGCTGTATGCGAGCCTGACGGGGCCTGAGGGGTCGGAAAGGGGGGAGAAGAGACGGTGCTGGAGATGCTAGTGCGTGACTGGGAGGAGCTGGCGGCCAGCGATTCGATGCCGCTGCAAGCGAGTGCTCCGCTGAAGCTCAAAGCGGGCGGGCCCAATTTTTCCGGCGGTCGTAGAGCGAGAGCAACGCAATGACCTGGCCGCTAATTGGGACGGTGGTTTTTGTGACAGCGCGGTCAGTTTTGCAAGTCGACGGAGCTCCTTTTGATGATGGGCTGTAAGGGGAATTGGGTGGCCGAGGGGTCGAAAAAGGCGGGAGGCGTTATTGCAGTGGCACAAGGAAGGCGGTCAACTCAACCTGCTAAGAAAGTGAAAATGGGCGGGGTGATGATATACCTGTAGGTTACCTGCCCACGGCGCTCAAACTAGGCGTTACTGTACTACGATGAGCAGCGAGTCTAGGTATTTTTGATGTTCCCCAGAGCCGGAGCCAGGGGTTGCTGGTGAGGGGGAAACGGGGGGCACAGTCTTTGTAGGCCGCTAGATTGTTCTGGTCGACGCCCCCAAGCACGAAGCAATACAGGGGGGTGTTAGTCGCTGTGGTGCTACAAGTAAGTTTCCTTAGAGGCTGGACGCCCTGAGCATTGTTCAACTGTGCCGTGCGACCACTAGACTTCTAGTAGCTGGTAAGCGTGCTAGGCACCGAACAATAATTAGCCTCGTGCTAGGTATGGCAGTAGTATACAACAGGTTCAGATTGGCACCACGACTAGCATATTGAGAGAAAACTTCATGCTGGAGATCCCGTATAGAAGGGATATTGATTATTGAAAGCTGCGTTCAATTTCAAATACTACAAGTAATAGGTAGGCTACTTCATGCTTTAATTGTGACTACAGGCACTGTGGTTACATTGATACATAGGCCATAGATTAGAGAGAGAAATGAGGAAGGGCCTTGAAAGCTTGAGCGGGAAGAGATTGGCACGAACAAGGCCTGTGCGGATAACGGGAACATCGCCGCCAGCACATTTTTGCGGCTTGTGTCATGCCCGTCCCCCCAGCAGGGACTGGTCATGTCGCTTGTCAATTCCGTGATCGTAGCAACTAGCATTTGACGCAGTTTCGCCAGATTATTTGATTTCCTCTGCTAAAATCATCGATGCAATCGTAAATGCCGTAAACATTGCCCAGACGGAATTCCTCATAATTGTGGTGATGTTGCCAATTATTAGGGCCCTCCTCCACTCAGGGGTCCCGTCTTGTACGAAATATATTAAGTATGTGATATTTCCATTAGCCCCAGGATCCCTGGCCTACTACTGATTCGATTCAGTTACTGCTCCCCAGTTATTAACCAGATCTCAGGTTGACCTGCGACACTATCTGCGAAATCAACCATGCCCTTGGCAAGAAAAGCAGGCCACTTATATAAGGACTTCAAGGTCGCATTAGTAGCTGACCTTGTCTTACATGCTTCATGCACGGTACACAGAGATCAGGATGTGACATGCAAGAGTAATATAAAGCCCCAGATCGTCTACGGAAACCTCCCGGCCGATAAGCTGGGGCAGGTCTCATATGTGCCTAATGATATTCCGCTTCCTTCGTCGCAAGGATAGGCCGGCCCTGCGTACTACGAGAACGGGGCATCCAGGGCCTCAATCATTTATGCTACAAAGACGAAATTATCAAATTACTGCGTAATAAGTGCTAATTTATCCATCATGTCTGTAGAGTACTAGACGGGCTAAAGGACGGAGAGCCTTCTACCACTAGAGCATTTTTCACACCATCATAGTAGCATTGAGGACCATCGACCTCGTCCTTCGGCTGGCCGTGGAGACAAATCTGCAGTCGAATGCACTTTCATGCACGACAACTCGTAGGCGAAATGTAGGATGGAGTCTCGCTTCCACAAAACCTGGCAGTGAGATTCTGTCTACAAAATACCACCTAGAGCCTATATACCTAGGTATGTAGGCCAATTCATTCTAGAACGCCAATGGAACGCTGGCCTTCACGTGCATCGAGATGAGATGAGAGCCATTATACCACATTCTATACTTCCACATGTCGAACTGCTTCGAACCACAGCGCGTCAAGTATACTTAGTAGACCTACATTCAATTACATGGGAGAAAATTAAGAATTGCATTTGAATTTTCTTCATTTCAAAGCAACTTTATTTCGCAGTCTTTTTTAGATAATCTGTCATCGTAAATTCACCCAAAATTTGTATGTAGAGCTGCCTGCAGTCTAGCTCGGGCGGCCGACCCTTATCGTATCCCGCATCCTTATCGCATCCGATTTTTTTCCAACTTCATGACAGCACCCATCGATAGCTGCGGTACGTAGCTCGCTCGCACCACCAAATTGGTCGGCATCGGTTTGCAAATTGATGCCAAAGAACACACAGGCCAACCTTCTTTTCTCAATCTATGTCTCTCCGCCAGAGTAACGCTCTCCGAGTAAGGCTGCCCATCAACATGGGCGAACCCTATCCCTCGACCCCGCCGGCCGCCGGCTCCTCCTCGAGCGCTCCAAAGCCTCGCCCTCGCAATCCAGTCTTCAAGATGATGGGCCTCCCGGCCCTCCCTCGCAAGCTCCCGTCCCGCAACTGGCTCATCTTCTTGTCCATCTCTACCTCCTTCGCCGCTGCCATCATCTACGACAAGCGCGAAAAGAACCGCGCAACAGCGAAATGGCGCCGAGCCGTTGCGCCCCTCTCCCAAGAGCTGCTCCCGCATGCGAGCCAGCTGCCCCGCAAGCTTACCGTCTATCTGGAATCGCCGCCCGGAGATGGCCTGCGCACCGCTCAAGATCACTTCATCGAGTATGTCAAACCTGTTCTGGCGGCTTCCGGCCTCGATTGGGAGTTCGTCCAGGGCCGGCAGCAGGGTGATGTGAGAGCGGCTGTGGCCGAGAAGATTAGGAGGACTAGAAAGGCCCATGAACGGCCGGACGAGGAATTACCACAGACAGACGAAGCCATAGTGGAGCAACAGAGGAAGAAGATTGGACTGGCAGACTACGAAGGTGTCAAGGGCGATATTGTTATTGGTCGGCATACCTGGAAAGAGTATGTTCGGGGGTTACACGAGGGATGGCTAGGTCCTCTCGACCCACCACCTTCGCCAGTTGTCGAAACGCTTGAGGACAAGCCCGAACCTGAAAGCCCATCTACAGAAAGCGACAGTGATAAAAAGCCCGAGGACCAAAAACCCGAAGAAAAGAAAGATGAAACGCCGAAACGACCACCGCAGCCTCGCCCTCACAACTCCCCTGACGACTATTCCTCCGCAGCTCTCCCTGACACCCTCCCCGCCGAATTCTCACCTTCTACCCCCATCGCCTTCCCTCACCGCCTCGGCTTCCGTCATACTTTTGTCCGTCTAGGCCGCTTCCTGACCCGCCGTCACTTGGCTGACGACATCGGCCGAGAAGTCGCCGCGGTATGCTTTGGCGCGGCGCGCGACTGGCGCCAAGCTGACGGCCAATACGAGCAGCAACTTGTCCTAAAGAGCGAGGAAAATGACTGGCCCAAGTTCGTCTGGAAGGACGAGCCCGAAGCTGCAGCCGATGACGCTGAAAAGGAGAAGAAGGCCGCCGAGCCGCCCAAGGAGAAGATTTGGGCCTCGAATCTGGCCGTCGACTCGCGCATCCTGGAGCGGATGCGTCGCTTCGAAATTCAGCCCGAGGACGAGGCCCGCGCGCAAAAGATTGTCGTCCCCGAGTCGGAGATTGAAGGCTGGATCAAGCGCAATCTAAGGAGCTTATATCGCTGGGGCGCGAGCTCATTCGAGAACAAACCCAAGGGCCCAAACGTGGGGAACTTGGACGATGATTGAGTAGAGGGCGTTACGAAATGAAAAGAAGAAGAAGAAGAAACTCAGGTATGAAAAGGAATGCGATTTGATGTGCGCACAAGGGGGTTGGGAATATCAATGATGAGATTTTTTGATTTTTTTTGTATTGTAATAACAATGGGCATGTATGTATGACTATGTATGCGGGAGTGTGTAATGAATGATTGGACATTTGGCGTGAGAGAAAACAAAAATCGGAGGAGAGCGTGCTATGGACGGGTCATGATAGAGGGCGTATATACATATTATCTAGCTTTGCAGCTGTATTAATCCACAACCACACTTACTATCTCCTCTTTCGAGCTGGATCGAGTCTTGGCTCACACTCGCCTCTTCTCAACAACGTCAGTCCTCATCACCACTCTCGTCCGAGTCTGAACCATACGCCACAAGCCCCAATCCCGTCTTCTTCTCCTTCTTCTCTTCTGTTGGAGGCTCTCTCTCACTCTCCTTCTCACTCTTCTTCCCATCATCGCCATCATTCTTTCTCCCCCCTACAGCCACATCCTTCTCTCCCCCTTTCCCACCCCCAACAGCCTTCTTCTTCACGCCCAACACCTCTCTCTCATGCCTCTTCCTCTTCCTCCCTCCAACAACCCACTCCTCTTCCTCCCCTCCTATTCCTCCCTCATCCTCCTTGGCCGTCGTAGAAACCTCTCCCCCAGTACTCTTCTGCCTCTCCCGAAAGGCCTTCAATCCCTCCTCAACCTCCTTCTTCGCCCGCGCCTCATCCGCCCTCTCCTTCGCTCTCACCTCATCCAGAAAGTCAATCTCGTCGTCGTCCAAAGCACGAAATTGATTCTTCAGCCTGTTCTGTTCCTCAAAGGCTGCTTGCTTAGCCGCTACAACATCCCTCCCAAATCAGCACAATGTCATCCAAGCCACGTAGAAAAAAAAGGGAAGAAAAAAAAGACAAACCTTTGTTCGCCTGTAGTATATCATACAAGCTCTGCTGCCCCTCCGACGCCAAATCTGCTCTCGCCTGCTCCCTCTTCTTCCTATCCTCCTCAAGCTCGTGCTGCACCGCCTGCCACTCGGCGTTCTTCTGCATCAGCGGCTCCCTAGCAGCGGCCGCCACCGCCTCGTGGCCGCTCTCATCTTTCGAGGGTTCGCCGCTGGAACGTATCGTCCCGCCGGAGACGAACCGGTCAGACATCGTAACGAGTGAATCTTACAGCTCTCTTTCTTTCTTTTTTTCTTTTTTTACAAGTATTGGGTTTGGAGAAGTGTGATTGAAACTGTTCAGAGGGTCGGCTTATATATAGAATCGTGTATGTCGCGTTTACGTGAGATGAGTTTGACCTTCCGAGCTACATCCAGCTCAGTCAACGCTAAAGTGTATAAGAAATTTGATATTCAGAGCGCTTCAACGCAAAGTCATGAGATGGATTGGAAGGATCAATTGTTGATTAGGTATGAGATGCATCAACAGCGTAGAGACTTATGTTTAGTGGCAAGGGAATCAGTCAAAGTAACAGACAGTACCGCGTAGAAACACTCACTGCCTGATGTTGTCCGATAATCAACCGAACAGTCTACGGTCTTCCAAGTATTTGCGAGTTTATACCAAGTACACAAATTGAAGCAAACTTGAACAAGAGGGTCAACCACGAATTATACAAGTGAATTTCAGCCAAGGCCGTTCATCAATTTAATTGTACTATAATCTCACAATAGGGATGCTGTCAGGAGAACCATAGGAGACGTCGCCTTAGGCTTAAGCCCTGCTAATAGGTCTTCTCACAGCTGTTGCCCCGTCTCAGGGTACAAAAGCCTCCATGATGGAACTCTCCATCCATCAGTCACCCCCGTCTTCCCATTCGTGTCTGGGTATGAAAATAAAACCGCTGCCTATTTGCCACCGTAACAGAAATATCCCCTCTGTCGCAAAGCAGAACACAGAACACCTTTTCATCCATCTGCTATCAACAAGTGATTCGACCACACTCCCAAAATCACATCCGCCTCTCCCAACGAAACAGGATTCCACAAAAACAAATATGGAATTGATCATATGAATACAGAGAATCTGTCCGCATTCACGCGAATGGAAAAATCTCATTAATCGAACAAAAAGAAATCACCTTTCCCTCCTCGCCACCAGGCCTTCTTTCTCTACAGAATCAACCCATGAAACAAGACGTCTAACATCTCATAGAAAGAAGAAGAAGAAGAAGAAGAAGAAGAAGAAAAAAATAGAACAAGTCCGAGAATGCATAGAAGATGCTCAGCCAACCTCGACACGAAGCCAGTCAAGGCAACATATCGGGCGATGTCTGGCTGCGGAATGCAAAACCGTAAAATGTGAAATGATATAAAATGCGCCGCGAAGGAAGAGAAAGAAAATATATAAACCGGTCCAATCTTCCATTTTACCCGCTGAATGCATAAAAGCGCCCTCGTAAAATACCCATTTTGCACGGACACCGATTCCTACCACAAACAAACAAGTATAGTGTCATATGTGCTGTTCCCAAAACTTTTGAAATCTTTATTGCTTTTGTTGCGTCATGAACAATGTCGCTGTGGCCGACACGAATAATTCGGTGTTTCAACCAACCCAAAACCGTGGGCGTGTGGCCAACAGGGACTTCTGCTGACACGGTTCAGACCTTTTTAAATTTTTTGTAAACTTCGGACACCTGCCCAAAAATCATGATTGATTTTCAAGTGAGCAGTCTCCGATTGTAGGCAGTGCCTACTACTGATTTCCAGATCTATCGAGGTACCGATGTAAGGTACCAATACCAGGTCTATATGTGCAGCGCGCGCAAACGCAAGAGATCCCACAAAGTATGGTATCAAAAGAGAGAAGAAAAAAAAAGAATTTTTTTGTGAAAGAGTGGACAATGTTCGCTTTCGGTGTTTGCTGCGAGCTGGTACGGCCTCCGGCTTTCCAGATCCGTAGATATCAAGATCGCTTTTTGATGCCGGTGGAACCAGGCTCGCTTTTGCACCATGAACATTTTGTAGTGATGATAAAGTCACCCTGCGCCGAACCAAACCATTATGAACATGTACCATAAAAAAATAAAATTTGCCGTTTATAGTTGAAGCCATTGATGACCTCAAAGACAGCGCCTGTGCCATAAAGAAAAGGAAATTCACAGGTCGCGCTTATATCAGTGAGAGCCATGTCATGATGACATCATAAAACAGGCTGAAGAAAAAACGTGCTGAAACTGATCGCGTGTGTAGGACTTCTTTTTTCATGCCGGGGGTATCTGAAAAACACGCGTCTTCTTGAAAAAGAGAAGATAGCGAAAACTCGTAGCCATTAAAACTCGAAATCCGCACCATTTTTTTCCGAGACCGAATAAGGAAAAATATGGGCTCTATTTAAGCCCAATAAGATAAACGAGAAAGGAAAATCGTTGCAAACATTAACCCATGACAGGCTGGCCATATCCATGAGACATGAAATAGGGCGTCTGCTTCATGGGCTCAACACATCCCGGGCAACTGCACTCAGCAACACCGTGCTCCCATACATTGTGGTGGTGGTAAGGGTAGTGTGATGCGTAGGGCGTTTGGCGGTTGGGGTAAAACGTATTGTGAGCCGGAGGCTGGGGGTATCGGCTGCTGTACTGAGCGGCGGCTTGAGCGAACCACTCATTGTAGCGAGCATTGCTGGAAGCTGCCGACGTGGCATACTCGGGAGTGCCATAGCCAGAATCCGGAGGAGTGAGAGGCGCATTCCACGGGTTGTTGGACCACGTAGTTTCGCGCGAGCGGTAGGTATGTTGCTGGGCTTTCATAGCCTGGTAGCGTTCATACTCTGCGATTTGAGCCTGGATGTACCGCGAGTGGGGAGAGCAGCGGTTGTTGTTGTATCTCGCCAAGTCGGTGTCGATGGCGGGGACCAACGCAGCCAAGCGCTCTCGGCTCGCCTGGACGGCCTGTCGCTTCTTCATCTGTTGCCACTCACGCCAGTTGTCAAGCCAGGCTTGATAGTCCTTGCTGTGATCAAGGTTGACGTAGAGTCGCCAGCTCATGGCCTGGAGCCAATCATACTCCAGAGTGTTCAGCTCGGAGACGGGAATACCGCTAACCTCAGACCAAGATCGGTTCTGAAAGGTATTGTCATCCAAGAACTTGCTGCCAAGGAGAAGCGAAACAGTGAGGAAACGCCAAACTTGACCCTCGGAGGCCTTGTACGGACCCTGAGTCTTCATGGAGTTGATTCTCTTGGCGAGATAGTTCATTCCAAGAAGGATGGTCGTACTAGGCAGTCTCGTGGAGGTGAGGATCTGCGACACAAATTTCCGGAACGGAGAAGTGACGCTCGCCTCAGGAGTAACAATGCGAGTTGCCATCTCAGAGACATACTCAGCCATCATGTCGACCTCGTAATCGAGGACGGCACAGACGCCTCCGGGCATGATGACGGTATTGAGGGAGGTCCGACGAAGATCGAAAGGATCTTTGTCGGATTGAAGATTTCTTGTCGGAGACGAAAACAGCACGCGGCAATGCACGGCTGTCTTGTGAAATGGTCTCGGGACAAGAAAATGGAATTGCGAAGCGACGCGAAAAAAAGAAATGTGTCGACGGGGCTCTACTGTGACGCAAGAGCCATTTAACGTGGTAAGAGAAATGCGGCGACGTAAAAGCTGTTGAAAGCGATCTGAAGATAAAAAGCGTGACAAAAGGATATCGTAATGGAGCAGTTGGTCAAATAAAATGGCCGTCCAAGGTTCAGAGTTCGCTCAACGTCGAGTCCAAGTATGGGCGTTAACGCAAGCTAGAAGCGAGACTGGGGAAAAGAGAAAAAAGATGTAACGGCGGAGTGTAAAAGCTTTCTGTAATAAACCGTTAGCATATAAGGTCTAATAAATAGACTGTTTCGGGAAAATGGTATGCAATGCGAATTGGATGTAGATGGCGGGAAGCAAGTCAAGTACATGTAGTGTTTTGTAAAAGGAACGTCGGTCCGGGGATGCAGTGCTTTACACATCGATGGGGCCTCGCCACTCGCAATGAGAAAAGAAAAGAAAAATGGCGTCGAATCAATGATCATTGACGTTTCCCTTCATAGCAAGTCGAGTGGTGAGTCGATCGACGGTATAGGTTGGTAGATGTAGAGTGTTGTCAAAACAAATCGCTGGTGTCGCGACGAGTATACGCGGGACGTTTGAGAGGAATCATGTTGCGACAAAACCGATAAAGCAGCCGAGAAAAAGCAGTCAATACTAACCTCTATTCGAGAGAGGTCCTAATAGGAGCTTTTAAAAAAGAAAACCCTCCAAAAGGATGCGAACTTTTAACGGAAGTAGACGTGACCGAGTTGATAGCGGCCACTGCAGACAAGCCGTGGGAACACAAAGAAGCTACCTGCACAGCAGCGAGCTGAGAGGCAACAAGAGGAGTAGGCTCACGCGAGAAACCTGAATCCAGACGTCGACGAACGATGAGGAGTTCGTGACGAGGCTTGTCGAGAAATCGGCGGATTCGGAATTCGGTGGAGGAGGAAGAGGAGGGAAAAGGGTTGAAGAAGAAAATATGAAAGAAGAGGTTGAGGTGTGGGAGCGCAGAAAGAGAAGAGCGCGGGCTCGAGATGATGAAGGCTACGGGCGGCACAAGTACGTTGCAGCGACAACAGCATGAGGGCATGGGCGGTGGAACAGCCAGGACGGTACTGTACTCGTACTAGGTGGCATAGCACCTAGCGGTAGCAGGTATTGTAGTGGACACCCACCATGCACCAGGCGTCAAGGTACCTGGGGCTGGCTGGAGCATCCAACTTTTTTTCTCTCACCTGCCAATCCATCCTAGGTTCCTTACCGCAAGTATGGAGTACTCGAAGTACTTGGGCCCAGGCAGGGGTTTTCTCGGGTACGAGTACTTCTCGTACGTCCACTTTCTGCTTTTTTTTTTTTGCCCCGGAGTGAGTGGGGCCGCAACAGTGCCACTGACGGGCCAACTAAGAGCCTAGCGGAATGGGGGTCGCAGTGCAGCGGCGCCAGAAGTACCCACGCGTGCGTAGGAGGCTGGGACGGTACTTTGACCGTCATCTCCACACCAGACGGCCTTTGCGTGGCGCCTGTGGACAATTATGGACAATGTTGCTAACAAGAACAAGGGAGCCCGTCGTGCGCATTGTGATTGGCCCAGGGGCGCAGCGCCAGACTTGTGCATCAGCGTGCCTCGCCTCCTCGCCCAGGTACGTACCCAGTACCTCTTGTTGTACCGGCGCATGCATCCAAGCACCCCGGCAGCTCGTGTACTCCAGGATGGTTGGGGGAGGCTTGGAAGTTTTCTTGGTCGCTTCTTGGTGCCTCCTGAGGATTTTCCACGGCGGCCTGCACGAGGGGCGTTAACGCAGTTGCCACCATGCCTGGCCTCTCACTAGTACGTATTCTTGTTCTTTCTCTAGCTGCCTGCCTGCCCGGGACGACTGGAGCTGCTCACTCAACGCTTGCTGAGGACCACTGGAAAAAAGTGGCACGATGTTTTTTTAGATTTTGAATTTTTTTTTTCTCCTTGCTGAGCTTGACGTCTTCTCAAGTACAGCACTAAAAAAATTCTGCCCCTTTCCACCACCAAGACTAGATAAACAGCCCCATTTGTTGCCAGCAGACTGGGCGTGCAATCTTGGAACAAGAGCCAGAGCCCGCTGTTTGATGTCCTATGGTGAGGCAAAAAAGTCTACCGCTTGCTCCGTACACACAAAAGCCCGTGCCAGCACGAGCACGAGTACGGAGTCGATGACTGCAATTTGCAGATGCTCGGAATGACGACTCACATGCAGGCATCTTTCGCGGCGGCTTGCTGCCCACTCGACTGGTCGTCTGATGGGATGTGACGCAAAGCCAAAATTGAAGGGGTGGCCGAAACGGGCGACCCAGGCGTGCCTCCAGCATTGTCTCCAGCTTTTGTCTCCGGCAGGCCGTCGTCACTGGCACTGCACATTCTTGTCAAAAGGGAATCGCGTCCTGGCGCTGGATCCGCCAATCCGCCATATCCCTGGCACGGGCACGGGGCCATGCCCGTTCTCGAACGAGGTATATCTGCGAGTCACGGAGTGAACCCGGTTAGGCGCGATGGGGCCTCTGCTTTTATCCTCGAGCTATCTACGGAGCGGTGCTGGTTCCTTGTCGAGGACACTTCTGGACGGAGCAGCATTGGTAATAGCGCGAACAATGCGTGTTGAACTTGGACGAGGGCCAGAGACCCTGCCTGCATGATCAAGTGTGAATCGGTGGCGTCTTGTTCTCCTCGACGCTGTCCTGCTCTTCTCGTGGCGGTGCTGCACAGTCAAGCCCTGATCGACAAGCCCTCGCACGTTGAACGGAGCTGTCGGATCCCTTGGGCGGCCCGAACAACCACCACTTTACGGATTCCATTTCTTGCAGATGCTGCTGCTCGCAATACGAGGGCGCGCTCTGTGGTCCGCACCTGAGGAATCCCATTATCAAAGGGCAGGGCAAGGGCCCAGCAGAGAGCATGGCGCTGCTGACCTTCTACTCGTAGCATGGAACAGGCACGACCGGGGCCGAGGCCATCGATATCATTACCACCGAGAACTACGCTGCCATCGTGAAAAGTACCCGACGTGTCGTGGGCTGCTGTGAGAGTATGACTGAGTGAGCTACTGAGTGAGCTACCCAGCCAAGCCATTAACCGCCCCTCGATTTTTTGGAGTTCCCTGCCACACCATTTCTACATACCGACCTGCTTGTTCCCAGTCCCCTTCCTCTGGATCAAATCAGCATGCACGGACAGGGGACTGTGCAGATTCGTGCGTGCTAACCTGCGTAAGTGTACTAGCAGTACTTGTAGTGCGCGCAAGGTACATACAGTGCACACTTACTAGCACCGACGCCGTAGCAGTGCTAGCAGAAACTATCAGTCTTTTTCTTCGAAAAGAAAAAAAAATTATCCGCTACGGCTTGGGCGATGGAGAATGCGGAGAGAAATCCCTCAAGTGCCCACCAATGCTCCGGACAGTTCGCCAGGAGAAGCCGACGAGTCCTCCGTCTTCGCGCTTGTTCGGTTCAACCGCCCAGGGCAGCCAGGCCAGGCTGCCAGTTTGACTTACACGTACTTCGCACTTGCAAGTATTTACGGCACTACAGAGTACCTGTACAGTATGGCTTAGCAAGTCTTCACAGCAAAACCAGTGCTCTAAGGTGGTGGGCCTTCTGCAGCCTTCAGGCCAGTTACAGGCCTCAATTTCTGTTGTTTCTGCCTGCATCGCTATCCCGTCAATCATAGCCCAGACACTCATTGCACGCCGTGCATGCTGCGACTCAACTGGACAGATTCTTTGTCACTGTGGTGGGGGAAAAAAAAAAAGATACTGTCAAGATGATGGGATTTCAAGGCGGCCGCGCGACTCGCGCTTGGCTCCCCCAGTTTTCACGGCCGACCGCCGGAGGAAGCGAAGGAGAATCTCGGCCGGCTAATTCTGAATCTCTTTACTTTTCCCTTAGCTGGTACCGTACGGACACAAACATAGCCGACCCTGGATCCAAGCCTCGATACTTCTCTCACTAGTCCGTTAGCACGAGCTTCATATGCATGTGCGACCCCGTAGGAAGAAGAAGGAAATGTTTCTTCAGGACACATGACGACAAGCTAGTCTACCGTACCATCCGGAATGAGCCGTCTCCAGCGAGCAATTGTTCCTGTAAGAGGTTGGGTGGTGGTAGCATTATTCAGCCTGCAAAGTCCGCGAACCATGGCCCGGAGCATCGTGCACTTCTGTTTATGAGTTTCCCAAATAAACAGCCCCTGTTTGCCGCCCATGTGTTGGGAGTGGTCCCACTACGTTTCGATGGAACAGAGGAAGGGATGTGGGATGTCCCGGAGGTGGCTGCAAAGCATGGTCAGCAACGGCCGAGTGCTGTTTATTCTATTTGTGCAATCCGTACTTGTTTGTGTGTGAAGCATACTGCACGCATTTGTTGAATATACTGGTACTTCTTACGGTATTTCAGAAAATGAAACGCGGTCAAGGGGGTTAACAAGTCCAGGCCCGGCCAGGCTGTACTGTGGTAGTACTCCGTACCATGTTATGAGTTCTGATGGAACCCGCCCAAGAAACCCAGGCCCGTGGGTTAATTTTCTTTCCAGGGTCGAATACCGACCACTGAGATTACTCCAATTTTAGAAGGGTTCCACGGCCTGTCCCCGTTTTAACTAACTATTATACATACTAGTGCTCGGGTTGCTAGCACCACTTTGTATATACTACGACGAGTAGCTCCTAGCCGGTGTCAGTGCTGGGAGGAGGATCGGAAATGCGCTGACAGCGTCTCAGAATCAGCTAGCATTTGGGCCGAGGGAAGATCTGCTACCTGGCCTGTGCTGACATCAACAGAAGCGTGGTCAGCGTATGTTCGTTTTTATTAGCAGCAGCTCACAAATTCCTTTTCCTCGCCAGCCAGCCGAGCGATAAGAATAGGAGATCGTATGGGAAAGCAGGGAGTGCGAAGCATTGGCTACTTTTGCACTAACCCCCTGTGACGGCACGCTCTGGAAATGAATGTGAAATTTCGATAAGTCAGTCTAGTTTCAGCCTCTTCCTGTGCTTAGACACCTCTATTTTTTTTTTCTCTCTCTCTCATTTCTTTCGCTTTGTGCGGGCAACTGATCCAGGACCGCAGGTTAGACACCAATCAGCGTGGTAGGATTGGCGATTTTGCATGTTGAGGAGCTAATAATACTGAGCCCCGTACTCCCGACTCCGTCCATGTGCTATTACAGGTGCTGCCACTCCTACTACTAGTACTACTAGTATAGAAGCCAGCCTGGACCTGGCGGTCAGGTTGTTACACAAACGCCCTGGCGTTTTGGCTAGCGATTGGTAACACTGCTTGCAGCCTTGTATGTACCTGCCTCGATCTACAAAATGTCGGTCTTTGTTTTGGGTTGTCGCGCTTCAGTAGACCTGGCCATTGAGCATTAGGATGCATGAGCTCAGGCTGGCCATCTCCCATGTACAGTACTGCGTACTACAAGTACGTGAACAGATTGGCCTGCCTGTGCAGCGTACTGTACAGGTACCTCCTAGCTGCTCCCAACACCATGCCTAGTTCCTCCTTGCTCACACATATACACGTATGGTACTCCGTGTACTTGACGAAGATTGGATGGGATGCCATTGCGGGATGCCATCGGGGGCACACTACTGGCCGAGAGGAGAGGAGAGGGAGGGGAGGTCTGCCCAACCTGCTTTTCTACCATTCCCGCGCCATGCACGAGTCTGGCATGCCAGCGGATGGTTGGGCATAAAAAGGGTCTGCACATCATCAGACGCCCTGCCAATCTGCCTGGACGGTTCGTGCCAAAGTGTCCAGGTGGAGCCGTTGTGCGCGCGCGTATGTACATCGTACATTCTGGCACATCCGAGACTCGCTGTACATTGGCTGTACAAGTAAGTGAGTACATTGAACAAGTGCCTGGCCTGGTTGCTTGGCTCACAACGTCTTAGCCACGGAGACGACAGGGATGCCTCTTGCAGATGCGCGTTAACTCTCGTGCAAGTAAAGTCCGGCTAAGGGGGGAAGGCAACCACCAAGCCTATTTCGATAGTAATGACGATGACGATCATTCCCCCATGCTGCCAACCCTCAGCCTCAGCTTCAGGGTCCTTTTTTTTATTTCCTTCCCAAAAATACCCGGTAGTCCGCGCGCAGCTGCTCGCTCCCTCAGGCGTGGCTTATGCCCTCTCCCTTGATCACGCGTTGCACGGCGGGCTGCTATTGTTAGGTAAACAAGCCATGACTGTTGTTTTGCCCAACCCTCCCTGCTGGTAAGTGAGCCTCGGCCCTAGAGAGTATCAAGGTTTTTGCCTGGAATCTCGTTTCCATTCTCGTCTGCCTAACAGCTTGGCTTAGTACATGCAGAAGCTGGCTGATGGCTTTGTGGTTTTTAAAATCAAACTTTCCACTGCGTTCGTCCTGTCGACCGGAGTAGTCCGTATGGCGGCAGCACTACCACCTAATAATAGGTTCGACGTAATTCTTACTCGTAACACTTAGTGTGAAGAACACGGCCGATGCAATGGTTCGGAACAACGATATTCCTCCGGCATCGCGTGTTTTGATCCTGCATTATGCGGTACGAAGTCCGGAGTACATGAGCTTTTGCTACCCTAGATTGCTACGAACCAACTCTTCGGGTTGCCTCAATTAGAACCCTTTGGTGCCTAGATATTACGCATCTGCTTTATTGACTTGCATTCGTAAGAGCTCTCTATGTAAGACTACGTAGTTGAATGGGCGATCGTCGGTGGCTAAACATCCGACCAAGGACACGGTACTTCCAGACGTGCAGATCCGGGTATCATGTAAGTCTACGGCGGTACAAGGATCATGTCCCATCTTTTGATCATGAAGGGCCAACATCGCCACCAATGCGTCAGCCGGCAGCAACCTGAACAGGACTGAACACGCAATTAAGCCAAGTCAGTCACACCTGCATGGGATGAAAAGAGAGGTGGCCGTGACGATCAACGGGCGTGGTCAGCTTTTTCTGCGTGAAACGAAACGAGTCATCACGAACCACGAACGCCACGATCAGCAGCAATTTCCGGCTTCAAGAAGTTTCCATGTACTACCTGGTCACGTACTTTTTACTGGCCAGAGGAAGTGAAACCAGGGCCCGGACCATCGGTTTTCCCAAGTACCGTAGGATTTCCAATGGCCCTCCTCCGCTTCGGCGCCGCCTTACACCACGAAGCGTCGCTACGTCGGTGGCCAAGTGCCCCTGCGCGCTGTGATTGGAGGCGCTGCCCGGATATACTCGCCCCTACCACAGGAATCCTCTTGCATGATGGCTGGCTGACAGTGTAGATGGCTTGGCTTGGCTAATAAGATGCGTAACCTGCTTGGAAGCTGGTGGATGGTCGGTCACGCCTCTTTCTCCTCCCCTCCTCTCGGGGGTACCCGCCGAGGCAGCCGATCTGCTTGGTCCAAGCAGGTCCAGGACTCGATGTACGATATCATTGGTGAGTAATACATTGGCCCATGGCATGCAACTTTCGTACACACTTATTTTGTACGGAGCACGGAGGAGGGATGGACTATGTGAGAAGGAAACCGGACCTCTTTTTTTGGGTGGGGACAGGGCGGTGAAGGTAGTTAGTAGTACTACTACTTTTTGCCCTCAAAACTTGTTCATTAGTGAGGGGGAGGGGTAATCAAGCGGGTAAAGCTCGTTCGATGCGAGCTCGGCGACTTTTACGAGATGTGATGTCTTGGATATTACTACTGATGGCGCTGGATTATGACTATTGCTAGGACTAGTAGCAGTACGGAGTAACAGTACCAGCATGTAGGTACGATTTACCCAAGAATGGCTGCTGCAAGGGGAATGACAGACGCAGTCATAGGCAAATGCTACGGAACGAACCCATGTCGGCGCCATTCAAAGACCCTCCGAGACAGATTCAGCAAAAAAAGTAATAGAGAGAGAGAGATTAGGCCAGAAACAAAGAGAACCTCGGCGCTTTGGCTTTGTACGACCTCGTCCCGTCTGGGACCCTCTTCACTGGCACTTGAAACGTGCATCTCCAGAAGAAAAGAAAAGGAAAAAATGAAAAAGCGACCAGGTTCCCCTCGTCAGCGCGTGGGGGCTTGGACTGACTGCTGTCCCGGAGAGTACTCAACTCCATAACCATACGAGTGAGTTACTTTGTGTAAGAATGAAAGAGGGGCTGCGTGATTTCTCACGATGAAGCAGAACGGATAGCACTTCGTACATGCGGACCCATCGCCGTTTCGACAGGTCAAAAGCCGGGAGCCTTTTTGTGGAGTTTTTGATTGCCCTCGTTGTGAAGGTCCTGCAAGTCAACTGCAGGCATCACAAAATAAACCCCATGACTTTGCGCGGTACCGGGGGCATTGGCTGCCGGGCAGTTAGGCTTCCTCGAGGCAGAAACGTGGTAGCTACATATATTATGGTGCCGCTAGGGAGGGGGGGAATACAAGAGTAAAAAGAAGGTGAAAGAAAAACGATTGATTGCATTTCGTGCATATCCACCGCCGAGAAAGCCCGCTAAACGCGGATGATGCTGCATGACGCAGAATGGCAACGGGCAACTGTGTATTGCCTCTATATGCGGATCTATTTCGGCATACTGCAAAACGGAGAAGGCCACATACAACTAACGAGACAGAGAGTTCTGCTCCGTATGAATCTAACGAATCTGTATGGTTATTATCACGTGTGATTGCTGGGCGCTGTATGCAAGGCGATACTATCTAGACTACCTCTTGTAAGTTGACTACATGTGAAGATGTTGCCTGCTCGAAGAAAACACACCGCTTGGGACCAGATATAAAACATACACACGTCTATGGGTAATACGAAGCGGGTGAGCTGGCCAAACACGCTCGCCCTATAGGCAGTTCCCAATGACGTCGAATAATCTCGATGCAGAGTGTTGATATATGTTGAGCACGCGTCTTCTTCTTCACCCCGCAGGCTTAAAGAACAAAGATCGGATATATACCAAACCTTAACATGTGTCCCGAATCTGCCCAAATCTGCCCAAATCTACCCAAGCAAACCAGGCTCTGACGATGCGAGTCCCAACACACGACCAACAACTTATCTGTAGGTCCAACTAGAAGAGTATTTTCGAGAAGGATTTCAAGTAGCACAGGGATCAGTGAAGAAGATTTGAGGTCCTCAGGTCCCATGAGGCGCGGCCGGAGGTATTCATGCTCCGAGATCCCAGCCGCGGGCCGTTTTCGATTTATATCAAATTATATTTGACTATGAATTACACCGCATACCATTGCCGGATGGGAGCTCTCTGCTTGGATGGAAATTAAATCGACTTGCAAAGATTTTGGAGCTTCGTTTCGCGGCTAGAAATCGATGTAAATATTCTCGTAGTACGAATATATCTGTTGTCTAGCTGTTGGGTCACACGGACATTGTTTGCAGCCTTGATGCCCGCGTTGCCCAGGGGAAAAGAGGAGATAGCAGAGAAGCCCAAAAGAGCCTCAGACAACGGAACGAACAAATAAAAAAGAAGCAGCGTCGAAGCTCGCACCAGTTATAGCCAGCCTCGGTGATATCCTGCTTTTGCCCTGCACTTTTTGAGTGGTTGAAAGGTTGGGCTGAAAGTCAAAAAAACGCACAAGCTCGGGCATTTCGCTGTTCAGTCGGTCCTAACCGACCCTCCAGATTTCCCCCGGTCGGTGGCTGTTCGGCATACAAAAAATCCTTGGTGCTTGCTGACATCTCGACGGCACACCGCTGGGCCACTAAGCAGCCAACCCAGATATAACAAAGCATCTTGATCTTGATCTTGCCCTCAACCATCGCCTGTTCCCGGTCCAGCATGCTCGCGTGCTCCTCGTCGCCCTCAACCCCAACGCCATGATATCCGTCCACAAAGCACGAATGCACGCTGTTCCTGTCCACCCGATTGCGGCCGCTGCCGTCACTGCAGCCTCGGCTCCGGCTCAAGTTCCCGCAAAAGCCGCCATCACCACCACCAACGGCCACGCCGCCGGCCAGCCTTATGGCTCGATGTACGAAGCATGTCTTGCCATGAGAGACAAGGTCGATGCGTTTCTTGCTGAGGAACCCACTGCGCCGCTGCTGCGAAGAGTGCAAGAGCAGGTGCGCATCTCGGTCCAGGTAACGGAGGAGGCTCTGGAGAGATATCGGTATGTGTTGCTTTAGCCCAATATTGTGCCGAGGTACTTACAGGGCTGGCTGACACTGATGCGCGCACTCAGGCCGGAAGAGATCTCTATCTCATACAATGGCGGCAAAGACTGTACGTTGTTTTAATAGTTAAAGAGCGCGCGCGCGCACATGCAGTTACGAGTTTGCGAGTTTGCGCCTTTGAGACAAGCTGCATCATGCGGCCCGCTATGACGCTCTCGCCAGCTTGCATTGTTGAAGAAATTGCTAACCAAATGAATGCGCTACACAATAGGCCTCGTGATGCTCATCGTGCTCCTTGCATGCTACGCGCGACGATACTCGCCTCCCAAGTCTACGTCGGGCGCCAACGTACAGAACGGAGCGACCAAGCTGCCGCCCTTCCCCGAGAAGCTGCACTCCGTCTACATTGTGTCCTCGGATCCCTTTGCCGAGGTGGATGACTTCGTCGAGACAAGCAGTGAAGCGTACCACTTGGACATTTCACGGTTTATACTGCCGATGAAGAAGGGGTTAGAGGTCTTCAAGGCGCAGAATCCTAGCGTACGGGCAATTTTCGTCGGGACCCGGCGGACGGATCCGCATGGAGAGAATTTGAAGCATTTCGATCCGACGGACGCGGGGTGGCCGGATTTCATGCGGATACATCCCGTGATTGATTGGCATTATAGTAAGTGCTGGTATTCTTTGGGCTCCGGCTCAAGTTTTGCAAGAAGTAGATACTAACGGAGTGTGTTAAACAGCGGAGATTTGGGCTGTGAGTTTTCTTTACTCTTTCTTTCCATGTTTTACATATGGATGAGATAGACAGACGGTTAGAGGATTGGGAGCTAACAGGGAGCTTAGTTTACTCGGCATTTGGAGATTCCATACTGCTCTTTATACGACCAGGTATGTTGGATATGGCTCTTTTCCTTTTCTTTCTTTTTTCTACTGGAGTTTATAGGATTGACAAATTTTGAAAGGGATACACAAGTCTAGGTGGAAGACGTGACACTTTGCCAAATCCTCGATTGAAGAAACAGGGAAACGAAGAAGAATTTCGACCGGCATATGAATTAATAGACGACGACGAAGAGAGACTTGGCCGATTTAAATAATGACGAGGAGTAGAGACGTGATGGCTATATATTACTGCTAGGCTTTGGGATTGTTTTCTCTCCCTCTTTTGTCTTGTCGGGCAAAGAAAGCCCAACTAAGAGTATCAAGAAACGACAAGAAGCAGACAACGAGATCCGAAAGAATTTACGAGAAATAGATTTATGGGCTTTTGGTGTACGGCGTTGACGGATAAAGCAAATTGTCCTGTCAAGTTATTCTTTTTTTATATTACTTTTTTCTTTTTTTTTCTTTTTCTGGCTCACAACTATAGGTAGTTGGTATAGAATGATTTTTTGGTCATAGGATAACGGGCAAAATAATGGTACAATTGCATAATAAAAGGCATTGACCACCATTCTCATCTCTATCTTCTTGGAGCATTAATAATATATAATGTTTGCCCGTAGATAAGCGTCGATGGCACGATATGGGAGTGGAGAGAGAGCAAAGGTCCTTTTGTGACATGGGGGCCGTTGCTTCGATTTGATTCGATACGAATTTCGACCTGGAAAAGGAAGTTGCCGACGAACCCGATTATGCCCAGGCAGGAAATGTGATGGGATGTACGAGTACCAGAAGAAGAAGTACAGATGGATGACGGGCTTGCGTGGCGTGATGCATGTCTCACTCATTATGGATGGATTGTTGCAATAAAGTGGTTTGAGTGGTAGTCATCGCTATCAACCTTGCCAATATGCCCGAGGCTGTGCCGCTTGTAAATTATTGATAAGGGGAGAATCCATCTTTACTTATGGTACGGGGATAAAGAAGTTCTTCCCTTGCTCGGATAAAAAGAAAACAAAAAAAAAAACAAAAAAACAATTGTTCTCACATTATAATTTGGTACATTCTTACTTCCTAATTTGTTGGCGTTGAAACCTTCAAAACCTCGGCTTGCCCTTGAGTTATGTACCATCTGATATTCATTTCAACGCTCCTTTTCTAGTATAGAATCCTTGACTTCAGGCAGTTAGCTGGTGTTTTATACCCAATGAATAGCTTCAACAGCCAACCAACATTACTTCTTGGGAGTGACATATCAAGCGCCCTAGCAGCGTCTATATATATTTACTGCTACTTTGTGCTAACCTTCTTTTAAAATTCCGTTCTAAATTAGGGATGCTGAATAGCCACCCTAGAGCTAGCATTGGTAGAGTGTCAGATAATGAGGTGCTGGGTATGGCTTCTTCTTCTTCTTTCTTCCTTTTCGACCAGGAGAGCGAGACGAGAACGGGGTCTATAGTGCTACGGCTATTTGTGAGATGAAATTTTTGTCTGCCAGTATATGTTGGCATGTGATTTGACTCTTATCACCGCTTGGCGTTTTGCACTTTTACACGTCAACTTGCATCTAGATACCCTGTATGATTCTGTGCTTTTGTGTTGATATCCTATCGACCTTTTATGATTTACCTTCTTTTTTTTAAAAAAAAAAAAATTTAAGAAAAAAAAAAGATATTAGATGATGTTCTCTTAGGTATACCTACAGATACATCTCAGACCCGATTTACGCCGTTGCTTTTCTTCATACTTTCTCTATACTACTCTCAACCCTCCTTGATTTTTGCCCAGAGCGGGCTTCTTCTTCCCTAAAATTTTTAGCCTCAAGTGTGTATGACTGATTTGAGGGCTTTTTAGCTTCCCATCCTCCCTCTCTTTCTCTTATGCCTAGGATCTAGACCCTTCTTCATGACGTCTCTCCGCATTAGAACGTGCATTATGCCGGGCGATGCCTTTTCTCCTCTGTGTTCCAGACTAACACAAGCAAGGGGGGGCTTCACGAACCTTTTTTTTTTCCAATTTTTTTTTTCCTGCATAAGCGTATTCTGCCTTTTACCAGGCCCATATTGGAGAAACCTCCCCCGAAAAAGCCTAATACTACAATGTCAAAAAGCAATAGTGCTATGAAAAGTGCCATGCCCCGGTGTAATTACTAGAGACCTACATGTAAGCTAACGCACATGTGGCATAGCATCAGCTGTGCGGGCATGTAAGGGATTATTATTTACAAAGTACTACTGTCTACTAGCTACTAAACCTAGCTAGTAAGTAGCTTCAGGTGTGATGCACAGGCAGAGGTTGCTTGCATGAAGCCCATGCATGCACGAGGGCTAATTAATCCCGCAGAACTGGTGTCGAGAGCTGTTGCTGTTGCTGCTGCTGCTGCTGCGGGGGAGGGGAAAAAAGAAGAAGAAGAAGAAGAGGAGGAGGGGCAAGAAGGAAAAAGAATCAGAAGAGGGGGATCAATATGATCAAGAGAGGGGCGTTGCTACGGGAGCTGCATAGAGATATCTGCCCTTTCTGTACGCCCGTGATCCTGCGACTCCTTGCCTGGCCCGTGATACTATGATTCGCTACTGTTGGATCCATCTTTACATCAGCTAGAAACAGGTGTAGCCTATGATACAGTATATGACTGAAAAAGGAATGGAAAAGGGCAGATCCATATGTTCAGGTTACACAGAAAAGGAACATCTATAGTAATACCACAAAAGGAGGCCTCTGGAATGACTCCAAAGCCAGATAGACCCACGCCATGAATAGTCAGTCCGGCAGTGCATTCGAACCTGCTTTCGCCAATTAGTCGCTATAACCTGAAACAGCCTTACACACACTCTCTTTCTCATGTAGTACAAGGCAAATGCCATGTCCATGACCGGAATGTCTCAGGTTCAACATGCAGTAGTGACCTCCTCTTGCCACGGATTGCTGCGACTCGACCAGCTGAAGCTGAACATGATCCATTCACGTTACACCATCATGATTGGGTTTCAGCACAACCATGTTTCTCCCATCATAGAATCAAGAGTCTTATCATCATCATCTGCATTAAGACTACCTACTCCCCAAGTCCGCATCCAGCACCAACTCGTTAGCTAGACGAGATATCCTACGGCGAGCGAAATTCGCCGCCTGCTTCTTTCTTCATACTCCCAACGCCATCTTTGCATCCGGCCATCCATTCGTTCTTAATAAGCAATTAGAAAAAGAAGAGCCAGGGGTAAAAAAAGAAAAAAAAGAAAAAAAGAAGCCCCGTTTACAAATTTTAATCGCAGAAATATTCCTTGTCCCCCCCTTTCATAATCTTCCGTAGACCTTCTCCAACCTCATCCCGTCATATTATACGGGACAATTGCCTTGTCGATTACCGGGTCTTTTCGTGACATGTGTGTAGCTTCCGATCCCCAACGTGATCTCCAGTCGGTCTCCCTTTGCAGCGCCTTGTTGAACGCCTCACGGCATTCCTCTGGCAGCAAATCCCTAATGTCATCCGACACGGCGCCCAATCCATTGAACTGCGCGACAAAGTCTGCCGGATCTGACTTCTCAACTGCAGCTAGAGCTCCGCCTGCCGCTGGCGTCTCAAAGTAGGTATCAATGACCGAAAAGTTTCTGGCCATCTTCAGGGGTACGGGAGGGAACGCGGAATTGCCTCTGGCGGCTTCTTCGTCGTGTGGCGCTATTTGCTCAATACGCGCAACTGTTGGCTGCATTGAGGACGGAAACTGCATGGTATTTGTATGAATATCATAGACGCCGGTGTTATTCAGCTTTCTGATGGCGTTGATGCCCGCGTTAAATGCGCTGGACACATGGTTAGACGAAATTTCCCAATAGAGAACACTCAACATGTCTTTTTTTTTTTACACATACCTTGCTTCTCGCGCATGCTCCAACATCCAATTTGTATCATTGACGTTTACCTTGCGCTTCTTCGACTCAATCTTGCCACTAGGCACCGGCACTGAAGGCACATTGGTATGGTATACTGCGCTGGCACCGTGCCACGCAACGTACTGATTCTTGTTGTACGGCTCTCCCGGCAAAAAATGGTCATCTGGGTCGGCGAGCTGGCCTTCGACAGCACCGTCTTCGCGGGCCAAGGTGACGGCATAATCGTCAACAATGCGCTTTCCACCCACGACAATCCGGGCTCCAAACTCCCGGAACACCGACCGAGCCGTGACAATTCCTATTGATCGGCCCTTGTACGAGTGGGGGATAATCTCTCGCTCAATCATGTCGCGCTTCTCGTCGTCGTCAACGATAATCTTGTACAGCTTGCGGTGCTTCGTGAAGAAGAGGTAGCTGTCCCTGAAGCCCACGCATCGCGCCGGCTCCGTTGACAACATGTAGAGTCGATTGCCACGGCCGAGCACCTTGAACGTTCGACAGCGGTAGTCTCGCCCATCTTTTAGATTGCCCAGCTTGTCCACCTTGGTTTCGCCCACAGGGTCCTCCGGGAGGACGCATTCGTCGTCAACAATGTCGGCAACCGTACCCTCAGCGTCAATCACTTGCTCAGCTTTTGGCGCTGCGGGGCCTCCCTTGCGACCACCTCGTCCTCTCCATCCCCCACGACCCCTCCGACGCGGCGTATCGGCCTCCTCCTTTGTGATGGTCACCATGTTATCCCAGTCGGGCGGTCGGTTCTTAGGAGGGCGTCCCAGTCGTTTTCGACGGATCACAGGCTCTGGAGGTGGCGTTGGCTCCTTTGCAGAGGCCTCTGATTCATCATCATCCTCGCCGTCGTCGTCCTTGTCTACGGCCTCTGCGTCGTCTTCGTCACCAGATTCGTCTTCCCCAGCCTCGTTCTCGTCGACATCTTCGTCCTTCTCGTCTGCAGAAGCATTCGCGCCCGCCTCTTCGACATCCGGCATAGGCTCGTCTTCGATGTCGGCATAGCCTTTGGGCGTACTCCCTGTAGAAACGGAACTGCGGGTTAGCTTCAGTCGAATGGGCGGTCTTTCTCCCATGGCTGCCCTCCTCGAACCCAAAAAGCGAAATCTAGCAGTGCGCGCTCCAGTCAAGGAAAAAAAAAAGGGAAATTATAGAATAGAAAAGAAAAAAGAAATTTAGTCCCTTAATTCATGTACAATCTAAAACAGACAGATTGTCTCCATCTAAGAAAAAAAAAAAAGATATAGCAGGAGCAGTCGTTAAAGCAACGAACAAAAACCGAACTGACTCGCAAAAGGACTTTAAAAAAAACGTACCAAGAGCAGCAGCAGCCTTTTTGGCCGCCGCGCGACCTGATCTCCGACTAGGCATCTTCTCCCTCTCTCCTCTTTCGTGTGCTTTCCAGCAAGGTCCCCTCGGTCTCCTGTGAATAATAATAATAATAAATGATACCGAAAAGTGCGCGTTGTCGCAAATTGCCGCAGTGCAAAAGGCGAGCAGAAGACGACTTGTAGAGTTGAAGCTGTCAGAAACGCAATCGAGATGCGAAGCCTCGCGGGCGAACCAACCAGCGCCTGGCCTTTTCCGTTTTCCTTTCCCTTGTATAACCTTTTCGCGGCGCGTTGCTTAGCCTCGGTGTCCATCGACCCGATTGGCTGGTATTTGCTGGTTCATACAGTATTTATTCACTCAATTGACTGTCTATATACACTGTCTATCTAGTTTCCAACACTGATCTACTTGTATTGCAGAACGGGGGCAACTATACGTATGATATCGGTCTATTCAGCAGTTTATTGACGCTTGAACTGACGAATATAATTCTCTCACTGTGATTTGCTACAACAAGTTCATTGTTCTACCTAACGTACTCAACATCACTACCCGCAAAAAAAAAAAAACCCCGTTTCCTACACTTATAAATCAAAAGCTTCCCTTCTATGAATTCGTACAAATAGTAAGAAACAGCAATCATCCATGTATACGCCAAAAAGCGGTAGGCCTAATGTACACCTCAATGTGTTGAAGCAATAATGTTCTTTCCCAAGGTCCATGGCAAACCCCCCTTGTCATCTTCTTTGTCTCACAAAGTATCCCAACCTCCATTGTTTATATCCGCCTCCAGCTTTCGGCTGATCAGGCTAGGAACTCCATGTTTGAGTATCGTGCTTCTGATCATGGAATCATATCGTTTCTGATTCAAGAACAGCTGTCGTCCATGGCGTAGCTGTGGATCTGTCTCACCGTATTTATCAATGTACGGCGCAGGCGTGAATGACCCAGACCTGTAGAATAGATATATGATAGCACATTTCCGCACATTAAGGAACGCTCCAATGTTTCTCTGGCATCTAAGGCAAAGTTAGTCATTACAATTTTTTTTAAAAAAGGGAAAAGAGGGGGGGGGATGGGATGGTCATACACTCGCATATGTTGCTGGGCACCGCCGAGTTTAGTGCCATCCGTATCAACTTTCTGGCAGCATGTGCCCTGGCTGCAGAGCAACTCTCCACAGAAAAGACAAATGACTGGATCTGTGAGATCTTTACCCGTGGTGGGGCACTTCCTCCTCGCTGCTTCTTCGATCAAGGTATCAAACGTTCTAGGAAGTCCAATGAGTTCGAATATGCCGGGATGGCTGACCATTGCTGAAGGGATCAAGTCAGGGAAACCTTTAGTCCAGAGCACTTGGTGCTTGACCCAGCCCGTCACTAACGCTGGCGTAGTACTGGGCCATCCGCAAGCCATCGAATCCACCGTCATGACTGCGCACATTTCATCAAACGTTGGCAGCTGCAGAGCCTCGGTGAGGCGATCGAGCTCATCTGCGCCCGGGTCTGATGAGATGTGACTATTAAAGTCCACGCCGTATTTGACGTGGAGGAATATCGCAGATTTCCGCAAAAATGTCAACGCATATTTCTTCACAAACGAATACCATCCCTCCAAAGTGTCTACACCTGGCTGCTGGAAGCCTCGATTTTCTCCCATGTCTGGGATGTCATCGTTGCCAGACATTGCCTGAAACTCGACGCTGGATTTGCTTAAAGCTAGGGCAAAATCGGCGAAGTTGTTCATGACCGGATCTTGAGTCTGTCGATTGGCCAACGTGCCGAACCACAAACCTACGGGCATGTTGCGACCCATATGGAAGACAACTTTGACAATCTCTGCCAAGTAGCACAGCTTGACAACATGCATGATGTCGACGTTTTGGGCTACCACTAGGCCGTAGCTGCATTCCACCAAAAAGAGGAAGGGATCCATACTTAGCAAAGGTGGGTAACTATAGAGTCGTCGTCGCGCATCGCCAGCCTCAGCGCCGAAATACTGCGCCATGAATAGCTGGCCATGCTGCTGCTCTGCGTCTGCGATGAATTCGCTTTCTATTCGGCCTCCTGGATGGGAATGCCGGCCTCCTATGGTCATGTATGCCGAGGTGGTTTCCGCAAGAATTCGCAGATGGGATATCACTTGCTCTGGAATCTTCTCAATCAACGTCATCCCTGGCTGAGCTTCAACTCCACGCTGCTCTATCTCCACCGAGGATATGGAGAATCCAACTACTTGAACTAGGGTATCGCTCGCGTGTAATTCATCTCCCGCTTGGATCTTATCCACAGGGTACCGTGTCTCCAACTTGTTTACCACAAGAGTGTCCCTCAGGCGATGATAGGCGGCCAGCAGTTCCGAGAACAGCAGATCGCTGCCGGCTGTAGATGCCTGATTGCCTCCTGCTTCTGAGGTCTCGGCGGCGACCGATTTTGAAGAACTACTTGACCCCCCTAGCGTTGACGATGACCGCATCTCCAGGTCTTCCTTGCCCCCCCAAATGGAATCTGGGCGAGGTTTTGACTGCGTTATTGTTTGTAGTAGACTGCCGGGGAGGCTTGGCGTGTAAATATCGGGCAGCCTTGAATCATCCACCTCACGGGCCTTGCTGCCACCGAATGGGTACGATGACATTTGCTTGTCTAGAAAGTCTTCAAAGCTTTCCTCCACTTGGAGATTTCCAGGGTAGGACTCCTCTAGGCCCTTCCAGACGATTGGTACAAAAACATTACCCAGAGCCTTGCAGAGGGGGCATACAAATTCGTTCCGGTTAATGTTCTCGGGATGATGCCGGGCAATTTGATGGGTGTGGCGACGGTTTGCGGCCTCGACGTACTGCTCAAAGCAGCTGTAGTGCATCATATGCCCACAACTGCTAGCCACTGGTCCCGCTCGTGAAAGGGATGCCTTGAATCCTCTGCCAATGGTCTGCCGTTCGGCGAGGAATGTCTCCCCATGGGAATTCAGCTTCTCAACCATCTTTCTGTTTTCTTGAGCAATGCCAAAGGGACGAATATCTTCTGCTGACCGGTCGAGGTTGCACGGAGTCTGTGAAGCTTCCCGGACAAGGTCGGGGTCCTGAAAGTCTGTTTGACGAAAGATGAGGCTCTCATTTAATTGCGCAAATGCGCCATACAGACGTCGGTCATCAGCCTCTTCTTGGCACAGAATACATATTCCAGTTGGATACTTCCAGTTGTGTTTGCGGTCTTCGGCTTGGGCTGTGTCCTCTTCATCCTCGTCGAGGTCAGATCCCCAGTCAACGGTGCCTTGGTTCTCCAGGAAGCTCTTTTGTTGCTGCTGAAATTGTGCCATTACTTTGGCTTGGCGATCCATTGCCGCCTGTTTTCTTCTTTCGCGCTCGCCGTCGACGGAGATGTTAGCTGGAGACGCAGTACTGACGCGGTCTACGGGCAACCCAAGCTTCACAAATTCCGCATTAAATGCTCCTGGTCGTTTCTGCTTAAGGCGCTTAAGGACAAGGGATATTCTGGGATGCACCGCTTTAAAGTCCTCGTTGGTAGACAGCATATCTAAGAGCGAGACAATGGTCCTGGCGTTGCTCGCCTCGGGCATGAAGTTGCTTCGGGCAACTCGTGTGAGTGCGGCATGGACGAACGATTTTGGAGATTTCCCAGAAACATCAGTCTCAGTGCTTTGGTCTTCCACGGTAGCCAGCAAAACAAGGTGAAGAACAACCTGCAGAAAAGTTTCGAGCCTTGTGCTAGGCACAGATGGTGTAAACTTGTGTGATGTCAACGCGTATAACAACGAGTAGTAAATCACCTGTGCGAAGACACCGGTACCAGTAAAATTAGCTAGGTGTTGGAATAATCCTGACGGTATCGGTCGAAGCTTCGGCTCAAAGACGATCTCTTCTATAGCCTTGCCTGTCTTCTTGGCCATCTTTTTACGGTAAGCGAGTTCAGACTCCTCACGTTGGTTCTTGTTGTAGTGCGCAATGTAAGGGTCGATCTCTTCGATGAACTCTTGACGAAGCTCAAAGGTTCCCACATCGGACACGCCCTCTGGCGGTTTGAAAGTGGCCATCTCGTCCAACACCTGGTGGAACTCTTCCGATTCCTGGTATTTTTCGGGGAGCTTCAGACAAATCTCGTTGAACGAAAGTGGCTTGAGGCACAAAACATGAATGATATCCCGGCGCATAGCTAGCAGACGAGAATTGGGTTCGTCTTCTGGGGCGATTAAACAGGTTCGGTCGCTCAGGAGAACAATGAGGAGATGAATCATGTCTTCGACGACGTCGAGATGCTGAGCATCATCTTGAGCTTCTGACAAGACTTCAAAAATACCCTTCACCCATTTTTCCATTCCGAACCGGTCAATGATGGATGCTAGGACCCGAGCAGGATCGCAGACTACCATTGCTGTTTGCAAAAGGAAGATGTCTCGATGATGAGAGACATCTCTCTGCCCGACTCCACGATAGGTACTGGCTTGATGGCGAAGGCTTATGCCATTTCGAACCCACATGTTGGCTTTTATCTGAGCTAGCCAAGCACAGACGCGGAGTGGGTAATCAAAAGCGGCCATCAAGTAGTCCTCGGGGCTATAATCTTTCTTGGGAACCTGTATAGGCCCTATGGCCATGAGCCTTGGCTTCGCTTTGAGCTCTTGCCGAGTGAAGCTCAGCAGAGCGCGCATCTTAGATGCCGGAAGAGACCTTCCACACTCAATCAGCCAAGACAGTGTATAATGCAGCCCGTGGTGGAAACTGATGGCATCTTTCTCGACGACGAATTGAACGACGTCATATGATTTGCCTTCAATGTCGAACTCCAAGTCACTCATAGTCTTGAATTTCACTTCGTCTTTGATCTCCCCTTGTTTGAGTCTGAGGCGATCCCCACCAACCGAATTGAAGACGGTAGCCTTGGCAGCTATTCGGATGGCGCGCATGAGATGGCGTACCTCGTTCGTAGGGCAGTCGCGGAAAGCTTCAGCTAGGTTTCTGGCTTGCAGGTTGATTTGCCGGGTTACCAGAGACGCCGTAATCCAGGAGTCGGCTTCATATTCAACGTGCTCAACAACAGCGCGGACGTTAGGTCCGATGCCTTGGTGAAGCTTCACCAAATCGAGGAACTGCATCAGATACCTAGGTTCGCTTCTGAGCCGCTCTTGAACGTGCTGAGAGCTGAAGAGGTATTTTAGATCTTGGTAGAAATGATACATACGCCTATTGGTGACTGATCCACTGTCAAAAGCAAGAACGGCAATAGGAGAGATATCCCAAGGGTGGCCAACTTGTCTGGTCGTCAAGAATGTATATAGAATTGCTAACAAGCTGGTTAAAAAGTTTCCCCGCTCTATTACTTCGGCAGTGATAGACGCCGTCGTCAGCATCTGGAGAGAAAGGTTAATTATGGAATGATCCGGCTCTCGATCTCCAACGAGATACAGCTGGGCCAGAATAGTGTAAAGGCTAGCGAATCGAAGGGCCAGAACTCGTTTGAATTCAGGTATTTGGACCACCGTTGATATGTACAGAGCACGCAGGTCGTTTCTGACCTTTTTCCACATTCGTAAATCAAAGAGGAGTAGCCAGTCTAGACGAACTCGTTGGAAAACATCTTCTGCCGGCGGAACGCTCTCTGATTGCGTGTATGCGGCTGGGGTTTCAAGCCAGTAAAGCCCGGGATTTGGCATAGCTTTCTCTGTTTTGCCAGGCGTTTTAGGTATTTCAATATTCGCTTTTGAGTATATATTATGAGCGATGAGAGGTTCTGGCATATCGGAATCGGACGGTGTAGTTTCACGCGGCTGGGTAGTCTGAGTATTTTGCACCTCTGCCCGTCCAGGGACGGGGTCATCAGGGAGAGTGGCAGGGACAGGCGGAGGTGGTGGTGGAGGCGGGTATCCAGCCAGAGTCGCTTCGTGGTCTTCCAAGGCCTCATTCGGCCTGAATGCCATATCTAGCTCAGACACACTGTCCCGTGCATCAACCATCATAACATCGTCGTCGCCACCATCCGAAAACGAGTGATTTTCATCGTCTTCATCGTCTTCGTCTTCGTCGTCATCATCGTCATCGTCATCGTCATCTCCAATATCGACATCGATTTCTACTTCCAAGCCGCCTCTTGCCCTGGCAGCAGCTTGCAAAGCTAGGATGAAACGCGCATTCACATTGTGCAACATATCTCTTGATTCAAGTCGTTGATCCTCTTCCTCCTCATCATCGATAAGTCCTAGAGTATGAGTCGCGGCACTTCCTTTCCTCCATGGCTTCATGGCCTCCTCGCATATGGTGCGTCGAAGAATGAGGTTGTCGTGGCCGATTGAGCAACCGGATATATCACTCAGCCACTCGACTAAGGTGCCACACATCTGTTCCCGAAATGTGTCTCTCGCTGATCGAATAGTCACCGTGACTCTAATTGCTTCTAGAATCTTTGACATTTGTAGCAGTCGGTCAACATCGTCTGAAAATATTAACAGGCTTCGCCCAACTGCATCAGTTTCCCAGGCGTCCTTGTTGGCTTGTCGACGGGACTTCCTACAAGCGCGAGCAACCTGGTCTCTGACTTCATCAACAGTGTGCTTTTCGTCATTCCATAACACCAGCGCAAACTCGGTGGGATCTTCAGCATCTGGGGCATCTGAGCCGTAGTACGTCGATTTTAGGCGGGATGTTTCTTCATCCTTCAAAATTGATTCTTTTGTTTTTGTCTGGCGCAGCTGTTCGGGTGAACAAGAGATAACATCGCATATATAATCGAATGCCCTTCCAATTGTCATCTGCACGCCATTCAGGAGGTCTTCTGGAAGCGAATCGGGAGCTTTTGGTTCGTTCGCATGAGGGCCAGAGGCCATGTCAGAGTGGATGGTACAAAATAATGGCGTCTTCCAAGCCTCATCGTCTCCGCAGTCGCAGCAGCCACTATTTCCTACTGAGATCTGAATTCTAACCATGTGGCCCGTGTGGTCCGTTGCATCGAAGCATCGGCTACACAAGCAACACGTCTCGTCCGTCCCGCAGGTCCTGCACATATAGGACGCCTCGCCAGGCTTGAAGATGTGACCGCATCGTTTCCCTCGGGCTGCCTCTGTGTATTCGGCTCCTTCTACGGCGCCCTGGGCATCGCTTAGTTTTAGGCTTTCGGATGGTCTGCCCTCGGGGAACAGAAGCCGCATGTATTCATGGTTACCACCAGCGAGAGACCAGAATAGGCTGGTTAGGAGCTCTCGGGCAGCTTCTTCTGTATAACGGTAGTTATATTGCGCAGGCAGGTCTGTCAGTAGTTGACAGAGCTGCTGCTCTTGAGTTGATAGAGGTTTCTCCATGCTCATGAGCTCATGATGCAACTGGCGGTCCGATTAAGGGCAGCAACAGCATCCAGCCGGCACAGGCGTGGCGTAATGCGGGAGGTGGGGGGTTGTTTTTTTGGTAGTTTGCAGCTTTGGCAGAGGAAATGTTCGTCCTAGGTTACAGGTCAGGCCGTGATTGGGGCTCGAAATAGATGGGCCAGTGTGCATACAAGGTGTCAAAAAGCGAGCATAAAGTATTTGTAGCGTTGATGGCGTGGGTATTGCAGTATGATATGTTTTGGTTGAAGTCGATTCGAGGTGGGAAGATTAGCTACCTGTACCTACGTTACTAAGATAGCAGCACTAAGGTAAGCTCTGGTCGCTACGCCTTTTGGGGGGCTCTTACTGGCTCTACCCCTCGGTGACAGGCCTCGGGTCGACCGACGTCAGATTCAGTGCTGAGCACCGAAACCGCCACAGAAAGCAGGGAGCCTCAACCAAAAGTTTATAATTAATCGCATGGATTTTGCTTCGCCTGCAACTACAGTGGCACATAGGACTAGCACACAATCATCTCATGAATAGGTCATAGATCTTAAAGGCACCCCGGCTGCTCATGCATAGGCCTGACCGACCAGTATCGGCATCGTACGACCGTAACGCTAGCCATAGCAAAAGGATCATATCGCAGTTAAGCAAGCCAAAAAATAAAAGTATATGTGAACCATTCTATTCCTCGTTTAATTTGTACATTTTCCCCCAGGGTAGTCCAATACGATACCCATTCTAGCCCGAGCAACCGGAGTCTACATACTTTCTTTACTCCTCCTCCTCGCCACCCTCAACGTACTTGTGTCGGATGTCCTTCCATTGGCGCTGGTCATCTAGTTAGCCTTCATCCGGTCCTTCATTTGTCGTAATGCGAAACTTACGCCTCGGTTGTTGCTATCCCAGATCTTGTTCATGGTTGAGTTGAAACCGCTATCGCACCATTTGATTAGCCTCTTGTTCCACCTTGACGCTCGATCGGTATTGTAGGGTTCTCGTACATCTCCCAGGCAAAGCCGGCGCCAAAAACTGCCGCAAGCATGGTGTAGTTCCTGCGGAACAGGGTGCTGTAGAGTCATATGTTAGGATGCGAGTTAACGTCGTTCGTTCGCTGTCGTCGTGACTTGCCTGTAGAGAGAGTTGGCGAGAGACTGCGCATATGCGCGATTAGCCTTTGGCACGATAATCGGGTGGACAGGGTCATTCTTGTTCTTACCATGTTGGCTTTAATGAGCAATTGAATGCTTCTGACGCAGTTGCGATTGGGTAGAGACCGAGATTCTGTCTTTGGCGGGTTTTTGCAGAAGATAGGAATGGCCTCAAAAGAAGTTCTGCTAGGGAAATTCGCGAAGCTGCAAGCAGAAAGTAAGCAACGCTGATTGGTCAATAGCAACCTAATACCGGCCCCACAATTTTCAACCCGGCGTCTCCCGCCAGGGCTCTCACTAAGAGGATCATATTATTTTGTAACATGCGATAGAGAAGATAAATGAATAGTAAATAAATATTATTGTTTATATGCTCGTTAATTTGTTTACTTCGTGGCAGAGTGATGGCTTCCTTCCTTGACAAGCGATGGCTATGCACTAAGCTGATTGTCCGTTAGATGCTTATAGCTACGGAATATCCCCTTCACATATATCAAACGCTTCAGCTCTGCTTTATTAGCTATTATTTGGCTTGCGGATATAGTATATGGCATCGGATACGAAGTTGCTGATCAGAGTCCATGACGCCTGGAGGTGAGCTAAAAAGCGCCTCTTCGCTGATATATTCTAGGTAGTACTTGGATAACGGTGGGAGTTGTTCCCGTTTGAGCGTCGAACTGCGAAAATAAACTTAGAAAGAGAGACTAGAGACTGAATTAAGGTCTCGTACCTGGATTTTCTTTATAGCGCCATTTGTAGTTCGTCAAAATAAACCCGAGATTGGATGCTGTATTCTCCCAAGATCCTCTTCGCCCATTTGGTTCTTCACTACTGACTAAAAATATCTCATAACGTAACGCCTTCATTTCTAACTCCCACAATATTCCCTAGAGGCATAAATTTACCGATACGTTGTGGACTATGGCTGATTCTATGGCTGATTCTATGACTGTTGTGCTACAAAGGCGATACCTGCTGGTTTATTGATCAAACGAGATCATAAGTCGTGTAGAAGTGTATTAGACTTAGATGACAAGGTGGCGTGGTCAATTGAGAAGATTACGCTTGTACAGCAAAAATATTTAAGCAACGAATGGTCAACTATTCTTTCTTATGACTCTTCACTTTTAGACACTCAACTGTCACATCAGTCTGAGGTGCCATATCCAGGCCAAATCAGCTTCTTGTCCATTGTGAATATACATTTTACTACCAATTTATGGCGCCTAAGACCAGTACAGAAGAGAATTCGGATCATCCTGAAGTATACGAGCGAGTGCTAGGCCAAATAGAAAAAAAGATGGAGTTTCAATTTAAAAAGTTGAACGATCGTATCGATGCTCTTAAGAGAGATATGGACCTTCGATTCAGGAACATAGCGCGGCATTTCGAGGCTACAGAGGCTCGGATAGAGGAACTTAATGTCCAATTGAACATGCTGAGCGCCATGCAAAGCACTTCGTGAGTTCCGCAATGCCATCGACAGCTGCTTACTTTGACAACTAATTAATTTCATCAAATCGTTGTACAGGGAGTATAATGCTCGCGCACGCGATCAAAACAGCTTGGTCACGGGCAAAGAGATGTACCTCTGCCCGCTTCGAAACGCCAATACCAATGACGATGTTCACTGTCCGCGTACTATAGCTGAGCTGGAGACTTATAAAGGTAATATTTTGGAATTTGCGTTGCTCATTATGTGTAGAGGTAGTATTAACCAAGAAATTTTAGGATCTGAACTCGATGCTCTCTTGCACAATCTAGGAGAGCCTATCCCGACATCGCTGAGGCACAAAATAGAAATTGTTAAATGGGCCATGGGAATCCGGACTGGTCGATATACGTAGATGGGTTTACAAAACTCTTGCACATGGAGGAACTAGCGTATTAGTATGAAGGAATATTTGTGTTAAAAAATTGCTTGATGGAGGATGGACAGCTTTTATATCTTACCCAATATATGCACGATCATTCTCCAAATACCACCAACAGCATATATCTACTAGTAGAGTAAAGTCTCAGTCTACCAGTCCTTAAAGCACTACAGGGTATATATGCGGCTCATCTGGATAGCTGCCAACCTTCTAGCAGTGTCGAGATAGGCTCAGCCACTAGGAATGTATCGCAGAAAGAATAGTGGGGGTGCGGCTTTGAGGCACTATTTTCTTGCGCCCAAGCTGGGTCACACGCCTCGGTTCCTATTCGATCCTCAGTTGTTCCTACAAACGAGGTAGTTTTGTGCTACCTCAGGAGTACCAGGTGCTGCAGTACCGTTATCACACGGCTAAGCTTGAGCTAACAATCCTCCCGCAGTTTGTGCCTGAGAGCGACGGTATTATTGGAAGCCTCGTTGCTGCAAGTAGCTCGTGCATCGGAGCCATTAGTTCAACAGACTGTGATTGGGTACCATTGAGTCAGTGCGGATTGAATCAGCTTCCCTGCCTTTGCACCTCGTCAGAGCACCACTGGCCCCCTTCTATAGCCGTGACAATGGCGTCCTCTACATCAACCAATTCTGGTATTACAACAGACGAGACCAGCGGAGAGCGTCACATTCCTGAGTCCACTCGAGCCGACGGGAGCACGCGCAAGGCCATCAAGATCCGGCCCGGTTATCAGCCTCCCGAAGATGTCCAAGTCTACAAGAACCGAACGGCAGAAGCCTTTCGTGAGCGGGGTAAACGAGTAGGCATACCTGGCGCCGCTGGACTGCAGGACGAGAAATCGGAACAAGGCTCCGCCGCAAGCAATAAGAATGCGAAACGACGAGAGGCTCGGAAGAAGGCCAAAGCTTCGACTGAGGACGGCGGAGGCGAAGACAACGCTGATACACCTGTGGCTGCGAAAGACGGCCAATCCAAGGCGGAAGAGGCTGATCCTGAAGCTGAGCGCGAGAAAAAGGCCAGAAGTCTTAAGAAGAAGCTGAAGCAAGCCAAGGAGCTCAAGATGAAGAAGGACGGCGGTGAGGGCCTGTTGCCTGAGCAGATTGCAAAGGTCATCAAGATCAATGAGCTCATTCGCGAATTGGATGCTCTTGGATTCGACGCAGAGGGAGAGCCAAAGACCGAGACGAAAGACAACGCAGTTGAAGGTAGCGAGGACAAGAAATGAAGGGTACATTTCTGTGCAAGCAAAATCCCGACTGGAAATTCCGCCTTCTCTCCTAGCCGATACGCATATGTGGTTGATCATGCCATCTTGATCCACGCCAATCACAGTCAGAGATCCCTTTGAAAGTGTTGTTAGGAATCCTACCAATCTCACCAACCCAGAGATCTGCTGGCAGGTTGAAGGCACGTTTTAGAAGCAAGCCAGAACAACGAAGGGGTCTAGAGAACTTTCATCAGCTTCGAGAGCCCTGGTGTAGCGGGGCATCGAAAGATCCCTGTACATCTATCCCAGCAATAGCTTTGGGTGCAGGGGACATATAAGGACTTCAGACATGCTGCATGTACATTAAAGTAACCACGCACCTACAACATATGATTCAAATTTAGAAAGGCCTAGAATAATGATGACGCTCGATCAATTTGGATCAACAATACACAGTTCGACGTGCTTCCTTATGGCACAAGTTTAAGGAGTACATGTACGAGTGGGTTTCCTATAGGTGGTAATGAGTATCTACGTCTCTGACTCAGAGTGGAAAAGTCGTAGTAGCGCATCGAAATAGTGCATTGGTGAGTAAGTGCGTAGAAAATAGAAGAAAAACGCAGGAAATACAAAATCAAACGAGATCATGGCATTCGAAATAAAGCAAAATAAGGTAAATCTGTAGCTCTCCTGCACCAAAGCAAGGTGCAGGCCCAAGCTGAAAGTATCGCCGATCTTCTGCCGATAAGCGGTGGCAGGGGTTAGCTCAAGGCTCCAATGAGTGAGGTAAGCCTCCACGATTTCAAAGAGCAGCCGCTATTAGGACCCGATCCAGCACATACAACTCTAGCCAAGCTCTCTAACGAACCGACACGAAAGAACCCAGAATTGAAATAGCATTTCCCGGAATAGAAGGCCATTGTATTTCCCATTTTCTGGTTCTGAATTTCGCCAACAATCATGTCCGCGGAAGAAGAGCGCCAGGGCGCCCTCAACGCCTACCGAGCGAAGCTCATCGAATCCCGCGAATGGGAAGCAAAGCTCAAGAACCTACGATTAGAGATCAAGGACCTGCAGAAGGAATATGACCGGACAGAAGAGAACATAAAGGCGCTACAAAGCGTTGGACAGATTATTGGCGAAGTCCTGAAGCAGCTGGACGATGAGAGATGTATGGCGCCTGCGTATGATCCTTAGGATGGGGAAGCTGTTATATTGTTATTTAAGGATAAAGCTGACCATGTGCGCTTTCAGTTATTGTCAAGGCATCTTCGGGCCCCCGATATGTCGTCGGCTGCAGATCCAAAGTCGATAAAACGAAGCTTAAGCAAGGCACACGTGTCGCCCTTGATATGACGACATTGACCATCATGCGTATGCTCCCGCGAGAAGTCGACCCGCTAGTTTACAACATGTCACTGGAAGATCCTGGCCAGGTCAGCTTTGCTGGAATCGGTGGATTGAACGACCAGATTCGAGAGCTGAGAGAAGTGATTGAGCTTCCCCTGAAGAACCCGGAGCTCTTCCTGAGAGTCGGCATCAAGCCGCCTAAAGGCGTCCTACTCTACGGTCCTCCCGGAACAGGCAAAACTCTCCTAGCCAGAGCAGTTGCAAGCAGTCTGGAGACAAATTTCTTGAAGGGTGAGTGATGGGTGGCAGAGAGGACCAAGCTTCAAGTTGGCTAAGCTAAACTAATGCCCTGTAGTTGTTTCATCGGCCATTGTCGACAAATACATTGGAGAGTCAGCAAGATTGATCCGAGAAATGTTTGGTTATGCCAAGGAGCATGAACCTTGCATCATCTTTATGGACGAAATCGATGCTATCGGAGGACGACGATTTTCTGAGGGCACCAGTGCCGATCGTGAAATCCAGAGAACGCTCATGGAGCTGCTCAACCAGCTGGATGGTTTTGACTACTTGGGCAAGACAAAGATCATTATGGCTACAAACAGACCAGATACTCTGGATCCCGCGCTGCTACGTGCTGGTCGCTTAGACCGAAAGATTGAAATTCCTCTACCAAACGAGGTCGGACGGCTGGAGATTCTCAAGATCCATGCCTACTCCGTTGTCATTGATGGTGACATTGATTACGAAAGCGTAGTCAAGATGAGCGATGGCCTAAACGGAGCCGACTTGCGAAATGTAGTCACTGAAGCGTGAGTTGCTAACCCAAACCTCAAGATGGCTTTTGCGAACGATAATTTTTTGCTAACAAAAACAAAACAGTGGTCTGTTTGCCATCAAAGATTACCGAGAGTCGGTCAATCAGGATGATTTCAACAAGGCGGTGCGCAAGGTGATGGAGTCGAAGAAGTTGGAAGGCAAGCTGGAGTACCAGAAGCTGTAAAGAGCTTTGGTAGGGAGGATTTTTGAGAATGTTTCTGGCGTCAGCGAAAAGGAAACTGATGATGGGTACTTTTCAGGGCTGTATAATAATGAAAGGCAGTGTAGACGCAAAATGCTGAGTGAGCCCTTGGCTTAGAAATGACATGCATCAGCAACAGGGGAACAGATACCAGCATCCAGCTCAGCGTCGTGAGGGGACGTTTTCCCCCTTTCCTTGATGACCATGGTGATAGTCCCAATAAGGGCGGCGTGGTGTTGATAGGTAAGACCGACATGCTTGTAGATATTTACAGCACATGGGGCACGGGACTACAGATGATGCCATTTTGCCTTACATTTTGTTGTTTCTAGATAATTAAAGTGCTCTCCCGTCGTGGGTAGTTGCATAATTAGCAGAGCACATGTCAACCCTGTCAGATGCGATAATAGCACGGAATGTTAGTATGGCCGCTAGAGTAGCTTAAATTATCCCCTTTCCTTCTTTTCTGACGAAGGAGCAAGGCTGACTGGCGAATTTCCATGCTGATGTCAGAATCAAGAAGGATGGCATACTACTGCTACTGGGTAGTAAAGTAGCAAGAAATGTAGCAAGGGCCAAGCTTCCAATAGGAGGTACTCCACAGAGCATGTTGTTTCCCCTCTCTTTTCTCTCTTATCTTTTTTTTTCTGTTTAGTCGACATGGTACAGATTACATGTGCTGTGTAGTGTTGCGTGATCAGGAGGATATGTTCAGCTAAGGCTGCCTGACTAGAGGGCGAAAGGGAAAAAATAGATCCAATAGCGTGTGGCTTTGCTGAGATCACTACTAGCTTTTACTACTAAGATTCTGAGGGAAAGAAAACACAAGACGTGAATTTTTTTTTCTTTGGTTGAATAGTTATCAAAAAAAAGTGTAATGGGACTCCATATCTCAGCAGAGCGCGGCAAAGTTGATGCTATTCTTGGAACAAATCAAGCTAAACCACCGTTGACTAACAGGTGCTAGGGGCAAAAAGCTGATGAGGCTGTGAAAGGGGAGCTTTTCTTTCTGAGCTCCAAGTGTAAATCTAGATCCTCGGAGGCGGCGACGCCAAGCAAGGATGTCAATTGATTGTTTCTTTTTTGCATGAACGGACATGGTAGATCAGAAGGCGCATGGAGCTAATGTTGGTTTCCATTTGTCCTTTCTTGTGTGGAAGCGAGGCGGAAAGATAACGGTTATCACAGAGCATGGGGCATACGAGGCTGCAATTTCGGGATGGGGCTATTTTCAGCATACAGGACTTCCCGTATTTGGGGAAGCAAAAAGATGCCGGAGGTTCTAGGCACAGTACCGGCAGAAAAACCAGACAGGGGGCTTAGTTGAAGGGGGGAACAGGAAAAAAGCGATGGATTTACGGAAGTGTGTTACCGGGGGCCGGAATACGAACTTATGACGTCTCTTGGAGGGTGCCGCAGGAAGATGTTGGTGCCACGACGGCGGCGATTTGTCTTCTTCTTCTAATTCTTTTTGAATTTTTTTCTCTCCATGGTGAAACTTGTGTCAGGGATGGGGCTCGCGGCTGTCGTACTAGCTAGCAGCTTACATGTGCACTACACAAAGCAACGGGAGGGCTACGGAGTAATAACATGTCGCTGCCAGTCGAACGGACTTTGGACGGAGCTGGCTACGGATCCTGTGTAAGACGTTTTTAGCACCAAGCAGCCACGACTCGAGCGCGGCGATTGGCCGGATTCGGGGTCGGGCTGGAGCGGACGGTGAGATGGTGGTGAGTCGCTGGTGGACGCCGCACGAGGCTCCTTTTTTCCCCTTGATCTAACGCATTCGGAGAGGGGGACGTGATACGCCCTACATGGGATGGCGAGAAATGCTAGCGAGTAGCCGGCGTGTGTTAGTCCTGAACTGCGTGCCGGCAGTGGGTGGCTGGCTTTTCTTTCAGTTGCGCTATCCGTTGCTGTGGCGAGGGAAGCTTTGGGATCTTGGATACTTTTTGGGAGATTCTCGTCGGGGTTCAAGCTTTGCGTTTAGGCTGGTCCCTCGGCATGGCGATGACGAAGAGTAGGTGTACGGAGGAGAGAATATGGAGTACTTGGAATCTTTGCCGAGTCCTGGGATAGGCTGGTGAGGGGCCCCGCTATCGACGCCAGAGCACTTCTGTGGTGCTCCGTAGATGTACATACAGAAGTAGTAGTGGAGGGGCCGTCGTCCGGTCACCGTGCTGTGTTTATACCCATCAATAGTGTGTAGCATTCTCTCAGATCAGATCAGCCCAAAGCCGAAGGGGGAAGCCTTAAGAGTTGGGAATGCAACAAGAAGCATAAGCATGGGTACCCAATATCAAGAGCCGAACACAAGACTGTCATTGGACATTGGAGCAGCATTACTACTACTGTACAGGTAGGGTCCAGCACCACGACCCCGCCACCAGTTAATGCGGCCAGTAACTGCTTGGCCATGACGCACGCACGCGCAGTTCGCCAACCCAGGCGAGAGAGATGTCCGTGAGCGCGTATGTATGAGTTGCTGTTGACAGCTTGTTCGCTGGGTTTTTTGGGCTAGATTACTGTACAGAATCATCCGCATCTGTCCATCCCACGCCCGTCACGCTCAGCTCCAAGGCACACTCCACCCCCTGGGCATCAATCAGTCCAGACTAGGGGGGGTTGAATTCGAGTCTTTGGGCCGCTTTTGGTAATCAAGCTTGGGAGTGCTTCACATATTGATGCCGCGCTTGCATGAATGCTCTGCTCTGTATCCGTTTGTATGAGGTAGGCATCTTTCATGTATGCTTGTTTGAGTGTAGTATTGGTACTACTTGACTACAGTACCTAGGTTGAGGATGGCAGTGATGCTGGGGTCGCAGAAACTAGTGACTTGTACGAGGAGCACGGATCAGATAACAAACAACATTAGAGTGAATGACGTTGCCACGCAAAAGGAAGACAAGCCAGCACCGCCATCACCATGATAGACATCAACATCAACATCAACATCAATCAATTGACTTGTGGCCTATTACTGCTATGCAGGTACGAGGTGATACAAGTCCCTTTGCAAGGTCCAGAGAAAAAAATTAGGGTAAACAAGGTCAGCCTAGCCCGCCAACTTGGGAGGCAAGAGGAGGGGCAGCCAACCCGCAAAACAAGAGCGCCCATCATCTCCGTCATCCATCCTGTGCCATCCCATCTGGTCAGATATTTCTCTGGGTAGACGGTACCTGGCCTGTACGCAGCTCCTGGACCTTCGTTTACCTGTATGTGTGGTACAGATTACTCCCTCGTACTCGGTGCTCCATCCTTCGTGCTAAAGCTGGCTGTTGTCCAACCCAGCCCACCTTGGGACCCTCTCCCCCCCTCTCCACATTAAGCTGAGCCCCAAGCCTCGCTCCGCTGCTTTTCTGGCCAGCGCTCCTTTTCTTGCCAAGGGAGCAGTAACAGGTACACGGGCACGTTTGTTTTGCTCGTTTTAGCACACAAGTCACTTTACTGCCCAGTAGTGTGCTAGTCAGTAGTCTGTAGTCAGTAGCCAGAGCGGCACGGATACAGTACCTTAAGTACATATAGAAGAATACTTCCCTCCTTCGCGTACTCTAAATTCATCAGTCCGCGCCTCCCCTCCTTTTACACGAAACCTTCCCCCTTAACTCTCCTAGACACATTACAAGCATTCCTCCTACCTTATCTATACTTTATATATTGACGTGTCTTCTCTTCTTTTCTTCTTCTACTACATCTCCATCTCACGTCTCCCTCGACTCTCGTTTTCTCTTCTGATATTTTTCTTCTCCTTCTTGATTCCATCCGATAGCTATCAACAGCAAACATGTGGTGAGCTCTTCGTCCCATTCACCGCCCCGCCCCGCATTCGTACTCTTGCCATGGTTGCTACCATGGCCCTTGATGCAGAGAGCCCAATTGGCAATTGAAACCGTGACTGACTCTGGCTTGCTTGTTTTTATAGTGGTATTTTCGGATACGTCAACTACTTGGTGGAGAAGGACCGCAAGTTCATTCTCGATACCCTGCTCAACGGTACGAATCCCATCCTCTCCCTTGCGTTAATGAGGGGCACTGGCGAAGCGAAGCAAAATTTGGTTGAACATGAAGAACAATCTGATAGCTAACGCCTTGGTGGGGGTTTAGGTCTTTCCCGTCTTGAGTACAGAGGATACGACTCCGCCGGTCTGGCCATCGATGGCAACAAGAAGAACGAGGTTCTGGCCTTCAAGGAGGTCGGCAAGGTCGCCAAGCTGAGGAAGCTCATAGACGAGTCTCCATTGGACCTGACCAAGGTTTTCGACTCACATGCCGGCATTGCCCACACCCGATGGGCTACTCACGGCCCCCCATCCACCCTCAACTGCCACCCTCACCGGTTTGTCCACGCCTGTCCTATACAATGCAAATCCTGATCCGGTAAACTGATAATAAACAGATCTGATCCCAACTCCGAGTTCGTCGTTGTCCACAATGGTATCATCACCAACTACAAGGAGCTGAAGACCCTGCTCTCCACCAAGGGCTTCAAGTTTGAGACCGAGACCGATACCGAGTGCATTGCCAAGCTTGCCAAGTACATTTACGACCAGCACCCCCAGATTGGATTCACCGATCTCATCAAGGCCGTTATCCAGGAGCTTGAGGGTGCCTATGGATTGTTGATCAAGTCTGTTCACTACCCCCACGAGGTCATTGCTGCCCGAAAGGGTTCTCCTCTTGTCATTGGTGTCAAGACCCAGCGCCGCATGAAGGTCGATTTCGTCGATGTCGAGTACGGCGAAGACAACGGAGCTCTCTCTGCAGAGGCTGCTTCTCAGACTGTCGCCCTCAAGAAGGATGCTAGCGACTTCCTTGCTCCCTCCAACGCCCTGGGTGCCCCTGACAAGTCTCTGCTTCACCGCTCCCAGTCGCGTGCTTTCATGACTGATGATGGCATGCCCATGCCCACCGAGTTCTTCCTTTCTTCTGATCCCTCAGCCATTGTTGAGCACACCAAGAAGGTCCTGTACCTCGAGGATGACGATATTGCTCACATCCACGAGGGCTCCCTCAACATCCACCGCCTGAAGAAGGCTGATGGCAGCTCCAATGTCCGAGCTATCCACACTCTTGAGCTCGAGCTCCAGGAGATCATGAAGGGCAAGTTTGACCACTTCATGCAGAAGGAAATCTTCGAGCAGCCCGAGTCTGTTGTCAACACCATGCGAGGTCGTCTCGACGTCGCTAACAAGACTGTCACTCTTGGTGGTCTGCGTTCATACATCTCCACCATCCGACGATGCCGCAGAATCATCTTCATTGCTTGCGGTACCAGTTACCACTCTTGCATGGCCGTCCGCGGTATCTTTGAGGAACTCGCAGAGATCCCCATCGCTGTTGAGCTGGCCTCTGATTTCCTTGACCGCGAGGCTCCCGTCTTCCGAGACGACACCTGCGTCTTTGTTTCCCAGTCTGGTGAGACTGCTGATTCTCTGATGGCCCTCCGATACTGCTTGGAGCGCGGTGCTCTCACTGTCGGTATCGTCAACGTTGTCGGTTCTTCCATCTCCCTTCTCACCCACTGCGGTGTTCACGTCAACGCTGGCCCCGAAATCGGTGTTGCCTCCACCAAGGCCTATACCTCTCAGTTCATTGCCATGGTCATGTTTGCCCTCTCCCTTAGCGAGGACCGTGCTTCCAAGATCAGTCGCCGAGAGGAAATCATCGAGGGTCTGGGCAACGTCTCTGCCCAGATCAAGCAGGTTCTCGATCTGGACCAGCCCATCAAGGACCTGTGCCAGAAGGTCTTCAAGGATCAAAAGTCTCTGTTGCTGCTTGGCCGTGGTAGCCAGTTCTCCACCGCCCTTGAGGGTGCACTGAAGATCAAGGAAATTTCGTACCTCCACTGCGAGGCCGTCATGTCCGGTGAGCTGAAGCACGGTGTTTTGGCCTTGGTCGACGAGAACCTCCCCATTATCATGATCCTCACCCGCGATGAGATCTTCAAGAAGTCCCTGAACGCCTACCAGCAAGGTAAGTTGATTTGATTATCAATCGCTTGTTTCACCCTCCCCCCCCCATATTTCCAGAAGCTAATATTTATCGCTACAGTCATTGCCCGAGGCGGCAAGCCCATTGTTATTTGCAACCCTGGCGATGAAGAGTTCCAGGCCTCTGAGGCTCTCCAGATCGAGATCCCCAAGACCGTTGACTGCCTGCAGGGCATTTTGAACGTCATTCCTCTGCAGCTGATTGCCTACTGGCTGGCCGTTCTCGAGGGTCTCAACGTTGACTTCCCTCGAAACTTGGCCAAGTCTGTCACTGTCGAGTAAAGAGACGCCGGTCGGCTCTATGTAATGGGTGTTGGCATAGCAGGGCTTTTCACCACCCGGAAATAAAAGATAATGAGGAATTGGCAGTCAGGGAACTTTTAACGGCTCAGCAATGGATTTTTTATAGGAGGATGCTCTTTTTTTTTGTATTTAATAAGATCCCGAATGGGGTTCAACTGGCAGCGAGGCCGGGCTTGCTTCTAGACGAGCGGAAGGCGGACTGGTGCTATTTTACATAGGACACACACGGGCCGCTAGAGCGTCTTGGTATACTTGTTTTTGAAGCAAAACCTGTATCCTTAGCGTTTTGTACGTAGACCATGTTTTATCTACTACCTGAATATCTAGAGAAGAAACGATAAAGAGTTAAAAAAAAAAAAAAAAGGGTTCGTTGTGTAGTCGCTTTTTACAATTAAAACATAGCCATGATAATTAACGCAAAATGAAAAGAGTCTTGGCAACGCACTCCTTTTTGGGAAGCTGCTTGGAGTTTACTGCTCCTCTAGGGGCTGAAGCCTTTTTTTTTTTTTTTTTTTTTAATTCTTTTCTTCTTTTACACTAGACGAAATAGTAGAATAGGCTGCAATTATGTCTTAATGACTCTTAACTTCCCTCTTTAGACTGTCTGAGTGCCGTAACCCTTGATCCTGTCTGCAAACGCCCAGCTTTGGTTCTCTAGCTTTTCGTCCTCCTTCAGCTCCACACCATCCTTGGTTACAACAGCTAATGAATAAGAGTCTAGACTTCGAGCGTCACGGTAGAAGAGCACTTTCATGGCCTCCTTGATGATATCGATGGCCTCCTCGCGGGTGAGTTTCTTGGCTGACTCTTCGTCAGGGACGTAGCGTCTCATGATTGGCTGGGCGAGCATGGCGCCGAAGCCCGTGGCGAGGGAGGGAGCAGAGTAAGTGCTGCCGAGAAGATCTGCGGCGGCGAGGAAAGGCTCGCCGTTGTCGTCGAGACCGCCGACAAGGAGGTGGTTCCAGAGCGGGTCAAACTTGGAACGGCGGCTGTAGAGGAGCTTGGAGAGGTATCGGTGGAGGTTGGCGGCGCTCAGGCGAGGCTTGTCGGGAGATTCGTAGGCCTCGGAGAGGGAGAGGTCGGTGAGGTGGCGGTCGAGGTACTGCATGTCGGAGATGTCGCCGCTGAAGCCGAGGATGGAGGAGTCGGCGAAGGGGCGGAGACGCTTGACATCGGTGAAGCGGGCAAGAGAGCCGTATGATGCTGTAGTCGGTGATGGTTAGCTCATTTCGTGAACAATATGGTGTCGTGGCTCTTGATTGCTCTGTGAGAGAAGCGAGGGGAGGAGGGCCATGGGAGATGTAGCGTGTGGGATTGAATATGAGATAGGAGGGGAAAAGGAAGCAGGAGATGGGCAATGAAACTAACCCAAGTTATCGGCGGCGATGACCACGCCATCCTTGAACTTGATTCCTATTACTGAGGTACCGGTGACGATGGGCTGCTGGGTGTTCTGCTTGGGCCCATTGTCCTGCATGAAGGTGTGGTCGTAGGCGCCGTAGACATCGTCTCTCGGCTATACGGGAGAGTCAGCGCATAGTCCAAGGCCATTATCTTGGATGGCGGAAAATTGGGAGTTATTCTTACCCGACCCCATGCTTGCGGACGGTGATCCATTTTGGGTTATATGTGCTGTGCTGTGGTTGAATGAGGATGAAGCGGCGGCGACGTGGGGTAAGAATGGCGAGATGGAGAGGCTGATTGAACTTGTGGCAGCTCTTCAAGGCGCAAGTCAAAGGGCTATTCGGTTGCTGCTGAGGCTGCTTAAAGTCCCCAGATGCGTAGCTCGGGTTAATTGAAGAAGAGGTCGTTGAGAAAACGAGCAGTGCTGGAGGCTTTGCTAGAGCTGGTGAAGCAGCCCGTTGGTCGCGCGTCCCAACGGTAGCCTACAAAGACAGAGCACTGCGAGAGGCACGAGGTGTTACATAAGCCGATATTGACATCGCCGAGAGTGATTGGCTAAACGGGGGGGAGAAGCTTGGACCAGGTGGCTATCAGGTACAGCATACGCGGAAGATGGCGGGGCTGGCCGTGCAGGACGAAGTTTTCGATACTTGGATGGTCCGATAGAAGACGCAAAGGAAGCAAAGAAGCTGCAACAGCTACGGTAGCAGCTAAGAACTAACAGTAAAGCAAGCACAAGCAAGGGCTGGTTGCAGCAATCGATTGGTACTAGCAACGGCTGTTTCTTGTGCTCCCCCTCCCGTTCGTCAACCCTCGTCATTTCGTCAACACCACTCGGCATAAGGACACAAATAATACGCTCCGGGGTGTAATCGTCGTTTCCCTCTTATTGGCGCCTTGCTTTGCAGTTGCAGTTGCAATTGTATCTCTTCTATACCCAGTGCCGCTCGTTTTTTTTATATCGAATATTTAAAGGTCCATCCGATCCGTCAAGATGTTGACATCCGCAGGTCTCGCGGCCGCTCGTCGCGTGCTCACCAGCTCCGGCGCAGCAGCACCATGGCGCCAATCCGTCGGTCTCTCGGCCCGCGCACTCGTCCTGCGCCCTGCCGCGCCCTCGCTGCGCATGGTTAGCATCTCGGCATCTATGCGCACGCCAGTAGCGAAGGCAACCAAGTCCAAATCCACAACGTCAACAAAGAGCTCCACCAAGAAGCCGGCGAGCAAAAAGACGGCAAAGCCCAAGGCCAAGAAGGCAGTGAAGAAGGTCGTCAAGAAGAAGGTCGCGGTCAAGAAGCCAAAGAAGATGGCGACAAAGAAGGTGTTGACGCCCGAGCAAAAGGACAAGGCCGAAATTAGGAAGCTGAAGCAGATGGCGCTGCTGAAAGGACCGACTTTCCTCCCAGAGACAGCATGGAGCGTGTTTCTGGTTGACAACATGCGTGCTGGCGAGGGCAGTCTCGCTGACAAGGTCAAGGCGATTTCCACTAGCTTCAAGAACTTGACTGAAGCCGAGAAAGAGGTAGGCCGACTCTTCTCCCTTGACTGGATTTTCTATAAGACCACCTTTTGCTAACTTGGCTGTTTCACCTTTCTCCCACTTATAGCGCTTGTCATCAGTTGGTCAAGCCAACAAAATTTCTAACCAAGAGACGAAGAAGAAATGGATTCAGTCTTTCCCTCCAGAGGCGATCCACACTGCCAACCTGGCTCGTCGTCGCCTGGCTCGCAAAACTAACAAGTCCAAAACCTTCCTCATCCATGACGAGCGCCTTCCTCAGCGCACTGGATCCGGCTTCACTTTCTTCATCAAGGAACACTTTAGTGACCGGTCGGGCTCCGAGTCACCCACGGATGCTATGCGCAGCATGGGCGAACGCTGGAAGTCATTGAGCAATGATGAGAAGGCTCCTTACCAGAAACAAGCTGCTGATCTGGCCAAGGTATCAGGAGCGCAATTGAAAGACCTGCGAGAGAAGGGCGCCAAGTACTGGAAGGAAAGGCTTGCTTCACCTCCTGCCGAGGACTAGGTTGCCTGATGGTAGATGATGATATTATGTGTTATAAGCGAGTAGAGACGCCTTTTTTTTTTTTTTGTCATGTCACTGTCTGTATTATGTATGGTAGGTCCATCTGCTGGTTTTGGGCTGGTTATAGGAAAAAGGAGGGACAACGGGAGTGTGAGAGCAAAGAAAAATAAGAACCCCGGTCGGTTTCCTTTTGCTGCTGTCATGCTCGATTTTCTGCTTGATTTTCAACGTGTTTTTTTACGGGCTGGTGTGTGGTAACGATAACGTATTGTTTGAATGCCAACTATTGAATGCTATTATGTGTAACAGCCCTTACTACCTGTAAGAAACAAAACCGTAGAGAGTGAGATGTGAAGAAAAAGAATTCATTTTTTTCCGAAAACGACGCCTAGATATCTAGTAAAATATGAGAGTTCCCCAGCGCTGTCCCTATGAAATATGTAATGTTTCATTAAATGATAATTATGATAACAACTTTCACCTCCTAAATCAGATTATTCGAGCCCAGAAGTTTGACTTGGCTTAGTTGGTAAGTAGCAGAATCACACTTGACTACTTCTCCGCCGGAGGCACCTCCAAAACAACTTGCCCGTCACCACCGATCCATTCCGCGCCAGTTGTTTTCAAGTGTCTGCCACTCGCTAGATATAGCAGCAAATAAGTATGCTTGGCGACGTGAGCCCAGCAGTAGAGGCGGATCCAGCCGTACGATTCGTCCCGGCGGCACCACACGCCCCAGCCGGCTAGGCCGCTGCGGAGGTAATTGGCTAGGAAGATCCAGGCTTCGCTACGAGTGTCTTGAGACCAACTGGTGCAGTCGACGAGCCAATAGCCTCGCTCAAAGGGCTCCGTTGGGCGGTTTTCTTTAGGGCGGTATCGAGATGAGAGATCTCGTGCCAGTTTGGCTAGTTTATCGGAGACTAAATCTGCGGGCTCAAGATCTGTAATTCCTGCAGGAGGGGACGGTGGCCGGATCTCCAGGCCGTCACTCCAATCCTTTGCCACGGCTGACGAAGCGACTGTTGGTGGTTTGCTCCCTACTGGGCCAGTGTCGCTCGAGCTCCGGTGAAGATTCGCGGCCTTGGCTTCATCTGCGAGTCCCTTTTGGCGCTTTGATAGTGGTGGTGCAGATTCAGCTCTGAACGAGGCAGCCTCCGAAGCTGTGCCAATCACGCTGTTTGATATATATATGGTTTCGTCAATTACAGTTGGAGAGAATTCCTCTCGCTTCCGCGTCGGAACATCTGGCACTCGAGGCGTGACGGGGATGACCTTAGCATCGTCTCCGTATCCAAGTGATTGGCTTACAGCTTCGCCCAAGCCAGGAGGAATTGGGATAGACGATGGGATATTCACCTCATGCGCACTGGCTAACGAAACTGAACGGTCAACATTGGAAGCTCGGTCAGTTGACGAGAGTTTAGGTAGCGAGGATGAGGGCAAGTTTCTCAGATAGTGCTCTAGAACCCTTGTCGGCGTGGTGTGTCGTATCTCGGCGTCTGGTAAGGGGTAGGAATCATCGATTTGGCTTGGGGGAGCCTGCCATGGAGATGCGAGTTGGGTTGAGAAAGACCCCTCATCGTCTTCCAGGGGAGATGTATCCGCCGAGTTGCGTCTCTCTTGTAACGGTGGTGAATAGCGATTATCGTATACGCTCCGGAAGCTTAGGTCTTGAGATTCTGGAACCCATGGCTGCCCCGATGTCACAGCCGCAAAGTCTATATTCGGTGAAGAGTCGACGCTGAATTCTTCCCGGCTTATAGAAACTTCTTCTCCACTAGCATGCTGCGTGCTTTCGTCTTGATGCTCTGGAGCGGGAGCTGCCGAGACAATAAAGCGGCTACGGGGCTGAAAGGAAAGATACGACTGCGCGAGCTGCCTGTATACAGCATCGTCTGCTGTCCTGCTCGGTGCGGTGACGTGAACTAGGATCTCGACGTCCGGGGTCTGACCCTCCCGACGGGCTGCCATTTGATGTCCAGTATCCGTTGTCGAGCTACAAAGTAGACCATGACGAAGGAGAAGAGACCATTACTCTCTTGCTTCAGCAGCAGGAAATCGCCGAATGCAGAATGGCAAAGGAGAGCGTGTTGGATGATGCGGACGAAGCACGATGGTGGATCATTTATTACATGTTGCAGGTCTGCAGCAGTCTGCAGTAGCATGCGCCGTCCCACCTGTCGCTTCCAGAAGGCGATGCTGGCTATGAGGAAAATAAGCTGCAGGCTGCCGTCTGAGGATTGCGCAAGCTGCCGGGGTCTTGATGAAGATGGCAGGTTGTTGCTCTTGTATCAAGCTTTGAAGAATTATGTAGTAGAGGTACCTAGTAGTAAGTGAAAATAAGTTCAAGACGGATTGCTTGTGAGATGAGAAGAATGTGAGTTGGGTACTCCGTACAAAGTACCGAGTACCTGTGTTACTCTTGCTTTTACTGTTACGGACTGTAGCGGGACGCACAGATTGCTGTACTGATACCATCTAATTGATACTTCAACTTGGTGCTGCCTTTAGCGTTAACTAATCTGAGTAGTAGCTGTTGTTATTTGAACTCCTCTGTATACTCTGAGACGCTCCATTCATTTGGCATCCCAATTGTATATGCGTTGACCATAACGCCTCGATTCATTTACAGGTACCTATAACTGAGTTGCAAGAACAGACGCTCCCACAGCTACGCCAGAGCCCACTAAAACTAGAAAAGCAGTGTGGCCCCTCCCACTAAAGGCCACTGGACCTGAATCATTAGTGGCCGCTTTTAGGTACCACTACAGCAGTAACGAAGTAGTGCATGCAACTCCACCATATCGAAATGATCAACACCTTGCCTATTTCGATATCAAGCGGCCATCCTCCTCCATCCCTCATTATACTTAACTTCCATCTCCTCTACCTCTTCAAATCCTCTTCACACCGCATTCACTCACAACAATGGCCAGTGAAAAGAGAGGAGACCTCGGCAACGTCCTCGTCATCGGCGGCAACGGCTTCCTGGGCCACCACATCGTCAACCAGGCCCTGTCCTCATGGAACTCCACGTCCGTGTCCTCAGTCGACTTGCGATGCACCCGCAACGTCAACGAAAAGGCCTCCTACCACGAGTGCGACATCACCGACGTCGCCAAGCTGACTGAGGTCCTGCAAAAGATCAAACCCGACGTTGTCATCCACACTGCCTCTCCCATCGCGAGCGGCGAGGGCAAGACGGCCCATGACCTCTTCCGCAAGGTCAATGTGGAGGGCACCAAGGCTGTAATTGAGGCCTGCCGACAGACCGGCGTCAAGGCTCTTGTGTATACCAGCTCGGCCAGTGTCATCAGCGACAATGAGAGCGACTTGTTCAACGCAGATGAGAGTTACCCCGTCATAAGAGGCGCTCAGCAGAAGGAGTACTACTCCGAGACCAAGGTGCGCAATCCTTCTTCTCTCCCCTCCTGCTCATATGTACACCATGTGCCCTCATTAAGCAATCATTCAAACTAACCAATTTCTTCTTTTCCAGGCCGCTGCCGAAGAACTCGTCATCAAGGCCAACCGCGAAGAGCCCTCCAAGCTCCTCACAACCTCCCTCCGCCCCGCAGGCATCTTCGGCGAGGGCGACGTCCAGACCCTCGCCGGCTTCCTCAGAGCCTACCACAACGGCAAATCCAACGTCCAGCTCGGCGACAACACGAACATTTTCGACTTCACCTACGTTGGCAACGTCGCCCACGCCCACCTCCTCGCCGCCCGCCTCCTGCTCGCCACGGCCGCCAGCCGCATGATACCCCTAAGCCACGAGCGTGTCGACGGAGAGGTCTTCTTCATCACCAATGACTCGCCCGTTTACTTCTGGGACTTTGCCCGCGCCGTCTGGAAGGCCGCAGGGAACGAAATGGGCACCGAGGGAGTCTGGGAGATTTCAAGAGGCATGAGCATCCTCCTCGGCTCGGTAAGCGAGATCTTCTTTGGCATTGTCGGCAAGGCTCCTACTTTTACAAAACTGAGGGCCGTGGTGGCTACCATGACGCGCTACTACAACATCAACAAGGCTAAGCGGGTTCTGCGGTACGAGCCTCTTTGGACGCTGCAGGAGGGCGTCAATAGGGGCGTGGGCTGGTTTTTGGAGCAGGAGAAGAAGGATTCTAAGGCGCAATGAATCGATTGACATGTTTATTTATTAATTATAAAAAGCCAAAGGGGGGCCAAAGGTGATAAAAATGAGGCGGAAATGTCAAGACATCTACGGAGTAATACGCGAGATATATATACCCATCAGTATCATTGATGAGTGTCATGATCTAAATGCACATACAGCATATTTATTTAGCCATGTATGTTCATATGTATGCTTGTAAATATTTATTTAATACGCACGTTTTTAATTCTTAATTTTAATTTTGTATTTTCAACTCGCAGATTGAATATAAACGTTGCATATGGATTCTAATCATTTGTTCAAAGAAGCGGAGACAGGTTGTATTTCACGGACCTAGCAATTCACCATACAAAAGGGTAAATCAAATGCAGTGAGAAGTCAACAAAGTCTCTTCATACATACTCTCACACCCTTCCCACCCATCTGTGTGTCTCTATCTCTCTGCCTGTGTAAAAGAATTCCTCCGTCCAACTCACGAATCTTTAGATTCTCCTCTCTCTTTCAAAAAAGTTACAAATAAAGTCAAACAAATAAATAAAAGTAGAAAAAGGAAGAATCTCCTGGATCTTAGAGAACATATATATTCTTTCACGGACATCCCTTCCTTTCCCTTCTCCAGCCTTCATAGCATAAAAAAACAAACCCAAATGTCAATTCAATCGACTCCTTTCTTTTCTCTTCTTTCTTTCTTTGCAATGGTTCTCTTTAATTTCTTTCCCTCTAGGAAATAGTGACAAAAGAGAGGGTCTCTTTCTTTTTGGCGTTTGCCTCATCAAAATAAAACTATGATCCCTTTGAAAATAAAAAATCGATGAGCGAGAGAGGAGAGAGAGAAAAAAAATTGAAAAAATAGCGGACAATTCGTCTTTTTGACTTTCTTATTCCACACAAACACTAAAAACACCACAAAGGTAAGCAGTTGCAAATGGCGGGGTCTCGCTCGCTCGCACACAGATGCTACATTTGCTATAAACTACCACACCACATCCAACTCGCGCATACAACCCGCGCATACAAAAAACGAACTTTTTTTTAGAGTGCCAACCAGGACCGTCTCATGAAAAGAAATGGGAAAAGATGGGGGAAGAGCAAAATCCTCCTTCCTTGCAGTGACTTTTCTTTATCTAGTCACTCCGTTATGACAGGGTAAAGGTAGATCTTTGCGATGAAACATCTCTATACTTTTAGGTCATAGGAAAGGCTCAAATAAGGGAGGAAAAGAAGAACAAGATGAGAATATGAGGGACAAAAGAAGAAGAAGAAGAAGAAGAAGAAGAAGAAGAAAGGAACAAGAAAAAGAAAGAAAGACTAACGGAAGATATAGCATCGCCAGGATTGTCGTATCGAACATCAGAGTAAGAAAGTTCGGTCTTGACTGTTTGCAGTGAAGATGGACAAAAGTAATCGACAAAACGCCTGGAGAAATGCTACAAAACACTGTTTCCGGGCCACATTTCCTATAAGAGGAAATAACAAAAAAAAACATACCAGACATATCTTCTCCGGCTTCTTGCCAAATCAGTAGAAAAGCACAATTGGTCAACTAGAAAATCAAAACGGTTCGCCAACACCTACCCCACCGCCTTGGCGGCCCCAAACGCCAGAATTCCGCCACTCTCCCCGTTGGCTGTGCTCAGGGTTCTCTGTAGGAGGATCAGGGTGATCAAGTTGATTAGCATCATAGGGAGAGGGCTGGTCTTCCGGGGGCCTAAACCGCGGCGGGGGTACCGGTGAAGCGGCGTTCGGATAAGGGATAGGGGTATTGTCCTGCATAGGCCGGACTGACCTCTCGCCCTGCCAGACGGAGGGATCCGTCTCACCCCGCTTGGGCGGCGAACGAGTCGAGCTTTCTTGCCGGTTATAGACTTCGCTAGGCTCAGCAGGGCCTTGCCCTCTGAGATCTTGATAACGTTTCATAATCTCCTTTGTTGAGATCTCGCCGCTGTTGCTGAAAAGATTGGGGTCATTAAGCAGCAAAAGAATCTCATCCGGAACCTAAAGAAAGCTCATTAGCACTGCTTCATTATAACTGAGGGTCGCTGTCGTAATTGGGGTACCTACTTGGCACATCTCTTCAATGTTGTCGATGAGAATTTCCACTGCGTCAATAACATAGATAGTCTCACTATCCATGGCAAGTGTCTTGGCAGGATTCATCAAAATGTTGGGGGCAATAACAGTCGCCAAATTTCTGACGTCCATCTTCGATCCGACTTCTTCGTCCAGCTGGTGGAAAGTACCCGCCCATTTGAGAAACGTGAGGAGAATTTCTAGACTGTCTCGATGACTCTTGGGAAGGAGACAGCAGGCCATGTGCAAGCATTGCAGCTTTCGAACGGGATCTTGTATCTTGGCAACAGCGATCCATAGTTTATATAGCTTGTGAGTCATGAGGGGATCTGGAAGGTCTCGCAAATATCTCTTCAGCACCGCTGCCAGCTGTACCACTGGCTGTTCCATGAAATTGACGGTATCGCAGCCCTCTGCATTGATCTTATCAACCATAGCTTGTTGCTTTTTGATATTGCCATTCTTACGGAACACGCCTTCAACAGAAAGGTCCATCTTGCGCATAGACGAGATAATGTCATCAACCACTGCGGGGATGCGCAGAGTGCCGGGTCCCACGCCGTCCGTTGAATCGGCGCCGTCTCGCTCAATGATGACCTCCAAGGGCACGCCAAAGACGCCCTTCTTCTTGACAGCCTTGCTCTTGTCGTTCTTGAACGCTTTGCCGAGTTTTTTGAAAAATGTGGCAGGTTTTCTTGATTCGATGAAGCTTAGCAGTTCTTCCAATGTGAAATCCTGCTCAACCAAGGGGTGCATAATCAAGACAGCAAGATGCCTGACGTTGAAGTACTCAAGACCTGATAGCTCAGGGAAGAATTTCCTGCCAACTCGAGACATCATAGTATCGGCAGTCTGGAGATCCTGATCTCTACCAGCTGACTGTGTTCTGGCGTGGCTTAAGCCGAGACCTTGTTCTCCGCCGCCAGACCGCAAGACATCGCTAGGTGGAAGTCGGTCTCGGCGCTGTTGTTGTTCACGAGACTGTTCAACGGCTACAATGCGAGAAATATCATCCAAAGTGATAGCGTCGTTTTGTCCAAACATCTGGTCAGTTGATCCCTGAGTTTTATCCTCTCCTCCAGAAGACGCAGGACGGGGACCCCGTCCATCAGCATCCATAACACGAGACGTCCGAGGTTGCCTAACACTAGATGACAAGTGTCGGTCGAGACGTGTGCTGCGTAGTCTTCGAACCTCGTTTAGCGTAGTCTCGTAAGTCGACTCCCGACGGCGACTTTTATCATTTACGCCACCTGGTTGTTTCGACCTTGCATCTGGGCGCGAGGGATCGCTTCCGTCGGCACCTACTTCGCCAGACGATATGGTGCCGTTGCTTCTGAGGATATCCAGCAGTCTTGCAAGGGCGACTTTAAGAAGAAAGACGTATTGCTGAAGTTTGGAAATGTGAGTAAATGGTGTGAGGCCGTCAGTTTTGCCTCCGATACATGTAATGCAGTAAATCTTGCGTTCTAATGCGTTGAAGTGAGCTTCGTTTAAGACACGGCCAAGCTCCCGCTGACAGCGAGAACAGTTGACACAGCTAATATGCCATCGCATATCGCCGTTTTTGGCACATTCGTCTTCTACTGATCTTCCACACTGCGCGCAGTGGTCCGAATCCTTGGCTGAAAGCCGCTTGCCACCCATGGTGACTTGTAGGAGACCCTCGTCGCCCTTGTAGCTCTCAAAATCGTTCAAATCATCCAGAAATTGGTGAAGGCCATCGCTAGAGCTCGCTTCCCGCTCTAGGCGTAATGCTCCTTGAAGGCAGATGCGGATTAACAGCTTGAGGTAATGGGCTAAGCCAGTGACGAGGGACAAGAGCTCTTGAGTAACACCAAGCTGTCGTGATCCATTGTCTTGAGTTTTTGAAAGTAAGGAGAAGAAAGATACGATCTTCTTGCAAAGAAGCTTAGCTTCCCGGCCATAAGACATGCCTATGAGAATAGTCAAATTAGCGCCAAGCCATCCTTTTTAAGTTTCGTATTTGCAGGGCTCAAGTTATTTTTTTTTTCTCTGCCCCTTTTCGGACCTACCTTTCTCATTTTGCTTCGAGACAGAGCTGTCTAGTCTATCCGCGGACTGAAAAAGAATTTCGACATGCCAGATGAAACGTTTCGCTACCAGCACACCGTCGATGTACGAGGCATTACTGACGTGGAGCAGCATGTCAGATATGCATGCTGCGGATGACTCTTCGAATGTTGATAGTACACTCCATATCCTGAAAACCTTATCCTCCATGCGTTCTTCGTCTTCTCGAATACGATCCCTGATGACATCGGTAAGATCGGCTTCTTGGATCTGCGGCACCTCAGTCGGTTGAGCTAAACGCACATTCCAGAATTTGTGTATCATATAGCACTCGGGGTGCCAGTGTTGGTTTTGCCCATTGCGGAAAATCTCAACAAACTGCTTGAGGATAGCCGTTTGGCAGCCATTACACCGCTGCGCAAACTGGGTTGAGTAGTGGTAGTGGCAGTAGACGTGTCCATCGTGCTCGTAGTAGCTGTCTTGGGCGCCAAAGACGGTCGCACAGAGTGAGCAGGTAAAATGATCAACGTGATACTTGTGCTCGAGCGCGGTTATATATGACCCGCGAAGCGCCCCACCACACTGATGGCAAAGGAGGCCAAGCCGTCGAAAGTAATCAGTCTCGCAAAGGGGATATTGTCCTCCATTTTCATCTTCCGCGGGGAAGAATTTGGACGCCACGATCTCGCCACAGTCCTGTCAAGCGAAGTTAGTACATTTCGCGATAGAGAGGTGGTAAAGTGGGGGTGGAAAGGGGATGGAAGAGAGAAGGGGGGTTTGCATTACTCGGCACTTGAAGCAATCCAGATGAAATGTTCCATCCAGAGCTCGGACGAACTGTCCGGTCAATTGCAAGCCACATTTCTTGCAAATTCTCGTCTGAGCACTAGTAGATCGTCCGTTTCGCGGTCGTGGGCGGCTCGCATCACTGCCATTCGTGGGTTCCTCCGCCCATCCTCCTGAGGGCGGTAAGGGGCCGCTAGGGCCTGCTGTTGTCGGGATGGATGCTTGCGGTGATCCATTCTGCCAGTTTCCGTCTGCTCGGCGCGAGTCCGGTCCGGTAAGTTCGTTCGTGCGATCGTTGGGGCCCTCCTCCTGGGCAACGTCCACAGGCGGTCCGTTGCTGTGGTCGGTTGCCATGGCACAGAATCCTGCGTGTTTCCTCCCGGACGCGTGCTCCTCTTCTCAATCCAGGGGACCAGTATGGTGTTTCTGCCCCGTCTCAACGCCAGGTGTCTAGCAGTCGTCGGCGAGGGGTAGCGGCAACGGCCGGCATCAGCTGTAATGGTTCTCGTAGATGGTATGGATTCCAATTGAGAGCGACGCCACGGCTCCAAACAGAGCGATGCGCGGTAGCGTACCCCAAGTGGCTCACGATCCAAAGCAAAGCGCGGCTGGCAATCGCGTGACTGCCCAGCAACCAAAGGTCGGTCTCGCTTAGGAAAAAAGGTCGGGCTGAGAGTAGAAGAGCTCGTAGAGGATCGCGGAGTGCTGAGATGGGAGAGTTAGATCCGCGTAACATGCGGGCCGTCAACATGCACTATATGGAAATGGCGGGGGGGGAGACGCCGGCGCCAGCACAGGGCGAAGGAGGGGGGGTTCAAGGGGAGAGGGAGAGGTCAGCCTCCGTAAAGAGACAGAAACAGCCCGTGATGGTAATAGAAAGAGAGTCGACAGTAGAGACTCTCGCAGTGGAGGAGAGCTGGGCTGGCGCACTTTGTTGGACTCACGGGACTGGGGGGCGGTCGAGGGTGGTGGGCGGCTGCTGACAGCGCGTGGAGTCGCTGTGGTTTCTGAGGGGCGGCTAGTTTGGAGGTAATTTCCAGGTCGCCTGGTCGCTGATGGGCGCTGGCGCTGCTGTTGGCTTGGGCCCGGGCCGCTAATTGTTTGGGGGTCTCTGATACTCCGTGCCCCATACCGCAGTACCTGATTTTGGCGTTGCACAGAGCTGAGGGGGCCCGTCATAAGGGACTAGGCAGGTGAGTACTATTTACTTTGAGCCGCCCAGGTCTTCCCGCGCAATCAAGCAGCAGCACGGCAAAGCATTATGACGCGAGCTGCTCAACTACCATGGGTACGGAGCATGTGCTATAGCAGGCACTTTAGCAGTGCCGCTTTAAAACTACTAGGTATTAATCTATAGAGCTCTTCCCCTCCCAAACGAGGCGCACTTCGTCTCAGTTTGCTCAACTGCGCCACATCTAGAATCCAGCTCCCCATGTCTAGGACCTGCAGTATGGGCTGAATCTCCCCGGCACTACTATCCTTGATGGTAGGCGGATGAGTAAGGTAAGCAGACCGAATCACACGATCAGAGCCTAGGTCTGCCATCGTTCTTCGTATGCAAAGACAGGTACAGCGTTCTTGGCGATGGACCAAGTATGGAGTACGGAGTAGTGCTGGAGCTAATGTAGGCAAGGCTGGATTAGTGTCTATCTAGATGTGCTATTTGGCATCTTTTTGTAGGGAGGTGCTGGTGTGGATACATATAGTACTAGGTAGGTAACAGGTAGGGCAGCTTTCAAACATCGCCTAAGGACCGCTGATACGGCTCATGAAGAGGTGCTTAAGCGACCGTCCAGAATGATTCATAGACTTCTCTGTATGTCTCGTACTCATGCTTCGCTTCTTGGACTATCGAAAAGAAAAGGAAATACGAAATGTCAAAAGCTTAGTTCCCGCGTGCGCCACAAGGGGATATTCCAATCAGTACCTGGCTGGCATCGTGCATTACGCTGTGGCTTCTATTTTTATTCGTGTATCTGTCAGAGAGAGTGTTTATCGCTACACCCAATCAACGGTAAGCTGTAGACTAGCAAAGTCTACTCCGTACTACTCGCTCAATTGCCCATTCCAGAATGTCTTCTGTCTCACTCTGTAGTGGGGCTTACCAAGCAGCAGCACTGCGGATGACTTGTCTTCCCCTCATAGCAGGACCTAGTCTTCTTTTCTTTACCATCTGATAAGCCGTGAAACTCTATCTATACACGAAAACCGACGCGAAACTTGAGCGGTATACGCGCACTCTAAGGCGAGCCGTTTCAAAGCCGTTAGAGCTAAGGGCCCTCCAGTTGCTGGTTAGATTTCGATATTCATTACGCCTACGGAGCAGAATATAGCCGAGATCAGCCCGGTCGAGATAGGCAATCCGGCCCGGGCCACCAGCCCTGGCTCTACCGAGCATAAGGTGGTAAGCATAAAAAATTCTCTCTCTCGTATTTTTATTCCGTCTACTGCTGTGATCCGCCATACGGAGTATAAGTCTGGTGGTGTATTGCCATCAGGACGACAGTCGATCAGCACGCCATGCGCCAGGGTAGCGAGAATCAACGGATTAGGGGCTCAAGCTCAGCATCTTGTATAGAAATACGGCTTAGTTCCCGCGGAGACATAGCTCCTCTCTCATAGAACCAAGGAGATGTGTCCATTCTCAGCATGGCGGCTGGCCCCGTATTCAGCTTCCCGTCGCCAGCGCTGCTCCGTAGACAGGAAACAGCTGCATAACACTCAGCTCCTTAATTGTCAGATCGGGGCCTGTGGCTGGAGAGCTTCGTCCCATCTTTTCTTGAGAGCGGCAACAACACTAACCCACATCCGTCCATCTCCTGGGCCAATTCTCCGTACTACATTGTGCTACTACTGCCTCCAGCTGTATTGCCGGCCTACTACGAAGTACTACCAGGCATCTATCATCAATCATTTTTTTCTCTCCTGCGGTGCGGCACGGCACCTGCGCGGCACTGCAATGTTCGATGCGCAACCTTGCGCGCTTATTACGCTTAAGGGGGTGATTTAGCTAACAGGGAGTGTTACCCTGTCCATCTATGACGTCCTTCGCAGCTCCGTACCAGTATGCCGTAAGTATGCATTCATTCTGGGGACTATTGCCTACTTTAGTAGACCTATCTCTACTTTAGTAGATAGGTCCAGCAGTGCCGAATGCCATTTTGGGATCTCAGGGCTCGATTACAGGTGCCGCACTATCCTCCTTCTCGTATCTATGGAGTACGGCGTGGCCTGTTTAGCAGCACTCAGTCCCTACGGGCACATTTCAGCCTCAAACTACGGGGCTGTAAACTTTTCCTGTCAGGGGCAACCGAGAGGGGATGCTGGAGCGCTGAATTTTGTCTAGCGATGCGAATGCCGCTATAATGCTTCGTAGCCCTATCTCATCATCATCCTGCAGGTTTGAGGAAGTAATGTTTTACGTAGAGTGCTGCCATAGGTATTTTCTTCATTTCTTTCATATGCGCTTCAGCTAAAATGTACATCTTCCATACTATGATGACCAATCTCGTCCCGACGGAAAATTCCCCGATATTACATCAAGCAGTCCTACCAATTGGTGCCTCCCTGTAAAAGTAGTATTAGGAAGATTTTGGGCTGCTCTGTACTCCGTATTCGCCTTTTCACTTTCAAGGATCCCCCCTCCCCGTCCCCCTCAAACAGTCCAGTTTTTTTAATTTTATTTTTAGACCATCTTTTTCAGCCTCTTTTCAATCTTCTCCCGTCCCTCCAGAGTCTGCCACACTTCGTGAGGGGCCTCGTCGATAATGTCCCAGTGCTGCAGCTTGTCAGTCAGCCTCGTCAAGTCCCGCTGCTTGCTCGCCCATTCGTCGCTCGCTTTGACCTTGCGCCCCGAGCTAATCACAACCAGCGGCGTGTCCCTTTCTTGAATCTGCCTGCTGCTGTCGACGTCACGCTTGGTAAACGAGTTCAGCACCAAACTCTCCTGCAGCTTGGCGAAAATGAACTTTCCGGTCTGAGGTGCAGATCGGCCATAGATCCGGTCACGGCTAGTGCGGCCTCTGAATATTGCTCCCGGAATCCGATCCAACCCAAGCGGCGATATGGCACCTCTCAGCCATAGCCAGAAGCCTCGGCCTGGCGCTGCATCGGGGCCCAGCAGATCTTCGTGCAGGGGGTCGATCAACAGCAAGCCCCGAATATCGTGACTGTGGCGGGCTGAAAAGACTCGCGAATACAGGGAACCAATTCCTGCGCTAGCAAGAACCCAGGGCCCCGCCTCTCCTGCTTTGGCCAGGGCCTCGCTCAAGGCGTCCACGACGAAGCCAGCGGATGACGGCGATGGGGCGGTATCAGACCAAGCCAGTCCCGGACGGTCTGCGAAGCAATAGCGAGAAATGGACCCGTTCTTGATCGCATTATCTGCAAAGTCCCATAGGCCGTACTCGACTGGCCACTCACCTCCCTCGAACAGGACTGTTGTGACTGACTTGCCATTCTCGTCCGTCTTGTTCCCATGGCAATACAGGTGGATACGATACTTGTCGCTATCAACCCAGTACATTCTTCCAGGAGGTGCAACTTTGGCGTCCAGAGCTCGGAGTATAATGGTTAGGGTTATCAGGGCAACAGCCACAACCATCACCGAGTAGCCAACGGTGGAGAGGAGAACCTCGAGCCATTCTGTGAGCGTTTTTCTTGTTTCCGCACGCCCAGTCAGCCTTTCTTCCTCCTCTGCCTTGCCCCATTGAACGGTTCTGTCGGTGACAATAGCCCAGAGGCTCATGAGGAGTGCCCAAAGAACACTGACAGCTCCGACCCACCCCTCCTCGTACCTGGTTCTCTGTACAGAGAGGAGGAGGACCGAATCGAGCACAAGAAAGGCCTAATATGGATCTCTTTGTTTAGTGCTTATCAAGTGATGGTGCTATGGGAGCTATAGTACTTACGGCAATTACGATTGCGAGTATCCTTACTGATTTAGACGGTACCCCAAAGAACAATAGTGTGCAAAACATGTTGGCCAGCGTCAAGCTTGTATAACCAAAGGCGAAGAAGCCACTTCCTTTGGTATGGAACCCGGGAGGCGTAGCGAATGCAGATATGAGCAAGATAACCCACCATAGGAAGGTCAACGCGGTGAAGAACTGCGTCAGGTAGCGGAGCATACGAATGCTGAACAGATTGTAGGGCGACACCGCAGGGTCATCTGGCGCGAGGAAGTCTCTATTGGAGTTGACTCGGTTGGGCAACAATCGGGTGTACTCGTCGGGAGGCCGTTCGCCTTCTTCTTCTTCACCATTCTGAAGCTCTGGTCGGGCGTCTTGCTCGTCATCATCCCCTTTGGGATTGGAAAACAGCGGCATCGTGGATGATTCCCGTGGTGATGTGCTTGAGACGATGAGGGTTTCTGAAACCAGCAGCTAACCCCGTAAATCCCTATCTTGATTAAAAATAAATAAAAGATTATTCAGATAATGATGAATGAGAGAAGCAAATGAAAGAAATGTTAAAAAACTAGAAGCTCAATTCGCCCCCTCTACAAGCTCCTCAATTCGTACCCATTCATTAGTACCATCGTCAAAGAAATGTCATACTAAAAGTTGTGTACGTCATTTTACCTACACCATGCACCCCGATCCACCAATCGCCGTCCACCAAACAAGGTTATTAGACTTTCGCCTACCCTCCCTGATGTGCTCTTTTGCTCCGGAATTTTCAAATCGGGCTGGTTAAAAGCCTGTCTAGAGCTCTTGTGTGTCCTTTTTGGGGGTGTCTTGGGGAGATTTGTTAGCTTACTGCGCCTACCTGTGGTTGGATGGAGCGTGGAAATGGCGAGCTCATGTGATGCACTTTTTTACCCTTTTTGCAAGCAACATCTTCTTAGCTCTTGGTGTCGCTTAGTACTTTTGAGACATCTTGGCTGCTCTATGTATGACGCGTCGACGCCAGATGAATGTTAATTGATGGGTAGAGTAACACGTGCGTATTGCCAAGTCAGTGGCTCTAACTAAATCAAGAGGAGGCCTAGAACGATTTGAGAGACACTTGTGATGCCATCTACTATGCATCAGGATATCAATTTGACTTCTAGCTAGCTATTCGTTTCCACCGTTTCATAAAAAGACAAGCAAATTTAAAATGGCTATAGGGCTAATCTATAATTCGTTCAGAGAGATAGAGATCGTCCCTCCAACGCCCAAATAAGCCATTCGGAAGTTCTAGCCCCCAATTGTGTGTAGCAAAGAAGATGATCATAAACACGGCTATATCAGTAGGATGTATATCCTGCCAACGCCAATCATAAGCTCATAAAATTCGTTATAAAAAACCTCCAACTTCAATCCGTCTTTATATCGTTACTCTGCCCAGGGTGCGATTGCATTGCCTCCTTTTACACTTTTCACACTTGGTATGGAAGAAAAGCTGCTCGATACAGATTGAGAGCCGCGGCTATGCGTAGCATATGATAATGGCCTATCCTTTACTCGTACTTTTTCTTTGAGAGCTTTCTCAGGAGTAGGGCCTGATGTGGACGTAACAGCATGAATTGGTACCTTTCCCAGAGGAGAGTGCATTTTTGCGGCAGCTTGAGGATCTTTGGAATTGATGCCGTGTTTCTTGAAGGTCTCTTTTTTCTGATTTTTCATCGCTTGGGCCGAAGGTTCACTGGTTGCTAACCAACTTTTGACTTGCGACATCCACTGGGGGCGCTTCTTTTCGCTCCTAGTGGACACCGTATACTCCGACTGAGGTTCGCTGCTCAATGAAGGGGCATAATCAACACGAGACTGATTCGACGTGGTCCTGGATCTTGACTCAGAGCTTGTAGCAGCTGATGTCGAGGTAGCCATTTTAGGGAGTGATTTGGTGGGAAAGAGGAAGATTGGGTTGTATCTTGGGCTACAAGACGCTGAACTCGTAGCTGCCCAATCCAAGGGATTTTCTAGTGGCTTGTCTGTAGAGAAAGACACTGGTCGGCCATCGACTTTGACTTCTTGGGGAGTCGATCTTGCCGCTTGGAAGCGGGTAGAATTATTCTGTCCCAGTGACAGCCGATGAGACGGCGAAAATCTCTTGAAAGGCTGATCAGAGTTTGGCAATGTCGCGCCGGAGGGCGACGGGCCTTGGCTGCCCGTGCTTGTTGGCGATGAGTACGGCTGGGCAGGGCTTGGATTGCTCGAAGTACTCCGCGATAAGAAGCGATTGAGCAGTGGGCTTCTATCCACTTCAGAAGATGCCGGATGCTATCCACCGTATATCTGAGTGGTTGAAGGCGGGCTTTGAGACGGAACAGGGTTTTCCACGAGTCTTGGTCGAGACCTGTTTGGGGGGGTTGCGAAAGAGTTTCGCGCAATGTCCGGCGATAGCGAAGTTTTCGGAACAAGAGTCGCCTTTTCGGTAAGATAAAAAGGATATGAAAAATTGCGAACTCCAGTTGTTTGCGATAGCGAAGTTGATGGCAATGTAAAGTGATTATCTGAGCAAAGTGAGGCGTTGACATGTGAAGAAGGTGTAGACATAATCTTCGAAACTATCTGTTGACAAAAGCCATTCGACGAATTCGAGAGGATAGGGTTAGGAGATGAACATGACTATTCGAGGTAAATCGTGTTACACGCAGATGCTGTCGACTAAAGACTATGCAATCGAATAGTACGTATTCCAGAGTTTGAAACAAACGATCTTCGACTAGAACTCCACACGCTAAGATAGCACAGAGAAGAAAGGAAGGTATAGTCGAAAAGAAAGCCACAGAAATAGTCTGCAAAGTGTGAAGATTCGAAAAAGTCTTGGGGCGAGTTAAGAATCTTTTTGATAAGAGATCAACAGACTGGCCGCAAAAAACGCGCCGCTGATGGCAGAGGCTCCAGTGGCTTCTTTGTTCGCTAGTTATGTGGTTAGGAAGAGAATCCCCGGCTGAAGGATCAAGGCCAAAATAACCGGGGAGTGACGAAAAGTCCAGAATTTCGGGATGTGGAAGCAGCAGCCGTGTGAGGTCGTTATTCTGGGGAGGGGTGGCAGGTTTTTGGGACTAAATCGTGGCTCAAAGACCACGAGGCAGCTTCTCGCACGGCCTTTTGTAGCCCCTTGCCCTTTTTGCCCAACCGATATGTCTCCTATTGTTAGGTTAGGAAATAATAGATATAGCCAAGTAATTGATGAACTGCCCTTCATCTATTGCATCTACTGCTGGTGCCAAATCGAGATTGAGTGTCCAAAGACAATGGCCAGTGGCCAGATGCTGAATAGGCTTCTCATCCTAATTCTTTTTTTTTCTACACGCTTCTTCACTTCTTTGGCTCCAATACTTCATACTCCTCCACAGTACATCGCACTCGTAGAAACGACAACTCAGTTATTCCAGCCTTCCACACACCCAATCGATCGCTTCTAGGCCAATATTCAGCACTAGAGGCGAAGCATTTGTTTAGTATAGCTGGTGGGCCCAAGCACTGCGGATCCTGGGATTGGCTCAGATATTGGCTTATATCTCCAAGGGCTACACTGCAGATTGGCGCGCAATAGTCTGGATCCTCCAACAGCACGGGAATGCCGGTTGGTCATTTTCTTTCTTCTTCCTTTCTTCTCCCTCACATGTTGGCGACGCTGGCCTGTGTCCAGAATACTGTACTGGGTCTAGCTAAGAGAGGCTGCACGCCACTAGTGGCATTTGCATTGCCCTTGATGCCGTGTTTGTATGCAGCGTAACTAAAAGGGAAGCCAAAAATACGCGACCAGCATCCGTGAGTCTCCTAGCGGCGACAAAGCTGAGCATCATTGCGTCCACGTTGCGATGGATCCCCCTTGGCAAAAAGAACAGACTTTGTTCTCGGCAAGCCACCAAACGCGACGAGCTAGGAAAAGATGAGCAATCCTCGCGCGGACCTGAGTTCCGTGGCCCGTGGTTGGTGTGTAGCATTGCTAGCCGCTTCATCAGGATAGTGTTAGTATTACAATATTCGCCGTCTTCAGTTCTTTTTTTTTTTTTGTGGTGATTAGTAGAGACGAAACACCGGAAACCCACTATTGCGAGAACAACCTTTCGTTCCTAGCCTAACGGGGTAACCAAACAGGGAGACGATCGGGTATGCAGCCAAGCTACTATTGGTGGGTAGCTAGCAGGTATGTGTAGAGCTCAGAATAGTCCATATTATGATGAAAAACTTGAGAATCTAAACTGTGATGTTTTTGAGCCAACAGTAATGAATGCTTTGTGCTTGGTGCCCTCGAGTGACGTTATTGCTTTGGAAAGGCTTAGCTCCCGCGATAGGATGGAGGTTATCGAGATGCTGGTCGATCACTTATGATCGGACCTACAGCTTTTGTGTTATGTGCCGCTAGAAGGCCTGGGCCTTTGGTAACTGATGGAACCCGGCGGGGATATTGCCATTGCAAGTTAGACGATATTTGCTTTTTGGAGCCCTCAAGCCTGTGAAGAGTCCTCAAACCTATAAGTGAGTCTCCTTCTAATTTTACTTTTGTTTTCATGCGTCAATAGTCTGGTCAAGCTGAATAAAGCTGTGTAGACAACCTTGAAAAAAGGGAATCACTATGGAGTACCAAGTGCAGCTCGTTGTACAGCCAAGAGACATTCTATGTAACCGTAATCAAATCTCGCTCACCGCTATCCCTCAATCTACCAGCTACAATCAATCAACTGCTAAGTATTACCCAGGTAATGAAAGCAAGGGTCGGTCATAGTACTAGTACTTCGTATAATGGTTTACAGCTCTGGGTAATTTTCAGCCGCACGCACATCTTAGTAGTATGACAAATGTCTTGTTCAGCTGTGATGCAGCAGGTTATTTTTGGAAGACGCAGGTTCAATATTTAATACCAATGTCTCAGTTAGACCAACGTCGTGGGTTGAGGCGAGCGACGTGTACGTTGGTTACTCTGGGAGAATCTGCAGGGAGTCGCTACCCTGCATTTGCTCTGCATGCCAGCTGGAAAGTATACAAACACGAATAACAATTACTATGTATTTTACTTTTAGTCTCTGGATGGAATGCTACTTGCCTCGTCATGCCCAATATCTAATCATTTATTGTTGAGAGAGCTTGTGTGAAAGTTGTGTTGACCACGTTTCGACATTTTATATCAAAGTCTATAAGCCATGAAAACACATAACTCAAGGATAGCAGTAAGAGCATGCCTAGGCAGGATCCTAGCTCCAGACCCAAACATCTGATATTGCGCATTTGAATCTATCAAGAATGTGCCGAAAGAATTTTCATAGCCTTGCGAGAGCAAAGAACAGATCTTCTCTTGCTATAATAGTATTCGAGCATCTTATCTTGATACCAATAGCTCTCCACTAGAGCTAGCTATTCGATCTCGTATCTAGTAAGCAGTAACAAGCAGTAGAGAGATTCGGTTCTCGGAGCACGCATCTTAGCGCATACACTACTACCTATAATATACCTACTAACAATACCAATTTATGCTACGTAGCTTAGTACTATGTAGGTCCAATCTTGCCGCGTGGGTGTGGGTTGTCGCATTGCATGATGAGCTTACTAAGGCAATATCGACGATGACATCGACTCGTCCACCTTCAAACCTCAACTTCGATCAAACATCTTCTCTCTCACCAAGCGCCACCCACGCACCAGGCCTCACAACGACGCGCGCCTGGCCTCCAAAAACTCCGTACACAACCACCGCATATAGGCGCCGGTTCAGCGACCCTTCTCCCCCTGGACTTCATCCCCGCCGCTGGCCCGGCGCATTCTGCGCTGAACATGGCCCCGGCACTCACAATAACCACAAACATGAACTCTCGGCCATCTTCGCCCGTGCCGCCTCCCATGTCGCCCATCACGCCGACGTTGGCCCCCGCACAGCTCTCCATCGATGCCAATAGAAATACTACCAGCTCCGAGACGCTGCCGCCTGGTGCGGCGATGGCGCAACAGCCCGCCCGCTCGACGTTCACGCACTCGCAGTCCAACCAAGTCGGCATGCCGCCGCCGGCCTCAAGACCCATAGAATTCGAAACCAACCCCGACGTCATCGCCCTCCGGTCGGCTATCACCGTGCTGCAGATGCAAAGGAATCGCGCGACGGCGGATATCCAGGCCCTTAGCCAGATTAAGAACGAGGCGATAGACCACCCGGACGAGTTCGTCCGCGATTTGGCGCAAGGAAGGATTGGCCAGGGCGCTCCGCCCGACGCCGGCGACAACGAAGCTACCCGAGCATGGGTTGCGCAGCCAATACCAAAGGCACAAGACGTGGTCCGCTGCCCGCCTATCAACTGGTCGCAGTACGCAGTCGTGGGTGAATCTCTCGACAAGCTACACGCTGAGCAGGTGACCCGACCTACGCAAGGCACGCCCGCTACTGTTGGCACTGGAGGCATGTATCAGTTCAAAGGCGGCGACGGCAAGCAGGAGGAATATCCTGGCGTGGCAGCTCCGTATGCACCGCTGAAGGATAAGATTGAGAAAAAGACCAAGAGTAGGAAGTGAGTGCAACTGATGTAATTAATTCATTACTTGCCTGGGGCAATATTTCGTCCTTTATACGACATGACGATATATATATATATATATGGACGACAACGGAACTGGGATTATATGACAGATTGCATGCATTCACGGCGTTTGGGTATTAGATAAACACAAGCCTGTCAGGAGCAACGACTGAACAAGTCAACCTCATTTTGTATTTAGAGTTTCTTTTCTTAATCCTCAAAATGACAACCTCAACAAGGATCGAGGACGTAATGCCACAAAGGCCTAAAGGTTCTGAATAAAACTCGCCATAAGGGCTATGGCGACGATGATAACACATCAGTGAAGATGATGGCATATCATATGTGTCTCATACTTAGAATCATTGTGTGTTCATAAAAATGGTATGATGGTTCTTCTAAATCTCATAACGGTCCCAAGTTTGTCAGTCGAATGTGAAATCATGCACCACAAACAGCAATATCAATTTAGTCCCTTCACTCCATCCCCTCTCGCGCCATCTAGATGTATCGAATGAAGGTAAAAACGCCCCTTGGTCGCCAGGCGCACCGCAATAGCCAGTTGCCCGTCCGAGAGAACAAAGGGAAATAAAGCAAAGTAGACAATAGAAAACAATAATTGAAGAAGAAGGGAATGTTGAAACGCCGCCAAAGTCCTCGCACGCAGGATGCATCCTTAAAGAAGAAGAAAAGCATGTGTGACGCTAAGTTTTTGCTTAATTCTCATAGGGAGAAGCTTATCATTCCGGAAAATCTCTGTTATTTGAGTTAGTGGAACTTTCAGAAAAATAAAATAAAAAGCATATGGTAATATTATTCCTTACTCCATGCTCTGCTGTACTGATCTCCGCAGGCGGCGGTTATACTGCTTTTTGTCGTCCGGCTTTTTTCCCCAAAACATCTTGGTGGCCTCGGGATTCACAATTTTTCTCGGGTCATACGCTGGCTCATCTTCTTCCAAGGTCTCAAAGATGGCATCGATGTGAGATTTGACGTCCTCCACCTTCATCGGGTTGGGAGTGTAACACGCTGTTCCGTCAGCTGCAATATGATGATGGAATATCTTGGTCTCAAACTTGACCCGCGGCTGTTCGTTTGGAAACCGAGTGCTGAAGCTCATCCTGATACGGAAAAGCCCACCATCGAGATTCGTCATTGGCCTTCCAAAATAGGTAATCAACCAGACGAAAGGGTTGCCGTTTTCAAGAACCACACTATGGGGCATATCGCCCCGTTTCAGGTAGGCCGACACTTGGTCAAATTGATGCTGCAAATTGACGGCAACTGTTGACTCTCCTGCTTTAGAGGTGCGGCCTTCTTCCGCCCAACGAAGCGTTTCCGCGTCAAGCGTCTCTTTAATAGTTTTGAGCCTACGCTCGAGTTCCGTATAATTGAAGCGACCATCCATGGAATTGGCGTTCGGAGACTCGAATGGCATCCTGACAAACGGCTGCATATCTGCCACTTCGGATTTGCCTTGCGCCACAGCAGCCATGTATGAATCATAGTACCAAAGAAATTTGCGTTTGCAAAGGTCCTTGAACGGCTCAAACGGGACGTTAGTTTCATCCAGGTCTTCGTAATCCAAGCCGTTAGAGTCTAGGCTCTCGGAGGGCGCACTGCCACCATTAGGCTGCAGTCCCAAATAGCCCTCCAGACGTTGGATAATAGATATCCTCAAAGTCTCGTGTCGTATCTGCAGACAAATTAGCCACCATCCAACTCCAGCTCGAAAGGAATAGAACCCATACTTTTTGGATGTAGTGCTTTTGCGCTTGCTTATCAGATGCTTCATTTGCATCTTCAAAACCAGGTTCGTTTTCGTAGGGATTTGCTGACATTAAGCTTTGTATTGATAATAAGATCGACTCTAGCCCCTGTGCTGATGACCACTCCTCGCCGCGTTCTCCTCTCCATGTGCTATTGAGATGTTAGAAGTCTTTCAGATTACCGAAGAATTTAGCTGGTTTGAAAAGTAATACCCTAGGATCGACCTGACTTGATGATTAGCAAGCAGTAAGGAAATCGAAAAGACACTGTATACTCACAAACAAACTTTGCCACTTGAGTAAATATTGGGGTTGAATCGGCAACGACCTCCATTTGTTGTGATGCACTGAACATTGGGAGATTTTGAAGGGTACTCTTGGTAGAGTTAGTGTTATGTGTGTAGGTGACCACAAGAGAGAAAAAGAGAACCCTACCTTTGTTGAACCGTATCGCAAACTTGATTACAATATTAGCACTCAGAATTCGAGTATGACGATGCGTCTGTTGCCTACTTACCTCAAAGAAGCCAAATTCATAAGGAGTCTCGTGCGGGCCCATAATCAGCGCTCTGACGTTGCGGACATCGACATCACGGCAAGCGACTGCAATAGCTGTGGCAGCGAGGAAATCTCCAATTAGTGTCTAGCGCTTAGGTAGGCGTCATGGCTCGTTTTGATATGAAAAGTAACGTACCAAGATCCGAGCCCTTCTGGATGTCGCTGAGCTCCTATGAATGCCGCTGATTAGCCGTGTGACCCTGGTAAAGCTGCTTGTGAGAGCCTCAAACCTTGGAGATACGAATAATGGATTGATCCATGACGTTTGCCTCGTAATCGATGGGCTTATAGGCGAGGCGTTAAGACGGGACGTATCAGACCGAGCATCAGGAAGCAAATCAGGCGTGAGAATTGCAGTGCGCGACAGTCCTTGGAGTGGATTCTACATAAGGTATGTGAAGGGGACAAGTTATGTCAGGCTGGATGCAATTGAGGGAGGTAGTAAGTTAAGGCCTTGCAGTGTAAATTCTAAGGCAGAAGGCCGTCAGGGTGCCTGCAAGGAGGGGTCCGGCAGGAGGGGTTGAGCTTGCAGGTGAATCAGAGCCGAGCAGCCTGCCGCGGTGCTGGGGTCTGCCTTGTGGTTGGGTCTGAAGGGTCACTTGATAGGTAGGCAGAGCACTTGTATTGTAACGAGTATAGGTATAGTAGTGAGATGAATACCTCAGGTAGATGGAGATAGAGGAATTGGAGGGAGGGAAGAAAGTGAGAAAAGAGATGAGAGCGAGAGGAAAAGAAACTCATAAACGCAATCAAAGTTAATGCATTTCTAGGCCTTGGAGATTGCGCATTAGAGGGGCCTCCCAGCGGGTACGGGTACTTACATGCAGGCGGGGATGCTGTATACTACCTTACCTTACCTCAGCTCGATGAGGACGCCACAGACGCACCCCCATTTTTGGAACTTTGCCGTACAGCATTACAGGATGCTATTTGATGTATGCGTATGAGTATGCGCTTATGTACTGTCTAGTAAGTCCATAGGTAGTCGAGTAGTACTAATTATATTGAGCATGGGCTTTCAAACAACATGGAGGAGAATTGAATTAGTATGGGCATTTAGGTAGAGTCAGTTAAGCTTGAGCACCTACTGTAGCAGATGGATTATTGCCCAACACCAAATGCTTAGGTGCTACCTGTAGTTAGGTAGGTACCATACTAAGGTATGGATATTAACAAAAGGACATCAATAGCTTGAGCTAGAGACTCAGCTCTTCATCTTTAGTACATAAGGTACCTACCTATTTGCCTCTATATCCTTATATTCCGTAGACTATAATTCGCCTCCATAGGCACTCCATACTTATAGCACAACTGCCTTAGTCCTAAAGCATAATCTTTTCTATTTTTCCTTTTAGGCTGCCATGCAGTAAAGAAATATACTAACGAGAGTCCATCAGGTGATGCCTCCATAGGCGCACGAATCTCCAACAGAGCGCCTTGACAAATCTACCTACTGCAGCGCTGCATTGCGCATGCGACATGCTTAGGAGGAAAGCAGAAGGTGGGGTTGCGCTCTGGCAGCCTAAAAAAGCCCGGTGCTTAACGGTGTCGCGGGGTTCATCAGCCTTGCAGCTGGGCTACGCGCCTCGCGCTATCTCTGTACAGGCCGACGCGTTAATGGATTTTGTCCCATCTTCTGTTCACGTACTGCTTGGCACCAAGTACTCCATACTAACAAATATTGTTACATCCTGGCTGCAGGTGCTCATCATTCAACGTCTCTGCATTTATTGGTGATAGCCATCCATCTACTTTGCTCAGCTCTTCTCTTCAAGCATTGAGCATTGAGCCCAGCATGGCCAGCTTTTTCGACTTAAAGGCCAGAAAGGCTGCCGCTGCAAACGGGACTTCATCGCAGAAACAGGGCAAGCCAGCCGATGTACGGACCCAGCCTTGGGTTGAGAAATAGTCAGTCGATCAATTTTCATCAAAGCAATATCCCCGATGGCAATCATGCTGATAATCCACAGCCGTCCCAAGAGCCTGGACGATGTCACTGCTCAGGATCACACAGTGACTGTTCTTCAGAGAACACTGCAAGCTTCAAATGTTGGTGAACTTACTCTCAATTGAGTCCAGGATGCACGTTTAAGCTAACGGATGTCATCCATCAAGCTTCCGCACATGTTATTTTACGGCCCTCCTGGCACAGGCAAAACGTCCACCATCCTCGCACTTGCCAAGGAGCTTTACGGCCCAGAGATGATAAAGTCCCGAGTCCTCGAGCTGAACGCGTCCGACGAGCGTGGCATCTCGATCGTTCGACAAAAAGTCAAAGATTTTGCACGAATGCAATTGACCAACCCGCCGCCCTACTACAAAGACAAATACCCCTGTCCACCGTTCAAAATCATCATTCTAGACGAGGCCGATTCGATGACGCAAGATGCCCAGAGCGCTTTGAGACGAACGATGGAGACGTACAGTAAAATTACACGTTTTTGCCTGATTTGCAACTACGTCACCAGAATTATCGACCCTCTGGCCAGTCGATGCAGCAAATTCCGCTTCAAGAGCTTGGATCAGAGCAATGCAAAGAGGCGACTCGAGTCAATAGCGCAGGCAGAAGGGGTTACACTCGAAGATGGTGCTGTGGATGCTCTCATAAAATGCAGCGAGGGTGATTTGCGAAAAGCCATCACCTTCCTACAGAGCGCTGCGCGACTAGTTGGAGCGAAGCTCTCGGAAAAAGACGGCGAAGGCGACGATTCTATGGATGTAGACAAGAGGCCAGTGACTGTCAAGATTGTTGAGGACATCGCTGGTGTAATTCCCAGTACAACGATTGACGATCTCGTCAAGGCTATGCGCCCCAATGCATCAGGAGAGACGTATCAGCCTATATCCAAAGTGGTTGAAGATTTGGTCGCGGACGGCTGGAGTGCCGGCCAGGTCGTAAACCAGGTAAGCATCTCCTTTTTTTTTTTGGACGTATTCAGCGACTCTATACTGACTGTTTATAATTGTATAGCTGTATCAAGAACTCATTTTTGATGAGATTATTCCTGATGTTCAAAAGAACAAGATTGTTCTAATCTTCTCTGAGGTGGACAAACGCTTGGTTGATGGGGCAGACGAGCATCTGTCAATTCTGGATTTGGCAATGAGGGTATCCGCCATCATGTCCGATAAATGAACCACGACTAATTCAGGAGTCTAAATGAAAACCGAATGAGGAGCTGGGATTAACATGTCTTATTCTGACTAGACGGCGTTTGTACTTTTTACCGGAGATATACAGGCATAATTGAGATACATAGGGCAAAAGGTATACTAAAACTGCTAAGAGCATGATTCAAACCGCATCTTTTCAGCTCAAAGCTCCCAAATTCCCATGTAGCCTAGACCAAACGTCATGCCCATCGTCTGTGATGCTATTCTTTGATGTGTGCTTCCGTGATCCAAGCCTCGTTGCCGCTATTCCAGCCTTTGATTTCTTATCAGCGGCCTCATCAGAATCTTCTCCATCGGGGTGACCCAACAGAAAGTCAATTTCTCTAAGATTTTCCAAGCAATTTTCCAATGCAACTTGTCCAATATCAACGGTTTCTGCAGCATATTCGAGAAGTGCAATTTTGGCCGAATCGGCGGCGAATACCCAAGGCTTAACCCGCTTTGAGATGTCCGGTTGTTCAGACTTTGAAGCTATCTCTGTCTGTATGCCAGATCTCCGACGGAGAGAATCCTTCATGGGGTATGCTGGCAACAAATGGCTTTCTTCGCCAAGACGGCCGAGTACTTGGCAAGCATCCTGATTTTGTTTGGACAGTGCTGATGTAAAGAATGTTTTCTGACTGATGGCTGCCTTTTGGCTTACAGAAATAGCAGCCAAGGCCCTCAGGTATGGTGTCAGAAGATGGTCTATTGGTACCGGAGGCTTGTTACTACTTCGATCCAAGCCGGCGACAAGCTGCGCAGGCGGTAGCAGTGATGGCTGAGCCGGCTGGGACAGCTGAGATTGCTGTGTTTCCAGCTCCAAAAGGATTTTTCTCGAGGACACATATTTGGCGTATTTTTTGCTAATCTCCTCGAGATGAGCTGCAATTGTTGACGGGCTAACCCTTGATTTATAGCTACCTTTCCGGCCTGCCTCCGAACTGCCTCCAGGTGATGCCTTGCCGAGTTCATTTTCGATCCAAGCAATAAGTTCATTCCGGGTTGTAGTCAATGCTTCTAGTCGAGCGCCGTTGCTGACAATGTCGAATTGATTTTGAGACCTTGCTTTTGCCTCACGCCGTATCTGCTCCTCTTGCTTTAGCAACAGCTTTGCCCTCAGTACCGTCTTCTCCAGCTGATGGATCCGATCATCAAGGCCTGAGTGAGGAGAGCTCTGGTCAAGTGCGAGACTGTTGATAACATCCTCTGGTGCACTCGGTGCGCTGGGGCTCCCCTGAAAGATGTGCTTGGCATCTAGAAATTCACGAGTTGCAGCTGGTTTTTCCATAAGCAGATCCAGAGATTGTCGAACTACGAGCAAGCTCTCTCGCTTCTGATGCAGCTTTAAAAGACATATTCGTTCCTCCAAGAGGTCGGCACTGCCTCCTGCTCGATTTGGCGGCTCAGGGTCTTCAGGGGCATTATTTGACAAGATGCTATCAAATTGGCGGCGTGCTGCAGAATTGGCCTGGAGAGCTTCGACGTATTCCCTGAAGACACCGGTCAAGTCTGACGGCGTGGTGACTTCTTGTGCACTGTCGACGAGGAACAGAGGACTCTGAACAGCGCCATTGCCAGAACAGGACCCGAGGTGAAGCGCCAAAACGCGCCTGATATAGTTGACCTGTTCTCGAGGCTTAATATATGGCTCGAGCTGCTTTTGAAATTTTGTCAAAATCTCAGGCTGATGGTCAGGCATATTGAGATATTGATATTCATTTTACTTGATATGCCAACGTTGGGCTGCACATGTCATTACCTGGGCCAAGTCAGGCACCCAGTCCGCCTTATAATAGGTAATTCAGCACATGTGCATACCGCCTCTAATACCGGTAGGTACCTGAGCTGCCTGCTAAAAGTGCCACCGCAGGCTCGGCAGTCAATGGTCTCCACAATGTGGCTAAATGACCTAGGAAGCGTTTTCAATGTGGCGCATGCACTAACTACTTGCTACTTGGCGCGTCCAAGGCAGAAGATGTTGGCTCAGGAAATTTATCGCGACGGAGTCCCAGCAGCGGTTTCAGCCAATTCAGCGACTTCACATTGTTGAGACGCTTAGATAGCTGCCCGCCGTTTCGATACGATCCCCACTGTCTGGGTGGCAAGCACATGGTGAAGTAGAGGCTGGGCTCATCGAGCTTTTGTCGAGGACATCGACGTTCTCCCTCACTTTTTCTCTCCTTTGACCCTATCCTCGATCACAACCGTCACGATGTCGGACCCTCATCGCGATGTCTCCCAATACAAGTACTCGGCCATGTCCAATCTGGTTCTCCAGGCGGACCGTCGGTTTGTCACTCGACGAACTGATGAGGCCACCGGCGACCCAGAGTCTCTTGCTGGGCGCCTGAGTATCAATGATATGGGCTCTCGAGTGGCTCGTGACGAAGCCCCGAAGCAGAAGAAGCAGCCTGGGATGCCCGACATTGAGCGAGGAAGTCTCCAGGAAGGCCAGGACGTATTGTTAAGAGAACAACGAAAACGAAAACCCGATGCGCAACAAGCTGGTGTATTAGGGACAAACGATGCTTTGATTGAAGGCATCACTTATCGACCTCGAACTGCAGCGACGCGGGCGACGTTTGACCTGATCTTGACTCTTGTGGCGAATAATCTTGGCGATGTACCCCACGATGTCGTACGAAGTGCTGCGGATGCCGCGTTGGAATATCTGAAAGACGATGATATGAAAGATTTGGATAAGAAGAAGGAAATTGACGATATTCTTGGCACAACTCTGAATCCCAAGCAGTTCAACGAATTAATCAACTTGGGAAAGAAGATCACAGATTACGATGCCCAGGACGATGATGAGGATGTTAATATGGGAGACAACAATGATGATGACGCAGAAATCGACGAACGGCAGGGTGTAGCTGTTGCTTTTGATGAAGATGACGAAGAGGATGAAATTGTCAACGAGGTTCGCGATGAATCTTCGGAAGATGAAGACGAAGAAGAGGAAGGCGAGGAGGCGGCAAAGGCAGAGGAGGATGCTGCTGAGGTGGATGACGACATGATTCTCGACTCGGCACCCGTGGGTGATAAGCACAAGAAGAGCGACAAGCCCTCAATACTTGCGCGGGATATAGATGCCTTCTGGCTACAGCGCCAGATTGGTACACTATATCCTGACGCACATGAGCAAGCAGATAAGACGAAAGAGGCCTTGCGCATACTCTCTGGAGAGCCTGATGAAGTTGGTGGCGAAGAGAAGCTGCTCCGAGAGATTGAAAACGATCTGATGGAACTCTTTGATTTCGAACATCACGAGCTCGTCCAGAAGCTGGTCGAAAACCGGGAAAAGGTTTTCTGGCTCACAAAACTTGCTAGAGCAGCAGATGCGGAACAACGTGCAAACGTTGAAAGGGAAATGTCTTCGGAGGGGCTGCAATGGATTCTCAACGAACTGCGGGGCAAGTCTGGAGCAGATGGGGATAAAGCAGGAAAGGGAGGCATCAAGATGGACATTGATGTTCCCGCTTCTTTCACTGCCGAGGGGCCAAAGACAGAACGCCCTGAAGGACATCTGGTTGGTGGACTGCAGCCAAAAAGGCTCATCAACCTGGATAACTTGGTCTTTGACCAGGGTAACCACTTGATGACCAACCCCAAGGTTAGGCTACCAGAGGGATCTACAAAGAGATCTTTCAAGGGCTACGAAGAGATCCATGTGCCTCCTCCGAAGAAACGAAACGACCCAGACGATATCCTTATTCCCATCACTGACATGCCAGAATGGTCACGAGTACCCTTCAGCACGTCCAAATCCCTAAATAAGATTCAATCCAAGTGTTACCCAACCGCTTTCGAAGACGATGGTAACATGCTTGTTTGTGCGCCGACTGGTAGTGGTAAAACAAACGTGGCTATGTTGACTATATTGCGAGAAATCGGCAAGAACCGAAATCCGGACACCGGCAACATTGATCTTGATGCTTTCAAGATTGTTTACATCGCTCCCCTAAAGGCTCTGGTTCAAGAACAGGTTGGCAACTTTGGAAAGCGTCTAGAGCCATATGGAATCCGTGTGTCTGAATTGACTGGTGATCGTCAACTCACCAAGCAGCAAATCGCAGAAACCCAGATTATCGTGACCACACCTGAAAAATGGGACGTTATCACTCGCAAGGCAACTGACCTCACTTATACCAACCTGGTGCGCCTCATTATAATCGATGAAATCCATCTGCTCCACGATGACCGTGGTCCAGTACTGGAGAGCATTGTCAGCAGAACCATTCGTAAAACGGAGCAAACTGGGGAGCCAGTCCGAATTGTCGGTCTATCTGCAACACTTCCAAACTACCGAGATGTTGCCAGTTTCCTCCGTGTGGATACCAAGAAAGCCATGTTCCACTTTGATGGTTCTTTCCGGCCCTGCCCTTTGCGCCAGGAGTTTATTGGTGTTACTGATCGCAAAGCCATCAAGCAGCTAAAGACGATGAACGATGTAACGTACAACAAAGTCATTGAGCACGTCGGCACCCACCGGAACCAAATGATTATCTTCGTGCATTCCCGCAAAGAGACTGCAAAGACGGCCAAGTATATCCGAGACAAGGCTCTAGAAATGGAGACTATCAACCAAATTCTTCGACATGATGCCGGTAGCCGAGAGGTCTTGGCTGAAGCTGCGAGCCAAGCAACCGACCAGGATCTCAAAGATATCTTACCTTACGGGTTCGGTATCCACCACGCAGGTATGAATCGAATAGACAGAACTGATGTGGAGGACTTGTTCGCCAGAGGTGCCATCCAAGTTCTTGTGTCCACTGCCACTCTTGCTTGGGGTGTCAACTTGCCTGCCCACACCGTTATCATCAAGGGTACACAAATCTACTCTCCAGAGAAGGGTAGCTGGGTTGAGTTGAGTCCTCAGGATATTCTCCAGATGCTGGGTCGTGCAGGACGACCGCAGTTCGACACTTATGGTGAAGGTATCATCATCACGACCCAGAGTGAAATCCAGTACTATCTTTCGCTTCTCAACCAGCAACTTCCAATTGAAAGTCAGTTTGTCAGCAAATTGGTAGATAATCTCAATGCCGAGGTTGTGCTTGGCAATGTGAGGACGCGAGATGAAGGTGTCGAATGGCTTGGATACACATATCTCTTTGTTCGAATGCTTCGATCCCCCGGGCTATATCAGGTTGGCGCAGAATATGAGGACGACGAAGCTCTAGAACAGAAGCGTGTTGACCTGATACATTCTGCAGCAATGGCGCTGAGGAAGTCTAGTCTTGTCAAATATGACGAGAAAACAGGCAGAATCCAATCCACCGAATTGGGTCGTATCGCTTCTCACTACTATATCACATCTGGCTCTATGGATACCTACAACAACCTCATCCAACCTTCTATTACGACTATTGAGCTCTTCCGAGTCTTCGCTCTCAGCGCTGAGTTCAAATACATCCCCGTTCGTCAAGATGAAAAATTGGAGCTTGCGAAGCTGATGGGCAGAGTGCCGATTCCCGTCAAAGAAAGCATTGAAGAATCACACGCCAAAATCAATGTTCTACTCCAGGCGTACATTTCTCGCTTGAAGTTAGACGGCCTTGCTCTCATGGCGGACATGGTGTATGTCACGCAGAGTGCCGGCCGTATCTTGCGAGCCATCTTCGAGATTACGCTTAAGAAGGGCTGGGCGTCGGTTGCAAAGACTGCTTTGGATCTCTGTAAGATGGCAGAGAAGCGAATGTGGCCTACCATGTCTCCGCTGCGCCAGTTCCCCTCCTGCCCGCGCGACATCGTTCAAAAAGCGGAAAGAATTGACGTCTCGTGGAGTAACTATTTCGACCTTGATCCTCCAAGAATGGGCGAGCTGCTAGGCATGCCCAAAGCAGGACGTACTGTCTGCGGGCTGGTTGGCAAGTTCCCCAGGGTCGACGTTCAGGCACAGGTCCAGCCTATGACTAGATCGATGATTAGAATCGAACTTAGCATTACTCCCAATTTCGAGTGGGATGATAGTGTTCATGGCGCTGCTGAGAGCTTCTGGATCATTGTCGAAGACTGTGACGGCGAAGACATCTTATACCATGACACGTTCCTCCTTCGCAAGGATTATGCCGAATCTGAGGCAAATGAACACATTGTGGACTTCACCGTCCCAATCACCGACCCTATGCCACCCAACTACTTCGTTTCTGTCATCTCAGATAGATGGATGCATTCTGAGACGAGGTTAGCTGTCCCCTTCCACAAGCTTATCTTGCCAGAGAAGTTTCCTCCGCATACGGAGTTGCTTGACCTTCAACCATTACTCGTTTCTGCTCTGAAAGTTCAGGATTACATGAATCTATATCCAGACTGGAGGCAATTCAACAAGATTCAAACGCAAACCTTCAACTCGCTCTATAAGACAGATCAGAATGTTTTCATCGGTGCCCCGACTGGAAGTGGTAAGACTGTATGTGCCGAATTCGCTCTCTTGCGGCATTGGGCACAGGGTGGTGACGCTGGCCGGGCTGTCTATATTGCTCCATTCCAAGAGCTCGTTGACGCTCGCCTCCAAGACTGGCAGAAGAGGCTTAGCCATCTGAATGGTGGAAAGGAGATTGTGAAGTTGACAGGTGAAACTGCTGCAGACCTCAAAATTCTCGAGGCCGGTGATTTGATCCTCGCTACACCTACGCAATGGGATGTCTTATCCCGGCAGTGGAAGCGACGAAAGAATGTCCAGGCTGTGCAGCTGTTTATTGCCGACGAAATCCATCTTCTGGGGGGCTATATGGGCTACGTATACGAGATCATCGTATCTCGTATGCATTACATCCGTACCCAAACAGAACTGCCGATGAGGATCGTTGCTTTGAGCGCTTCTTTGGCTAACGCTCGAGACATTGGTGAATGGATCGACGCCAAAAAGCACGATATTTACAACTTTAGCCCTCACGTTAGACCTGTGCCTCTCGAGCTTCATATTCAATCCTTCTCAATTCCCCATTTCCCGTCCTTGATGTTAGCCATGGCGAAACCCGCATACTTGGCTATCACGCAGATGTCACCAGACAAGCCGGCTATGATTTTCGTGCCCAGCCGGAAGCAGACCAGAGGTACTGCACGCGATTTGCTAGCGGCCTGTGTCTCAGACGACGACGAGGACCGCTTCTTGCACGCGGATGTTGAGCAGATGCGACCTCTCCTTGATCGCGTCCATGAGGAGGCACTCGCCGAAGCCTTGTCTCATGGTGTCGGTTACTACCATGAAGCCCTCAGCCAGAGCGACAAGCGCATTGTGAAGCACCTGTACGACAATGGTGCCATTCAAGTGCTTGTTGCGTCTCGAGACGTCTGTTGGGAGTTGTCAAATACTGCTCATCTCGTAATTGTCATGGGAACACAGTATTTCGAGGGCCGAGAGCACAGATATGTGGACTATCCTCTCAGCGAAATCCTACAAATGTTTGGCAAGGCACTGCGGCCTTCAAAAGACGGCCGCGGCCGCGGAGTGCTTATGCTGCCTCAGGTCAAGCGTGACTACTACAAGAAGTTTTTGAATGAGGCCTTGCCTATCGAATCGCATTTGCACAACTACCTCCACGACGCCTTTGTCACGGAGATTAGCACCAAGATGATTGAGTCAGGTGACGATGCCATCAACTGGACCACTTTCACGTACTTCTATCGAAGATTGTTGGGGAACCCAAGCTACTATGGTCTAACCAGTACTACCCACGATGGCCTGAGCAACTACATGTCAGATATCGTGGAAACGACGTTACGCGAGTTGGGCGAGTCTAAGATTATTGAGTTTGATGAGGATGATGGATCTGTTGCGCCACAGAATGCTGCCATGATTGGCGCATACTACAACATTTCGTACATCACGATGCAGACATTCTTGCTCTCTCTCACTGCGCGGACGAAGCTCAAGGGTATCCTGGAAATCGTCACTTCTGCTACCGAATTTGAGTCTGTCCAGGTTCGTCGGCACGAGGATAATCTTTTACGGCGCATTTACGATCGTATTCCTGTTAAGATGGCACAGCCCGATTATGATACGCCTCATTTCAAGGCATTTGTTTTGCTCCAAGCTCATTTCTCTCGAATGCAACTCCCAATCGACCTTGCTAAGGACCAAGAGATTCTCCTTTCTCGAATTCTTAGTCTCCTCAGCGCCATGGTAGATATTCTCTCATCAGATGGCCACCTCAACGCCATGAACGCAATGGAGCTGTCTCAGATGGTTGTTCAAGCCATGTGGGACCGAGATAGTCCTCTCAAGCAGATTCCTCACTTTTCGCCAGAGGTTGTGAAGGTTGCGAATGACTCTGGGTAAGTTTTCAATTATTTATTATCCATCTATATCTCTATAGGAAAATCATTATATGTGTGTGTAACAGCTTTGCTAACTCGTCCTATAGAATCAAAGACATTTTCGACTTCATGGAGGCCATGAACCCTGATGAAAACGCAGACTATAACAAATTGGTCAAGCGATTGGGTCTTTCGCAGAAACAGCTAGCACAGGCGGCAGAGTTTACAAACGACAAGTACCCTGACTTGGAGCTAGAGCATGAAGTTCTCGAAGCAGATGAAGTCAAGGCCGGCGAGCCAGCTTACCTGAGCATCAAAATCACACGAAATATTGAGGAGGATGACGAGCACGACCCTACGGTGCATGCGCCTTTCTATCCAGCTAAGAAGATGGAGAACTGGTGGCTAGTGGTGGGCGATGACAAGACTCGAAATCTGCTGGCGATCAAACGGGTTACCATCGGCCGCGAGCTGAGCGTACGGCTTGAATACACTGTGCCATCTCCTGGTGAGCACAACCTCAAGCTGTTCCTAATGAGTGATAGTTATATCGGAGTGGATCAAGAGCGGGAGTTTTCAGTGACGGCAGCAGAGAGCATGGATGTGGACGAGGACGACGAGGACGAGGACGAAGACGAGGAGTAGATGCCGGCGCGCGCTCTCCTACCTTTTGATATCTCTGCAAAAAAGGACGGTTATGTACAGTAAAGGCAAGCTACGGATACAATCTTAATATGTGATTTATTTTTGCCCAGATTTCGTTTGCACGATCGCCTTGATTCTGGCTCTGGTTTTACGGCGATGATCTACTCTTTGCGTATTGTTTTCGGAGTAAAGCAGGGGTTGTGGTGGCGCGCGGTTGTGGAACAGCAGTTTCGAGGCCCAAGGTGGTTGGGTAGTCAGGGCGACAACCTCTGCAAGCCAGGGTTGGAGTGGCAGACCTCCAACCACCGGAATGGGCGTCCGCCTGCTGAAGCGGTCGAATGAAGATGGTCGCACGACCCATGCGAGCCATAGTCAATTGTCCAGCACAGCAACGCGGGATTGCCGTTGTCCTATGGCGCCTCGGCATTGTGAATCGCGGGTTTCGGCTGCTTATTTTCAATCGCCATTAATACCATCCCATGCGGGTCACGTGATGCCGATTCAGTGACGTTTGACGTGTTCCTGCGGTTCGTTATTCGCTCCAGTGTTTTTCCTTTCGTCACCCACATCAATCCTTAGCACAACGCGGGCGAAGCTGAAAGAGACAACTGCGCCTTTCATCTTCCGAGCCTCCAGTCTCATCACGAAACTCGCCTTGCGCCACCATTGGACACGCATAACACGCCGCGAAACGCGTCCGACGCAACATTTTGGAGCTTGACCCGACCCTCGTGCCCTTCGCGTGAGATCTGCCTCTGTCTCTAAGCATTGGAAGCTGCGCATCGCCACCCAGCGTTCGCCATGGCAGACAACTCTCCAGAGAAGCCCGAAGTCGTCGCGCCTGTTGCTAGCACTGAGGACAAGGTCGCTGGCGAGGGGGAATTGGCCGCCAAGATTGTGGAGAAATCCGAGGGAGATGCTACAATGGAGGAAGCAAAGGATGCCGAAGGTGAGCTTTCCCAACGCGCGTGTAGCACGCCTCTCGCGCAGTTCTCAAACCTTCACCTGTGCTAGTTTTCAATGCTGCAATCCTAAAATGCTCTGGGCCATATTCTTGTCTTTATTTAATTGTTTATTTATCCCCTTCCTAAAGGACTTGCGCTAACCGTAGCTGCCATGCTAGAACCCAAGGCGCCTGAAAACGCGGAAAACGCTACCGAGGCCGCATCTGCCAAGCCAGCTGAGGACGCGAAGAAAATCGATGCGGACGGCGATGCCGAGATGAAAGACGCCGCCGACACTGCTGCTGCTGCTGCTGAGCCTGAAGCTGATACAACTGCTGCTGCCGATACCCCAGCTGCGAAGAGTAAGAACCGACGAAAGTCGACCGCTGGAGAGTCAAAGGGCAAGACCTTGAGCAAGAAGGGCTCGAAGGCGCGCCTAACCCACATTGATGCCCAGCCTGGCGATCACTTCTTGGTAAAGCTCAAGGGCTTCCCGGCGTGGCCCGCCATCATTTGCGATGAGGATATGCTCCCGCAAGCTCTCATCAATACTCGACCAGTCTCCGCGGCTCGCCCTGACGGATCCTATTCTGAGGCTTACGCAGATGGCGGTAAGCGAGTGCACGATCGAAGCTTCCCCGTCATGTACCTGTATACAAACGAATTGTGAGCTATGCAACCCCCCCAAATATCTGTCTCGTGGCTGTTGCTGATTGGTTCTAGTGGATGGGTTGCGAACACTGCCCTATCCGAGTTAACTGCGGATAAGGCTCGAGATACGATTGGAGACAAGATGCGCAAAGACCTAAAGGCAGCTTTTGAACTTGCCATTGAGCAAAACTCAATTGAGCACTACAAGGCGATTCTACAGAGCTTCCAAGACGAGCTAATTGCCCAAGAGGAGGCTAGGAAAGAGGCTGCGGCTACCCCGAAGAAGTCCAAAAAGGGCAAGGCCAAGGCAAGCGACGAGGATGAGGACGTGGATATGGAGGACGTGGATGAGGCACCAAAAGCTAAGCCTAAGAAGCGAAAGGCTGCTGACGAAGAGACCGTTGTAAGTCTCTGCTTTCCGAGGGCACGCTATGTATTTGACTTACTAATGCAAAATCGCGGTCAGGTTCCTCAGCGCTCTGAGTCCGTCAAGAAGCCTAAGATCAAGCTCAACACCTCATCTTCTGCGTCGAAGGCGGCAAATGGAACGCCAGTGCCAAAAGCTAAAGAAGAAAAGGCTGCAAAGGTCACAAAGGCCAAGCCAAAGAAGGGAGCAGACAAAAAATCTGACGCGCCCAAGGAAGCCAAGCTAACACCGGAGGAGCGACATCTTCGCAAGGAGGTGCGTTGATCCCAACCTTTAGAAAAGAGGAAGAGAACGTCTGCTAACTCAATCTATAGAAGGAAGTTTTGTATCTTCGTCATAAACTTCAGAGGGGCCTTTTAACCAGGGAGCAACAGCCACGGGAAGATGAGATGGACTCAATGTCCAGCTTCATCACTATCCTCGAGAATTTCCACGATCTTGAGGTATCGATTATCCGGGGCACCAAGATCAACAAAGTTTTCAAGGCTATTCTGAAACTTGACTCTATCCCTCGTGAGGAGGACTTTAACTTCAAGAAGAGATCTCAAGCCCTGCTAGACAAGTGGAACAAGCTACTTGCTGGCGATTCTGCGCCCGCTGGCACAGCGAATGGTGTTAACGGAGCTTCTGAATCCAAGGACTCCAGTAAGCCGACCGGAAGCAGTGATGTGAAAGAGGGCGACGACAAAGATAAAGAGGCCGAGGATGAGAAGGCTAAGGGGGATGACGAGGAAGCGGCTACCACGGCCACAGACAAGGATGAAGAATCGAAGCCCAAGGAAGATGTGAGCGAGAAAAAAGACGAAAAGGCCGAGGCCGAGGCGGTGAGATAGCACCACCCTTCCAGTGTTGAATCAAATTCTAACCCTTTTTGCATAGGCTCCCGTTTCTGCAGCTGTTGAAGCCGCTGCTTAAGCTCTCAGATATGCGAAGATTGATGACGAAAAAGCCTGTCCTCTCTACGTCTTAGTTTTGATACGCACTACTTAAGGACACATTCCTATTGTTTGATTTTTTTTTTTATCTCTCTTTCATTTTTTTGTGTGGCGTAACGGGCTCATTATTATTATTATTTCGCACGTCTTTCTTATACTATAAAAGGGGCCACAGTTTACTCTTGGTTTGTGGTGTACAAGTAGTCGCCAACACGGATGAGCAAATCGAAGGATGGAAAGAAGGTTCAACTCATTTGTCACTCCAAGAGCCGTTCTATTGATGTGGCGGGAGAAAGTCTTGAGTTACTTGAGACAGAAGAAAGGGGTATTGGGTGTTTCAACCCAGCATGCGCAACGCACGGGAAGGAAAATGAGATGTGGAGTGATGGCGATATTCAAGGGGACACACTTGGGGAGATATGACATACTTGTTGATTCGCGCCGCTCAATCCTCTGGGAGTGTGAGTATTACTGCTGGGCCAAAGGATATTTGGTTGGGGAAGGACAGGTAAGCATGCTTTTCGCGTTGAGAATCAAAGCTCTATTTAGTTTATGAAATTCAGCGGTGTAAGATGAGTGATTGACTTGTATGAATGCGAATTCGCGAGAGAAACAACTCTATACGATGTGACTTGCCATGGGATATGAAGTACGTACAAGGTGTTATAGCTTAAAGGCCTTGGGCAACAATACACAGTGTGTATACTGTATCGGATTCACTGTATGGTGACCGTGTTTCTGCTAAATCGCGTTCCACTTGTCATTGACGACCATAGATAGACCTTTTGAGTACAACCAGCCTCTTGCCACAGAAGCCATTCTTGTTATTGCGCTTCATAGAAAAGAGACGAAATGTCCACTGAAGAGCCACAAAGCACTTTTAACCAAGAAGATCATCAGGTGCGTAAAGACATTAAACGGAGCCTTCGCCGCACTCTGTGCCTCCTGTGCTAATGCCTTTGAACCGTACACAGGTGGCCTTCATTTTCAACCCAGAAGAAAGTGAAGCACCACGCCGAGAGAGGCCCTCCAAAAGGCGTAAAACGGCCAGGCGAGCTGCAGTGGCTGAGGATGAGGGAGAAGAGGACGAAGAGAGCCCGTTATCGTGGTTCACTCCCTTGCTCAGTGGTGCGGAAAGCCTAGCATGCGTGCAGCGGCGGGAGCGGCTTCTTAGGGAGAATTGGGCAGTGGTTGATGCCCGCATACAGGTACTCATGTATAACTGAACTGATGTGATTTCTAATGAGCATGCTGATGAAATGGGTAGGCCATTTTGAGAGATTCTAACTCTGCGACGCTGGATGACGTATCACGATTTGTGAGAGAGGCAAAATCAGAGTGGTGAGAATTGTTATCCTATTTGCAAAAGGGTAGAAATACGATTCTAATATGATGGACTCGTAGCGGCGACAAGATACCGTCTGCTTGTATCATCACTGGCCCCAACATCGCCTCCCAGGATTTACTATTCGAGCAGCTATCGGACTCACTTCAGCGGTCATCACCAAGCAAGTTCATCAGACTACGATCTTCAGAGGCGACCAACTTGAAGAATGCGCTAAAGAAGATTATTCAAGATGCAACGTCAAAAACGCTGGTAGTCGACGGCGAGGAAGACCTGCGGCTTGGACAAGGCTCGAGTCGGCGCTACCTGCCGTATGATCTTGAAGCGCTGCATGTATTCCTGGAGCACCAGCCTCACGAGAATATCTTTGTAGCGTTTCAGGATAGCGAAGGATTTGACAGCGGCTTATTATCCGATATCATTACTCTGCTTAGGTATGTCTATTTAAAGTCGTTTTCGAGGATGAGGAGAGCCCTCTTTTTCTAATAGAGATTTATATAGCTCATGGCGATCACAAATTCCTTTTACTCTGTTGTTTGGAATTGCTACGTCTATTGATCTACTGGAGAGCCGCCTGTTGAAGTCAGCGTGCCGCTTGATATACGGTGCGCAGTTTGACTGCGTGCAGACAGAGACTATCTTGGAGAGGGTGTTCAAAGGAGTAGTGGTGTCCAGCGATGTGCCCCTTAGACTAGGACCGCAAATCCTCAAGAGCATGCTTGACCGTCAACGGGACCACATGGCAGGCATTCAGGCATTCATAAGTTCGTTAAAGGTGAGAGAGATGATTTGTGACTGAAATAGACGGGGTAAATGGCCTTGACGCTGACGACCGCAGTATATCTACATGTGTCACTTTTACGCCAATGCACTCAGCGTCTTACTGGCCCCCGAGACTGAAGAGGGGGGAGAAATCCTCCAAGCAGAGCATATCGAGGCACTGAGGCATCTGCCCTCATTCCGTAATGAAGTGGAGACGGCAGTTGGGCTTGCAACCACGGATAGCCTTCAGCATGCCCGCTCACTATTAGAGGACGACGAGTACCTGCTCACGCAGGCTCGAGCCAGCAATCACCACCGACAAGGCTGGATGGATGACCACCTACGCTCACTCCTCGTTAGGGAAGCTGCAGGAGCAGTACAGCCCCCGCTCTCGCGGGCGTATGTCGATTCCCTCTCTACGATATATCCTAAATCAGGAAATGGTAGTCTGACAGAGCACATTCGGCGCATGGGTTTAGGCGCCCTTATTGGCATGCTACGTCGGATTATCTCTATATTTAAGGAAGGAGAGCCTAGTTTACATCTTGAACCTGCGTCGGAGGAAGAAGACGTCGCGTTACTGAATTTCCTAGAGGAGACGCTTTCACGCCTGGAGCAGCTAGAGTCAGACGCAGAGAGAGCGGGCATCACCCTGCACACAAAATATAGCAGCCAGAGCAAGGTAATGCGGACGACAGTCATTGCCCAACGAGTCCAACTGAGTCGCGACTCGGCGGCCCTCCGCGACGAGGATAAGCAGTTGACAGACATTGTGGACGCAGTGTCAGAACGGCTGACGGTGCATTTCGGGGCAAGACGCCCCGAGAAAGTGCTATTTTCGGAGACGTGGTTGTATGACAACAGATCGCCTCTACGGGACATTATGGTGCCACGGCCTCGGGTGACATTCAAGCGCAGCTTGGCGCGGCCGTACGACTACCTTGCTTGCAGCTGCTGTTGGGGCAGCGATGCGGAGGGCGGTGCCATGCAGGCGACGCTTCCCGCCACGTCGATCCTATATCATTTGTATCTCGAGGCTGGCAGTCTGATCAATGTGGCAGACTTGTGGTCAGCATTTTATACGCTAGTGCAGGATCACAAGGAGGAGAATGGGGAGAATGAGGAGAATGAGGAAAACCAAAAGAATGATGAGCAGCAGCAGCAGCAAGACGAACGGAAAGCCTTGGTTATGTTCTATCGAGGCCTGGCCGAGCTGAGGGCCATGGGTTTCGTCAAGAGCAGCAAGAAGAAGACGGACCACATTGCCAAGGTGAGATGGCTCTGAGAGAGAGCGCAGAGGAGCTCGGCCTAAGTTTAAGCGCGAAAGGATCACTAGCACGACATGGCTGTTAGAACTGTGAAAAGATTGTTTTCTTAGAGGCATGGAAAAATCAGGTCACTCAAAAGCAACGAGGAGTAGGACTGGAATGCACAAGTGAAGCCAACATGCTTGCTAAGTCAAAATAGATTGAAAATTAATCAATTTTAGGAGATGGTTGGCGGCCTATGATTTCATCCTCGCTCACTAGGACGGCGCTTCCCCAGAGACTAGGGAGCCGCGCCTGAGCCACGTGCGGCTGATGGGAGTGAAGAGAGATTAGATGGATCAGCTGAATGGCCAAGCCAGAACGCCTCTTTATTTCTCTCTCGTTTTTCTTCATTCTTGTCCTCGCTTGGCCTAGAGCAAAAGTAGCGAGCGGACCGCCGAGCATTGCGGTCTACCGAGCGGTAGGTAAGTTCTGTACGAGCACTGAGCCTGTCTGTCTGAATCTGCGGAGTACATGCAATTCTAGTAGCCGCGAAGCGAAGACAAGTGGAGTGACAAGGGTATCGGACGTTTCATTGGAGTGTCTGGGTTTGGTATGGTATGGGTCGCTACCAACAACGCAGACGTCAAGCGAGCCGAGAATCTGATCCAAATCGAGGAGGGAATCAGATGCTAGTTTGGCTCTTGTCAGGGAAACAGGTAGAGCGTTACTCAGTAGGTGGATAGGCATGTCTTTCGCTTGGAATACTTCATATGAAGTAGTACTTGTAATTTACTCAATAAATAAAAAAACGATCAATTTCTCACTGGCATCAAAGTTTGGGAACAGGGATCAGTCAGAGGCTAATCGGTGTGCCTTGATACCTAAACGCCTCCTCGTGCATAGCGTACCCCAGGCTTGGGACGTTAGGCATGATACATGATACATGCATAGGGAGGTAGGACGGGAAGTGGGGGAAGAAGCAAGGGAAACAAAATGGAAAGAAGAAGAGAAAAAAAAAAGAGGCGGGATATACTGAGACAGTTGTTCTTTTCGATTAACTGGAGCGGAGCGGTATGATGGCTTGTTTCTATTTTTCGCTCATGGCTTGGAGTAAGCTGAAAAGGGCTGAAAGCTGAAAAACCAGCGGTCGTCCAAGCCAAGGGCGGTATGTAAGGGGCGGTCTGTGCAAAGTTAACAAGTACCCAGTACCTGTGCCAATGCCGATGCCGATGCTAGTTACGGCAAACATGGGGAAATAAATGGACTTCTTTTCAGTGTGTGGTTGTGATTCGTGTTAGTTGGTTGAAGGGAATTGAATCATGTTACAGGGTGAGCAAGCAACACGGAAAACACGGCAATACGTAAAGCGATTAAAGTAGGTGATAGAAGAAATTTTTTACGAAAATGTCTCGGAAAGAAGATGGAAATTTTTTAAAGTGAGAATGGGGCCAAAAAAGAAAGAAGATGTTTCTGATTACCTAGGTATGTATGTCTTGTTTGTTAACATAGGGGGGACCCTGTTTTCGGAGCTGAATACCAGTAGAAGCGGAAATTTATTTCTACGGGCTTGGAGGGAGGGAGGGTTGGAGGGGTGTGCCGCAGAATGAATCACATTACGACGAAAATGGTGTTATGTTTGCTGTTTCTGTTTAATACTAGGTCGTGAATGGGGAGACTCCGCGAAGCTCAGTACTACTATTCAATCCTTCAGCTTTGTAGTGGCTTATGGTATTCTAGAGCCAAACCCCCCCCTCTTCTGTGGAAGGAGTTGCGCGCGCGCATTTTGTCCCCATTTACAGAGTCGTATTGGAAAGAACGGAGATTCGCGGTGAGTTAGGAAATGGAGGTTTTTTTTTTTGGTGGTGGTTCCACCAGGCTGGGGGGGATTTGAGACATGTAAGATGAGAGATGGTGGTGATGAGTGACGACAGTGGTATTGGTTACGGAGAAAATCTCACCTGTGCGGTGCCCTACGTGGACATGCATTAGTACCAGGTATCAATAGGCGATGCAACTCTCCGGCCTTATTGACGCCGGGAATTATCTATCAGTTTTTTTTTTTTGCTGCTGTCTGTTGTTATTGTGATCATCACTTGCTCACAACCTGGTAAGTAGAGCGGTATACGAAGTAGAACGATACTATACTACCTTACCTACCTGCAGATGGAATGGAGCCACGCATGGTTATCCGCTCGTCTATGGACAAGTCTGCTTGCTGCCTTGTAAGATATACGGTGTAAGGGCTCTTTCAAAGCCAGGAGCCGTGAGCCGTGAGCATAAACAGCTTTCCAATGCAAGTGTCGACTGACTCGAGCTGAATTTTGCGTCTCATTACTACCAAGTACTACTACAGTACCTAGTCTTGCTAGCAGCAACACGCTCGCATTGCGACTCTATAATAAGTACGAGTGTCCACAATGACTCCCAACGTTTGTTGCCCTGCAGCTGCTAAACCCGGCAACGATTTATTTATTGTCTCTGCTAGCACTATGTATGTCTGAAATGTGACACACGCACGCAACTTTAGTCCGCAGGCGGGCTAAGCGGCTATGCCGTAGAAAGCCTATGCAAATGGGGAGAAGAACCTCCGAAGGATCTTTTTCTTTCTTTTTTTCCTTTTTCTTTTTTCACTATTCACTACCGGCGACCTTTTACAGTGGGCCGGCAGGTTTTCTGGAAGAAAAGACAACTCTGAATCCAGCGATCCTTGTAATTTCAGGCTGACAACGGGATTGGATTGGCGGGAGCCCCATGGGATTTTTGTGGTTGGACAAGGCGTGCCAGGTAGCCTAGGTAGTACATGCGTTGTCGATCATGTTATCCGGATTACTCTAGTTCTAGTTCGTGATCAGACGGTTGGCTTGTGAGTCTCGCTTTGTTTCGGGAGAAGCTGGCAGAACCCAATAAATGAATGCAAGAATACAGTAGCACGGGAGCAGACAGGATAACGGATTGGACGCCATGTAATGCGGCTGCTTATGACTATTAGACACCATCCGCAGGGAGAGTGTAATAGTCTCTTACGCGGGTCAACTTACATGCAAGTATTCGGTCATGAGTGGCAAAGAGGCTCAACCTTGTGTCTGGCGGCCACATGGCCGGACGGCCCAGATGCCCATGTGCCACCGATCCTTTGATATGATGGGCGTTGTGCAGATCGGGCGTACGCAGGGCGCCAACTGCATGCAAGCATAACCTGAATTTCGGGCACCAGGTAGCATTGCTGCGTGAATGAAACAATGTTGCCGTTCCGGCAAATAGAACGGAAAGCAGAGCGAGCATGAAAGAAAGGGAGAGGCATGGGTTAGCAACAAGAGCCGTAAATAGCACATGTACTCAGTACCGGGGCCAGCATTCCAGCCCAAAAGCACCGGCACGTCGTGGACCTGGCGTTGTCTCGCCTATTTGCTGGCCACCGCTGCCGGACTCAGCCCGGGTCTCTTCTTCCTTCGGCGTACTTGGTCCAGTATACGAAGCAATAGACCTAGGTACTACTGCAATTGAGACGTGGGGCGGTGGTTTTGGCTGAGAGGCAGACGCAGAGGCGGAACCGGCCTTGGATGGATTGAGCATCGCCCGGAACCAGCGTCGCCGGCTTCTGCTCCATAATCTCGACGTGTACAAGCCATAGGCCACGAGGACATGCGGATCCGGGAACCGAAACCTCTCGGCCTGTTGGCAGCTTTGAACCCAACGTCGACGGAGACATTTCTGGTCTCGGCATCCTGTTGGGTTGGCCGAACACTGAGCAACCATGAATGGCCATTCGCCGGCGGGACAATGCTACCGCGTACGGAGTCCCAGAGCGAGCAGCGAATCAATACCGGCACCGTTGATGTAGAGTAGCATCCATCGTCACGCTGTTTGTCCGTCTAGGGTCTGGAGGGTCAGCTCTACTAGAATGTCTCACTCTAGGCGTTATCGTGGCTGCGTCCGTCGCAAAGCTCTCCCCCCATGGTGATGGACCCCCCAGGTGAGGTAGCGTCCAAACCGTCATTGTGGTAAGGGCTGGCTAGAACTGTCCACATGTAGACTAATAGTCTCCTTGCCGCCAAGGGAATTCGAGTGATGAAAGAGGGCAGACCCAGAAAGCGGGATTGGAGTAGACGGGACGAGGAACGCGGGACATGGGCAGTGCACCAAGCCCTGCATGTAGGTTCACTGGATTTTGCTTTAGTGGTTAGTGCCAGTGCGTTTTAGTGCTTCGATACTACGCTGCACCACTGACCTGTAACTCTCCCAGCGGGCGGGGCCCCAGAGAGCGCACGCGAGCGGCGGCTGCTCCGTCGCCTACAGGCCCAGGTACCGGTACCAAATTACGGTACGACGACAGCGGCTTCGGCGCCTTGCCCAGAGCAGTAGCCAACTGCGTGGTTGGTGGGGAGGCCACCAGGACAAACAGCGCTGTCTAGTCTCAATAGCAGCAAAAGAGGCGCTTCCATGGCATGGCGTGGCTGTCAGAGCCAGAGACAAAAGGCGATGGGGGCGGCGGCTGAGGGCCCCAAGGGCTTTCCCAGATCCCGGCTCCAGCTCCATCCAGCTGGGCTCTAGACTAGACCAGACTCCTGGCTCTCGCGGCGACCCTACCGACACCCCCCATGGCGCCGTAGTGGTGGTGATGATGATGATGCAGTGCTATTGCTACTTAGTATCAGAAGCAGCAGAAGCAGGACCCAGGTAGCAACATGCAGCAGCGGCACTAAGGGGTCCCGGTAGGCGTAGTGGTAGATGTAAGTCGATTGCGTGCATATTAATATAACTTTTGGCCTGGCGTAGAAGCGAGGACGAGCTGGGGTGAGTCGATTACCGACAGGCCGTCCCATCTATCTATAAAAGCTCTCCGGCCTCTTTTGCTTGCGCCCGTCTTTTGCAGAGTGAATGAAGCCGTGTCGTTTCACTTATTCACTGTATCTCCTTTAGCAGTATTTATTATTATACCCAAAGGAACAACCCAAAGGAACAGAATCAGCACCTGACCACGAAATCTCAGCCTTCCAAGTTCCCACCCAATCCTACCTAGTATTTCTTACTCATTGCCAAGAAAGGGTAAACAAAAAAGGAAAACGTTGCCGGAAGGATCAAGCCAACCAGCTCATCATTTAAAAGGGGAAGCTAGGGCCTGCTTATAGAACCTGCAACTGCCATTGATTGATTGCCTCGCATCCGGTGCACGGCGGCTACAAAGTGATTCAGTAGGGAAAGAACCAACAAGTGGCGCTACTTCCATCTACAAACGGCCAGGGGCAGAAAAAAGGAATTTATTCTTTGCTTTCGGGAGAGCCCTTTTCTTTCTCTTCTCCCTTTTTCGTTTTCATACAAAGGGGGATAATTTCGAGCTGAGCAAGCCTCGTTGTTTCGCCTGGTATTTGAAGCTTATTTAGCCTTTGAACGGACTCGTCCTTTGTGCACGCAAAACAACGTTCCCCGTTGACGGCCACTCCGCATTCACACAGGCGCTTTTACTTGGCCGGCCCTTATTAAGCTTTACTTTCCGAGAACGGTCAACTTTGCACGAAAAGCAAAGGACAGCAAACGATCTCAGAGATCTTACTACGGACCAGATCAGTGGCTGAAACGCTCAGGCTGCACTTAAGAAGGCTTAGTTTTCCTCTTGAAGCCAGGAAGTCCGCCATCGTCACCTGAGCGTTGAACTGTCGAATCGAGCGTATTCGACAGCGAACCTCATCACCACCACTACCGCAGCCACTAACAGCCTCAATTTAAACCTGCTCAGGCTTTAGCACCAAGGAGGGAAAAAAGAGAGGGAAGGAGAAGGAGGAAAAAATCACCAAAATAAATACCGATTCAATCAAAAAAGAAAAGAAAAACTTCTTTTACTTTCAACCTTGTCTACAGACATCATGATGCACCACCGACGCCTACCATCCCACCACCATAGCCACAAGATCTCTCTCCGCCGCCGTCTCGCCAAAAACCCCGAACTCGCTCACAAGCTGCATCAGATGGCTCTGCCCCTGTCTCCTCTTGTCCAGCTCACCACCGGCGCCGTTCACCCACACTTCCCGCGCACCGTACTTCAATTCTGGCTCCTTACCGATGCTCAGCTTGAGTCCCTGGCTCAGTTCTACCACCAGCGCACTCCGTCACCTTGGTCTCGGCAGTACCCCTGCCCGGTCAACTGGCGTTCTGAGGCACCGCTTGAAGAGAAGCGCCGCAAGATGGGCAAGTTTATCGGCCTCAGGGGCTGCGAGAGTCCGACAGCCGTCCTCAAGACCGAGGAGCAGATTGCAAGAGACGCCAGACTCGCCAGCAGGAGTGCCGCTGATGAAGACGTTCTGAGACGGAAGATGAACCCTTTTTCTCAGCAGTGATGGAGAGTGGCCGCTTCATTTCACTTCTCTTTTCCTGACCAAATCATTGTTTATCATTATCCATCATCATCATCATCATCATTGGTCTAGAATCGGTATCATCTTCGGGGAAAGATGGCTTTTGGTACTGGGGGTTTGAAAGGTTTTATGGCGTTTTGTTTTGCTTTTGGTTTTTCAACCATTGGATTAGGTGTTCCCTTTGGAACGGCTACTACTTGCATCTTAGATTGGTGACTTGAGACCGTCACCGGCCATCCCCATATATGGGGTTTTCGTACATATCATGTATATACTGGTGTTGGGCTACAGGTTGTGAAGGTTGGGGGGTTTACAATAACAGCATACACGGAGCATCGGAGGGAGAGGTGGACTAACAGAGGGCTTGTGTAGAACACTTACAGCAATGACTTGATATGACTCAACCATTTTTTTATTAAATAAAATATAAGACAAATTCAATCAATCTTTCATCTCCTCATTTGTGATACCCATTCAAACGCCTTGAATTTTCTACCCGCCATGAGGCCGTGTAAGTGCGATGCAAGTGTCTGTTGCGGTGCACACAGCACTCATTGATCATCAAGCCCTTTCCCTTCTCTCCCTAGAATGTTTATATGTACACTGGCACTATGTTTGCGCCGCAACCAGTAGCTTTGTGTCTACGTCTTGTGTCTCTCCATCTCTCTCTCTCTCTCTCTCTCTCTCTCTCTCTCTCCTCTATCATTTCTTGCCACCCTTCTTTGGAGAATCAACTACCACGGCATCATCTTCATTTCCGTCCTTTGTTGAGCCCTTCTCAGACTCATCAAGTTCCTTCATGAAGTCTGCCTGGATCTGTCCCCTCTTCTTCTCCCACCAAGCCTTTTCGGCATCGGTCTGGGCCTGAATTTCTTCTAGGCGCTGGCGGAGCTTTGTGTTGGCGGCGATCTCGTGGGCAGACTGGAAGATGATGGGACCCCAGTTTGGTGCCAGGGCGTTGGCCTGATGTAACATTTGTCAGCAGTGCTCTCTTTTGGCTTCCATAGTAGCTGGCGATGATATGACAAAGCGGCAACATACCTCAGTAACGACGTCTCTCAGCTCCTCCTCCATTTCTTTCTCTGCGCGCAGGAATCGCTGCCACAGATCATCGCCTACACTGCCCCTCTGCAGAAGCGCTCCACATGCTTGCTTGGCGGTCTTGATGTGGATCAGGCGCTCGATATCCTCAACTGCGCGCCGGAGAAGGGCCGCTCGCAGGACGCCCTCCGGGACCTTGGGGGACTTCTCAGCGCCTTCTTCGGGGTCGAGATGTAGGAGGGAGAGGTAGATGTCTCGTTGGAGGTGAGGGCCGAACCAGGGCGCGAGGTTTGCGCTTTCAGCTGCGATGATTGAATATGTCAGCATTTTTTGCGGCGCAAAGAGACTCTGGATAGTAGCGGCGAGAGACGAAGAAGAGGAAGAGGATTAAGAAAGGAGCAGTGCCATACCAGCCTTCCGCCTCCGGTAGATTGTGGAAAATGTCATGAGAGCGCCGCCGAGGACGAGGAGGTAGGCGAATGGAAGGGCGAGGCCCTTCCAGTCAATATCGAACATTTTTTTGGCGTGTGTTGTTGATAATCGCCTACAGCTGGGTAGTTGGACAATGAAATTGCCGAATCGTTTCGTTTCCTTCTGTAAAGAACTGTGTTGGAAACAAGAATCCGGGCAAGAATACAAAATGAGTGGACGAAGAAGCGTAGAACGAGTTGTGTCGAGGGTTGATTTTCCCTTGGCTACCTCTGTATTATAAAGAACAGAGTGCACTGGCCCTTGGGCTACCTAATGCTGCTTATCGACACGTCGCACACATGCCCGTCTTTCTGGCCAGATAGGCGGCTGCAAGGCTGTCGCGGGGTACGTACCGAACAACTGCCGCTTCCAGCATGTCAGCCTGTAGGCCTAACATTAGCAGTGACAGTTGCGGCAGGTACCGTACTAAACGCAAAGTGAGAGCTGCAATATAGCGGGCCGATTAATCTTCCACGCAAACTCACTGCTTACTTCATCCAACTGTGGCGCGCCCGCTTCAGGCACACTGTGAATGACGCTTGACGTACCATTGACTGTGGGAGCTTCTCATGATTTCATTAAGCTTCAGCCGCCTCAGCTTCTATTTTCCCTCTTCCTCCATCGCTGCGCAGCTTGTCATGCTGCAGCGTTGCCCCCTTGCCGATTTATAACCCAGAGGCTCAGATTTTCTTCTTCTTTCTTCCACTTATTTCCTTCCATATTCACCTACATCTCGGGTCATAGCTCTTCTTATATCGAGTTCCTACCAAACCAAACCACCAGCCATAAGGTTGACGCAAGCCGAAAACCCCCCCCACCAACGCACCACGCACGATACTTGGCTTTTGCAGCTATTATTCGCCCACCATGTTGATTAGACTGCGCGGGCCGGATGGCATGATTCGCCTGACGGTAGAGCCGACGACTTCATTTGGCGACTTGGGACAGCAGGTGGGTTTTTGGCGGGGGACCTTTGACGTGCCTGTGGATGGAAAGAAGAAGAAGTTCTAACTGGATCGTGCTTTCAGCTACTTACTCACCTGCCTTCGACTATTGACCCAAAGACCATCACCTTATCAAACTCGCCGAACGGCCGTGATGCGAAGAGACTAGGTGATATTGTTCAGTTTCAGATCGGCCAGATCGGCCTCAAGTACGCCACTTGACCTGTCGTCTCTCGTACGAGACGGAGGCTTTGGACGCGCTGCTAATAGATCGACGTATAGGCATGGCGATCTAATATTCCTCAGCTACGAGCATGAGGCTGCAAACGGGACGACCAACGGCGAAGTCCCTCCACCCGTGATATCTGCCAGACTCAACGGCAAGCCCGTGCTGCCCACAGAGGACTTCCCCATCGACCCAAAACCTGAGAGAATCTCGAAGCCATGGGAAAGTGTAAAGCAGTCGGAACTTGACGACCGGCTAGATAAGCTAGATGGCAAGATCCCACGAGGACGAGACAGGATGTGTCGACACGGACCCAAGGGCATGTGCGATCACTGCCAGCCCATGGACCCCTTCAACCCAGCCTATCTAATAGACAAAGGAATCAAATATCCCTCTTTCCATTCCCATCTACGCAAGATAAACGCTGCGAAGAATAAACCGGAATCTGGAACATCGTACATGCCTCCTCTTGTGGAGCCGTATTTCCGAGTCAAGAGAGACTGCCCATCCGGTCATCCGTCCTGGCCAGAAGGCATTTGCACAAAATGCCAACCGAGCGCGATTACGCTCAATCCTCAGGCTTTTCGCATGGTTGACCATGTCGAATTTTCTAGTCCTTCCATAATTGACGGTTTCATTGACACTTGGCGGAAGACCGGTTCGCAGCGATTAGGTTACCTTTATGGACGATACGTCGAGTACACTGAAGTCCCACTGGGAGTGAAGGCTGTGGTGGAGGCCATTTATGAGCCGCCGCAAGTTGATGAAATTGACGGAATCAGCATGAACGCATGGGAAAACCAAAAAGAGATTGACCATATTGCTAAGCTCTGTGGGTTGGAACCTGTGGGTGCCATCTGGACAGATTTACTTGATTCTGGACGTGGCGATGGATCCGTCATTTGCAAGCGCCATCTCGAATCATATTTCCTATCGTCTCTCGAGATATGCTTTTCATCTAGGTTACAAGCCCAATACCCTAAGCCTTCGAAATGGAGTGATTCTGGCCAGTTCGGTTCCAACTTTGTCACATGCGTTATCACGGGCGATGAAGATGGAAACATCGCCATCTCATCATATCAGATGTCCAACGATGCTGTCGAAATGGTGCGAGCTGATATAGTTGAACCATCAGCAGACCCTAACTCTATGCTGGTTCGCGAAGAAGAGGATGATGATGGCTCGATCAGTCGGACGAGGTACATTCCCGAGGTCTTTTACAGCAAGGTGAACGAGTACGGAGCCAAAGTACAGCAGAACGCGAAGCCGGCGTTCCCCGTTGAATATCTTTTTGTGACTCTAACACACGGCTTTCCTGATGAGTCTAAGCCCATATTCACGCAGACAGGGTTTCCCATTGAGAACCGAGAATACATTGGCGAGAGTCAGGATCATTCGGATCTAGCACGAGCGCTGAACCTGCGATCTGGCCAAAAACCTAGTGATAATGCCCAGGAAGTATCGAACTTCCACATCCTTTGTTTCATCCACAAAATCGGAGTTCTTTCAAATGTTTGTCTCCCCGAGTTTCTCTTTCATATCACAATCAACCTCTTTAAAGCGCATCTATGGCTAATCATTGAATTTTTTTCTTTCTTTGTCTTTTATAGGATGAGGAAGCGCTTCTCTGCCGCGTTGCAACTCAACATGATCTTGCCGACTCGTTCCAGCTCCGCTCTACGGAAGGCTGGCAAACGCTACAGGCCATCCTAAAATCGACTGGTGAGCGAATCCCCAAGCGTTTACGAGAGTACGATGAAGTTCCGCTAGCGACCTCGTCATCTGTCTCGTCATCTCCACTGTCTTCATCATCTTCTTTTCATCCCAAGGCCCCTTCTGTTGTTGGTGAGCCGGGTGAGCCACTTGCTAAACGGTTTGCTGCCTTCAGGCTGAACGAACGTCGTGCCGCAGCCCCGAGCAATTCTTCGCCACCACCTCCGCCGCCGCCGTCTTAAGCTTCTACTGTGGGTTTGAAAAGAACATATTCAAAATTGTTTATTGTTTTTTATGCATGGGATACTAGCAGGGAGGATTTTGAGGGACAGGATTTATACTTTTACCGTATGATTAGATGGAGTGGATTTTGAAAAGAATCCAGCGCTATCTAACATTGAACTAGAACTGTTCATTAATGGCATCGGGATGGGCGGTAACATTGCTTAGGGACAAAGCGCGGGCATATAGACAGGGAACACAATACAGCTAATACGTATTTCGGATGACAAGTAAACGAACCCCAAGCAGGCAACATAAAATCTTGAGCGTTCTACAACATTGTCACACGGTGAAAAACATATATGAATGCTAATGCGTGGTTCGTATAGTGATATGAAGCTTAACTACCCAGTAGTTAGCATTGCGAAGGAGCTGAGATGAATTTTGATTGCTATTCTTCATCTTTTTAGCTAACAGAATACAAATACAAATTGAAATTTAACATAAAAAAGCCGGCTTCCCATCATTCCAATCATTCCTTTCTCCGGTAGAAGCTCGTTGATGACTATCTGTCCCTCAGACCCCTTAAACCAGACGGCCTTATCAATATTTCACATGTGAGCCACTGCAAATCATCTCCTTTGGCGACATTTCTATGCAACAATCGCAGCAGCGTTAGCCGCACGGATTGAAGATCTGAATCGGGCGGCGAAAGATCGCCTGACGTTTGACCTGGGAGCGCTGTCGTCGTCAGAGCCGCTGGGGTCGAAAACCAGCGAGGTCCTGTTGACTTGGGGCGCAGTGGAAAATCTTCCCAAACCTAGGCCAAGGCCCAATCCAAGCGAGCCCGAGCCTGAGCCCGAGCCCAGGATGGAGGATCCTGAGCCGGAGCCGGAGGAGCCCAAGTTGAGAGAGCCGGTGGATCCTGTTAGGCCATTGAGAGTAGGTCCTAGGTTTGATGCGGTTGATCCCACGTTGGAAACAGTTGAACCGAGTCCGGAAGCTGCCGATCCTGAGCCTGCGGCTGATCCTAGATTTGACGCAGTCGAACCCAAGTTGGAAACGGTCGATCCCAGGTTAGAAGCAGTTGAGCCTAGGTTGGAAGCAGCTGATCCCAGGTTAGAAGCAACAGATCCCAAGTTAGAAGCAGCAGATCCCAAGCCTGTGGTTGATCCTAAGTTGGAAACAGTTGATCCCAGATTTGCTGCAGTTGATCCCAGATTAGAAGCAGCAGACCCTAGGTTAGAAGCGGTTGATCCTACATTAGAAACGGTTGATCCGAGCCCCGAAGCAGCAGATCCCAAGCCTGTGGTAGATCCCAGGTTGGATGCAGTTGATCCCAAGTTCGAGGCAGTTGATCCTAGATTAGAAGCAGCGGATCCTAGGTTGGAAGCAGCTGATCCTAAGTTGGCAACAGTTGATCCAAGCCCTGAGGCTGCAGAACCTAAACCTGAAGCCGAGCCTAGACCAGACGCAGCAGATCCCACGCCAGCAACAGTAGATCCCAGGTTAGACGCAGCAGATCCTAAGCCTGCAGTCGATCCTAAGTTAGAAACAGTAGCTCCTACACCAGACGCGGCTGAACCTAAGCCAGATGTAGAGTTCAACAGGGCCGAGCCCAAGCTAGATGCAGCAGAGCCGACGCCAGAGGCGGCTGATCCCAGGTTCGAAGCAGCAGACCCTAAACCGGAGGCGACAGATCCTAGGCCTGCAGCAGTTGAGTTTAGGCCTGAGAGGGTTGATCCCACGCCAGAAACAGTCGATCCTAAAGAAGGAACACCTACGCCAGAGAGTGTTGACCCTACGCCGTTGACAGTTGATCCTAGACCAGAAGCAGCTGATCCCAGGTTAGAGGCAGCCGATCCTAAGCCTGCGGCTGCTGACCCGAGGCCAGAGACTGTTGATCCCAAATTAGAAGCCGCAGACCCCAGATTAGATCCTATGCCAGATCCTAAAGCAGACCCTACGACGGATCCCACAGTAGATCCCGCGCCAGAGAGTGTTGAACCCAGGCCTGAAGTAACAGATCCGACAGTAGGTCCCAGGCCAGAGGTCAGCCCGGATCCTAGGCCAGAGATTGTTGAATTCAGACCGGAGAGTGTTGAATTTATACCTGAGGTAGCAGAGCCCAGGCCGGATCCCAAACCGGAGAGTGTTGAACTTAAGCCAGAGGTAACAGATCCTACAGTTGGGCCCAAACCAGAAGGTAAGCCGGATCCTAGACCAGAAAGAGTCGAATTTAGGCCAGAGAGTGTTGAGCCCAAGCCTGAAGTAACAGATCCCACAGTAGACCCCAATCCAGAAGTCAAGCCGGATCCTAAACCTGAGAGCGTTGAATTCAGGCCAGAAAGTGTTGGATTTATACCTGAGGTCACCGATCCCAAAGTAGATGAAAGATCCCCAACGGGGTTGCTGCCCGTAACTCCTCCAAGCACGCCCGTCAAACCACCGGGGAGAGCGCCCAGTGTGCCAGTCAGATTGCTAGCAAGAGGACCTAGAACTCCTGTCAAATTGGACGTAGGGAGACCGGAGAGGAGTCCTGACGAGAGACCCCCCAGACCACTACCCAGACCTCCAAGACCACTGCCTAGATTTCCAAGACCCAAGAGTCTCAATATATAGGAAACAAGACCAAGAACACTGTTAGCGAGACCACCGATAAGACCATTACCCAAACCGCCAAGGCCGCCGAGATTTCCCAAGCCGCCCGGGAGACCGCCTGCCAATCCTCCAAGAGTTCCATTTAGAATACTAGGGAGGCCACCTGTCAGTCCTCCGAGAGTTCCATTCAAAACACTGGGGAGGCTACCTGTCAATCCTCCAAGTGTTCCATTTAGACCACCAAGAGTTCCACCCAATCCTCCGAGACTTCCATTCAGGCCACCAAGCGCTCCGGTCAATGGCCCAAGAGTTCCATTCAGGTTAGGCAAACCAAGCCCACTGCTATTGAGACCACTGAGAGCACCTGTCAGGCCGCTTAGACCGTTTCCAGGGATGCCGCCCTGTAAGAGGCGATTGAGAAGACGGGCAAGATCCACAGGATTGAGGTTGTGTAAACCAGCGACCTGTTTAACAACTTGTGTCACAGCGTCTTGGCTAGTGGAGCCTTTGATAAAGTTAAGCAGCTGGCTGACTTCTGAGGTGCTCAGCCCTCCAGGCAAGGTGATTCCACCATTGGCTCCGTTAGTAACACCTCCCAGAGTTGTGCTTAAGCCATTAACAGCTCCGCTCAGTCCACCCAGTCCAGTGGGTATGCCAAGTGTGCCAATACCACCTTTGCCGGTTAAACTCTCGAGAGCGTTTACAAGGCCTCCAAGTAAACCTCCAGAACCTTTGAGGAGACCTCCAAGGCCTGTATCAAGAGTGCTGAATGACAAAACATTCTTCAGAGCCTGGAAGAGGATATTGGGATCAAGGCCATGCGAAACAGCGTAGTGACTAATGTCATCTGTAGCCTTCTGCGTATTACCATTTGCATTTTTGATCAAAGTAATCAAATTTCTGATCACTGAATCGTCCAATCCTCCAATCAAGCCTCTGAAAATTCCGTTCAGGGTACCATCGAGATTACTCAAGTCAAGTCCAGAGCCGGAGCCAGAGCCAGAGCCAGAGCCACCATTGCCAGAGCCACTATTGCCAATCAATCCATTAAGAACATTCGGAAGGCTGAGACCACTAGGGAGACCGAGACCACTCAAATCAAGTCCATTACCGCCGCTTGAGCTACTGGGAGATCCTAAAGAGCCGCTCAAACCAATACTACCGGCATTATTTCCGCCTGCTGCGTTGAATGTGGCACTGCCTTGGGGAAGGCCGTTAATGAAACCACTTATAACGCCGTCGACAAGGCCAACAGCTGCATCAACAACGCCACCAAGGCCAGCACCCAGACCTCCGCCGAGGCTGCCACCTAGATCCCCAAACGTGCCTGCTTCACTATCTGTTTCTCGTTTTCTCAGGGAAGCTGTCGCTAACAGGTTACTAAGGAGTAGCCGGTCTGATTGAGTGAGCTGGCCTGTCGATATATGGGAAGCTAATAAACTCAAAGCTTCCGAGTTTGGCTGTCGAGCCCGCAAAGCAGGGTTTCCGGTGGGCGCTGCCACTGAATTCCCTGCAAGAGCAGTGAGAAGAATAATAGCTGTGCTCAGCTTCATTCTGACCTTCATGACAAACAAATAACTGGCAGAGGATCAAAGAGTGACAAGAAAGAGGTGGCTGTGTATGCTGCCGTTCCGGATTAAGGGCAGAGGGTCGATTCCGTTGGCCCTCTGAAATAAATCAAGGGCATCGTCATTCTTATATTGCATAGTTCCACGGTATATTAGGTAGAATTGCTTTGTCTCGGGCCTATAGTACCGCCAATCTGGATGTCCATGCCTACGGCGCGGCTCAAGAGGGGACATGTTCCTGTAGATCCACGAATGAGTCTCTTGATGGAACGTAGATTGGATGACGATGTGTCATGGACCAATAGAAGACAGCCAAGCATGACTGATAGGCCCTGAATGGCAGGTCCAAGACTCTAAAACCCTAGCACTGGGAATTTTGAATGATCCAGACGCGAGAACTTGTCGATTGCTGTTGTGGGGGATTACCAATAGAAATGCCATCAGTGTGTTGACAGCCGTAACATGCATACGGGAATCTAAAGAACATCAGTTCTGAGTGGGGGTTAAATGAACCGCATTCCACGATCTTTGAGCCAAGTCATTTCAAACAATTCACCCTCCGAAGAAAGGGGTCGGATGATCGTCCGACAGGTTGGAGCCGGCACCACGTTCTCTCCCTTGAGTTCCGATTCGAATAAGGGGAAAGCAGCAAGATTTAACCTCGTTAGACAGCTGCTGTATAAGCTCTTTTGCCATGATATCGATAAGACGATACTGACATATCGAGACTTTATATGACATAATTCATGTAATCGAATGATTCAAGAACGTCTGTGCGCGACGGATGGTTGATCATTAGAACGATTGAAGGCAATATTGGCAGGAGATTTGGCCGCCAAGCAGCAGCCGGAAGCATGTTTTCTATCGTATTGATCGCCATGAAGTAAATGTTATTAAAAAGGATCTATTTCGTACTTTGTATTTGTTTGTTGTTCATAGTTCCGTTACATTCCTGATAGTAGATGTTAGATCTGTTGTCTTGAATATTAAGATGAGATTTGGAAATAAGGCCTGGCACGGCGATGGCACGTGCGACTACATTCCTACAGTTAGGTAATTGACAATCGCGCCATGAGCACTCTGTATGTTTACATATTTCGTCGAGTTACCGTAAAAGGCGAAATGAATGACTGCGAGCTTTGCTAGATCGTGCAATTTAATGCTGGTGGTTATAATCACTGTGTTCCAGGAGACCCTGTAATAAAGATATTTGGACATCGTTAGGAGGTCACTTCGTATTATGGGACCGTACATATGCTTTTGCTCGGTGTGAGAATAAAATATGTAATAATAAACTCATCAGGAGAGCCATCATTTATCGGTTTAGCATATTCATCTTACTACCCTATAAAGAATGAAAGTGTAACCGGAGGTCGAGAAATCGACGATGCGCAACTAGCCAAGGCCTCAAAGAACCAACGAATACTTGGTTGACATGATGAATGTGGTACACAAATATTTTTAATATCTAATACTTTTGAATTATAATATTTACACATAATCTATTACATGGAAACAGCTAAATCCACCTTTTTATCTTGTTACAATTCCTAGGATATGTATGGCCCTTCATTGTATCAGTTCCAATAGCTTATATTCAATGAAGCCTTACCCTCCTTTACCACTAAGAGTAATACCTCTATATTTTCAACTCTCGCTATTTTCAACTTCTCGTGCTCTTGAACAGACGAATGATTCATTCGAAGATTCCGCTTGATGATATAGACTTTTCTTTTTCTGGAGTCGCTTCCTTACCTTTGTCTCTGAACGGATGCTTCCAATTGCAGGAGTGCCAGACTCATCACTTCTGCTCCGGCTATGGCGTAGCAGCTCTGCAGAACTTGTCCCGCTCAAGGGTGCCCTCTCATGCAGCGGAACATATGAAGACGCATACCAGTCTAACTCGAGTTCTGGCATGATTAAGTCTCTTGGACGGGATTTTTGGTCACGGTGAGCCCCAAAACTACTGTTCTGGAGTCGTTGGAGACGAGTGTACTCATGACGGAGTGAGCTATCGCCAGTATCTTGACTGCGTTGAGCTTTTACATTAGAATGCTGGGGTGATTCGAGACGAGTGTAGTCGTTACGGAGTGAGCCATTGTCAGTTTCTTGAACTTTGAGACGAGTGCGCTGGTTATGCCGTGAGCTATCGCCAGTATCATGGCTGCGACGAGCCTCAAAACCACTATCTCGAGGTGATTCAACACAAGTATGTTTGTTATGTTCTGAGCTATTATAAGCGTCTCGAACACTGTGAGCTTCAAAACTATTGTCCTGAGGTATTTCAAGACGAGTGTACTCGTTGCGCAGTGAGCTGTAGCCAGTGGCCCGAATTCGCCTCAGACGCTGAGAAGGAAGCAGTGCAAGATTGGAGTTAACACGTCTGAAGCCAGTACTTGCACTCACTCTAGCAACCTCACAATTCTCCTTTACATGGCTCAGTTTTGAATCCTCCTTTGTCTCCGTCGTAGGGAGGCTTGCCCATTGGGTGCTATTCACGTATACCTCGCGATCTTTGCCCTGCATTTCGCACTTCGGGCAAAGAGTAGCGCGACGCTCTAGTTTTTTAGCCTCATGGCAGTGTTCCTCATTAGATGGAGATTGGCCGAAGAAGCAAGTTACTGAGGGGTGACGGTTGTGCTGTTTATGTTGTTTGGTACAACGGATGGTGCGGCGGTACAAATGGCCACAGTCATATTTGAGGAGTTGCTCGCACATACTTTCTGCGAAGTTCTCCGGTTGAGTTCATAGAGCTACGACTTTCGAGTGGAAGAATCGCACTAAGAAGCAAGCCAAGATGCTTTGACAGCATCTGCATGTTATTTATACGGTTGGCTTAATGAAAGAGCCTGTCTGTTCAATAGAGACGAAATCCTGCCAGTCGGTTCTGTGAACACCATCGTCTTAGGAAAGAGTGTTTGAAGAGCATGAATCAAGAGATTCCATCGAAAAATATCCGTGAAATAATATGAGGCTGTTGACTGTTTGCTCCCGCAAGTTACTCTGTGCAATACATATGGTTTTCCTCATTGGGGCTGTTTGGTGAATGAGAGTAGCCGTGATGGATGTCTTTCGATTACAGGGAAACTTGCTAGTCAAAACTGCAATGATTCATGCTACGGCTATTAACTGCGAGCAAACAATAAAATAAAATAAATGTCAGACGTCTCGTTAAAAAAAATAAAAAAAATGCTGCCCGCAGTGAGGAAAGTGAGGCGACTTGGTAAAACTCGGCGCAGATGAAATTTAAGTACTCCTATCGTTTCCATACATCGATTTTATTCACAGCACGGTATAGTAAATTATAAAAAGAGAAATATTTTACCATCGCCCTAGATCAAAATGAACCACGTTCGTTTTCAAAAAGATCTTTTTTTAAAAAACGCCGGGTCACCCTTTTTTTCTCTTCCCACTCCCCCCTCCTATCCATCCGTCCATCCAGTTTCCAACCTCCTCTCCATCTACATATCCGCAGATGGCGCCAAATTTTTTACCTAAGGGTTCATTGCATGCCATTACAAAATAAAGAAATAGGACACATGTATACAAAATAATAAACGCCAGCTCACTTCTCTGCTCTCCTATGCAGAAACGCCGAGAAAGTGCAGAGGGTATATAATTTACAGGGGCTTGCCGCCGATGAAGTCAGACCAAGCACGGACCTCTGAAGGGATGCCTTCAGTGCGGGGGAGCTTCTCGCTCATGCACTGAGCAAAGAGGATGGCGGTCTATTGTAATAGTTAGTACAGCTGTTGTTGGCTTGCGGTGGGGGCATATATATGTGTAAACCTTACCTGGGGCTCCATGAACAGGGGTACGCCAAAGTCAACGGCATTTCGGCGCATGACATAGTCGACGTCTGTGGTGGTCTTGCCACGGGCGACAGCCAAGTTAAAGACTCCGCGGATGTCATACTTCGCGAAGACCTCGCGAAGGGCACGCTTGTCCTCCGTAGGGAACTCAATCACTTCGACCTCGACCTTGTGTTTTGAGCTGGTCTCGATGAAGTCCTTGACGTCGTTGCCGGCAGCATATAGCTTGTAACCAAGAGGAGCAAGATAGTCAACTACTTGAGTCAACCAGGACTTGCTGACCTCACCACCGAACAGCAGACCCTCACCAGGCTCCGGCATGCGGAAGTTCATAGTAGATTGAAGGGAGGTCCAGTAGGCCTCAACAAGATCCTTTCCGAAGCAAGCCATTTCACCAGTGGAAGCCATCTCGACGCCCAAGAAGGGATCTGCACCGGCGAGACGGGTCCATGAGAATTGGGGCACCTTGGTAGCAAGGTAATCACGCTTGACAGCCATAAGATCAGTGGCTTCAGGGACGTTCTTGCCAACAAGAGCCTTGGTGGCAACATCAATGAAGTTTGTTCCGAGAACCTTGCTGACGAAGGGGAATGATCGAGAAGCACGGAGATTGCACTCAATAACCTTGAGCAGAGGCTCTCCACCGTTGGGGTTTTCGGCCTTAATGATTTGCATGTTGAAGGGACCAGTGATCTTCCATGCCTTGGCAACCTTCTGGGCAATCTCCTTGAGGCGCTCCATGATACTGGAATCGAGATTGACAGGGGGGAGAACAAGGGTAGCGTCACCGGAGTGAACACCAGCCTGCTCAACGTGCTCACTGATGGCGTGAACAATCAGATTACCCTGGGAGGCAACACCATCGACGTCAATCTCCTCAGCACCCTCGATGAACTTGGTGATAACAACGGGGTGGTCGGGAGAGACATTGGCTGCGGCTTCAAGCTTGTCCTTGAGGTCCTCCTGGCTGCGGATGACAGTCATGGCAGCTCCGGATAGGACGTAACTGGGACGAACCAGAACGGGGTAGCCCACTTGGTCAGCGAACTCTTCAGCTTCCTTGACAGATGTAAGCTCTTTCCAGGCAGGCTGATCAACGCCAATGCTGTCAAGGATCTCAGAGAACTTTTGACGATCTTCAGCCTTGTCAATGTCCTTGGGATCAGTTCCTAGAACCTTGGCACCGCCGGTTTCCTGTAGGCGAAGAGCAATGTTCTGCGGTAGCTGACCACCCACAGAAACAACAACTCCGGAGGAGTTCTCCAGCTCGTAAATATCCATCACTCGCTCATAGCTCAACTCTTCGAAATAGAGCCTATCGGCTTCATCGTAATCTGTGGATAGAGTCTCTGGGTTGTACTTTTCGGCATGTTAGCTTAGTATGTAGTGGTTTTTTGGCAGTCCAACGAGGAAGCGCGACGAAACGAAACGAAACGAAGGATAAAAAACTTACGTTAATCATGATGGTTTTTTCTCCCATACCCCTCAGAGCCTGGGTAGAGCTGACAGCACACCAATCAAACTCAACAGAGCTACCGATACGGTAGACGCCACTGCCAAGAACCATAATTCCCTTGTCGTCAAAGGTGACGTCGTGAGAAGAACCATTGTAGGTAGTGTACAGGTAATTAGTGTCGGCAGGGAATTCGGCAGCCAAGGTGTCAATCTTCTTGACCCATGGGCGGATGTTGAAGCTAAGACGACGAGCGCGGACCTCGTCTTCAGTGCTGTTGACGGCATTTGCGATTTGTCGATCGGAGAAACCCATTTTCTTTGCCTTTAGAATTTGGTCTCTTTGCAGGGAGTCAAGACCACCAGAAGCTTGAAGCTCACGGGTGCAGTCAACAATGTTCTGAAGCTTGTACAGGAACCACTTGTCGATCTTTGTCAATTCGTGGACCTTGTCAACAGAATAGTTCTCGTGAATCATAGCTTGTCCGACAGCGAGCCATCGGCGATCGGTAGGGTTTTGGAGCTCAAAGTCTAGGTCATCAAACTTGTCACCCTGGAAGCCAACAAACTTGGGGTCAACCTGGCGGATAGCCTTCTGGAAAGATTCTTCAAAGGTTCGACCAATAGCCATGACTTCACCAACTGACTTCATGGCGCTTCCAATATCACGCTTCACATGCTGAAACTTGGACAAATCCCATCGAGGGATCTTGGTGACGATGTAATCCAGCGAGGGTTCAAAGTTGGCGGTGGTGGTTTTTGTGACAGCGTTAGGGAGCTCAGGAAGGCTGTGTCCCAAACCAATCTTAGCAGCAGTGTAAGCGAGAGGATATCCAGTGGCCTTGGAAGCAAGCGCAGAAGATCGCGAAAGACGGGCATTGACTTCAATAACACGGTAGTCTAGACCATCAGGCTGCAGGGCATACTGAACGTTACACTCTCCCACGACACCCAAGTGACGAACAATCTTGATAGCAGCGGTACGAAGCATATGGTACTCCTCGTCGCTGAGTGTTTGGCTAGGTGCCACGACAATAGAGTCGCCAGTGTGAATGCCAAGGGGGTCGAAGTTCTCCATGTTGCAGACAGTGATGCAGTTGTTGTTGGCATCTCGGACAACTTCATACTCGACTTCCTTCCAGCCCTTGAGTGACTTTTCAACCAAGATCTGAGGTGAGAGAGTGAGAGATCGAGCAGCCATATTGCGGAGCTCTTCCTCGTTATTGGCAAAACCTGAACCCAGACCACCGAGAGCGTAAGCAGCGCGTACAATGATGGGATATCCGATCTTGTCAGCAGCGCTAAGAGCCTCGTCCACAGTACCGACTGCGATGGATTTTGCGATAGGAATGTTGATCTCCTCGAGCGCCTTGGCGAAGAGGTCTCGATCCTCACTGAGCTCCAGTGTCCTCACACTGGTTCCGAGGACCTTGACACCGTACTTCTCGAACAGGCCCTGTCGCTGCATCTCGACACCCAGGTTGAGAGCAGTCTGACCACCGAAGGAGAGGAAAATACCGTCGGGCTTCTCCTTCTCGATGACATAGCTGACATATTCGGGAGTGACGGGCAAATAGTAGACTTCATCGGCAAGACTGTGGTTGGTTTGATTTGTGGCAATGTTAGGGTTAATAAGGACAGAGGCGATACCGGCCTCCTTGAGAGCTTTCAGAGCTTGCGATCCTGTGATGTGATGTGTTAGTCGGCGCATGGTCTGTAAGTCTTTTCTTTTCTTTTTTTCTTTTTTTTCATCACGTGGACAAGCACAGCTCATAAAAGAGCATGCAAGTGTACAAAATGAAGAGCAACCAGAGGGGAAAAACTAACCGGAGTAATCGAATTCACCAGCTTGTCCAATAGCCAAACCACCACTGCCAATGACAAGAACCTTCTTGACATCAACATTCAGCTTCGGCTTGATGACCCCGCTATCAAGATACGCCCTGGGATTGGGGGCTGACTGAGCGGTTGCTGAATACGGGCGAAGGAGAGATACTGTGCCCAGCCTCTTGGTGATTTTTGGCTGAAGTGAAGACCTCGCCTGAGACTTCAAAGCTGCTGTGGTGAAGAGACGAGTTGGGAGAGTTCGTGGGAGGCGGGAGCAGTTTCGGAGCAGAACCGGCGCTCGAGCAGCGGCCAGCGCCGCAGAAGATATTGTCGCAGGCATTGCGATTAGAGGCCTAGAGGATCAATGCCTGAGTTGCACCGTCCTACGAGCAGCCTTGCCCTTTTCCTGGTTCCCAATTGACCCTGTTTTGGAGGAGGGCGAGGAGTCGACACAAAGGAAAAGGCTCGTTCGCAAACAAAAAAGTTACAATGGTGGGGTTTAAGAGGTTGCACAGGCTTTCCAGAATCGGGACAGAAAAAAAAAGCGGCCGCCGATTCTGGAGGCACAAACGAGTCACCGATTAGATAAGGATCGATGCGTCTCTCTTGTTTGAGCCTATTTGGTGAGAGATAAAACGAAGAAAGCGGCAAAGGCTAGTGGAGCCAGATCCAATCCGAGATTAATTTTGACGCGCCCCATCAGATTAACCTGAGAAAATTTCCACACCAAGGAAAATGACGTTGTGGGGAGGCTACAGGAGAAATGGCGAAGTCCAATCAGAGAAGCGAGATTGGCTTGTTAGTGACTCTGTTGATGCTTATTACTACTACTACGGAGTAGCAGGTTGGACAACATGGCATCGGACTAAATTAGCACGGTTTGTTAGTTGTGTGAGCATCAAAACCAGTGGTTGAAAGAATTCTAACCCTAGGATTTAGGCCTGGCGCGCCACATACTCGAAAGCTAGCATTGGGTGCATCTGCACATTTACGCCATATCTGGGCCAATAGAGAGGTATCTCGATTAGCTTCTTGTGGAGGATTTGGCTAAGACACATTCTCCTCTATTCAGTACTCCAATTCCAAGCTCATCAAATCCTGGCTAGCCTAGAGCATCTGGCGTCCCATCGAATGCAACCTGGCCGCCCCATGGTACTATGAATCGGCGACTGCACGGGCCATCGCCCAGATGAAGCTGCCCATAGCTGCCGCTGCCCCCATTTCCATCTATTTCGCACTTTGGCGCTTTCCCGTCTAGCTCCGGTATCGCAATCTTGATGAGTCGAATCTTCAAGAGTTTGAGATGACTCGGGAGCGAGATCAACTTGCTCTGTTAAGACTTTGAGATTACCGGAGAGTAAACCCAGAGTTTCTCGTGAAGTATGCCTTACATGCATATGCACTTGTCCCCACAGCACAACTGAAAAAAAAAAAAAAAAAAAAAAAAAAAAAATTTTGTTACCCCGTCGTTTTTTTTAAAAAAAAAATTTAACCTCAAAAAGGTTTTCGTAAAAGTCCCCGAATAGCAGTCTTGGGAGGAGAAGAATGCTGTGAGGAAATTCAATATGCATATTTCTCATAATCACTCTGTTGGCCGCAAGATTATTTAAGGGGAGCTTGTACTTCGTACTAGCTCGTAGGTTCAGCAGAACTACTAGATAATAGGCCTAACTTAGTATATATTAAAGAGATCAGTCCTGTAAGAGAAGATCCCAAGCTATAAATAGTTGACCTGATCTAAGAGAACTTTTAGATAAAGATTATCAGCCTCAATCTAGTGAGTAACTAGCCAGCACGGCAGCGGTACCTAAGAGTATTGGACCTGTATACGGAGTATAGACAAATGAAGCCCCTTAAATATTGTCATCTTGCTACAGAGCTTTTTTTCTTTCTAATACCACCAAATAGCAATAAACATACGACTTTCTTATCTTGAGAACGTTGTGAACCTAATTTGGAGTTGAGTTCTTCTTCCCTATGAAGCTTTGAGTATTCTCGGTATCCGTTGTATTCTCTACGGCCTCTACTATCTCTATCATCGCTTGGTCAATTTCTATCTTTCTTTAATTATAGAGCTGGGTGTACAGGTCATTTACACAAACCTCAAGGCTACCACAGCCTTGGTGCTTCAGGGAAATTCACAATCAACGGGCTCGACAGGGCCACTTCCAAGTTTCAGTGTTGGCGCTCTGATTTCTCATAGCCAGTGAGTTTGCTTTTGTGTGCTCACCTCCAGCTATAATTGTTCATGTTTCATGCGCCTCTTTCTTATTTATCATGTTCGCCGCCGAAATCTAATGGGGGACCCCAACGAGAATCCGACTTACGTACCATAGTTCTGCCTAGGAGTTTCTGACAGTGAATCTGGGGCTTGGGTTTCGGGCATGTGCAGGGATATTATTGCACACCCCACGGTTGTGATACTTAGAGGCTGGCAGTTATGAAATGGTAATGAAATGTCAAGATTTTAAAGATGATAGGTCGTAAGGAGGAAAGTTGGAAGAAGGGGGAAGAAAGGCCACCTCCGCATCCTGAATGAGCTCTCAGGAAGCTCTGTCCGAGGCCCTTTCGAATGCCCCTTATGGACCCAGACCACAAGCAGGACCCCTAGGGCTACTTTGCCAATAGGATCAGGATTCCATCTGGAGGCTTACGGAGCCCAAAGACAGGTAAGGCTTGATCCAGAAGTCAACATTTAGCTGACTGGGAGTCGGCATACTCGAAAGGGATTCCAGTCAAAGAATTAGAAAGGGTAAAACGTATTCTTTTGTAAACATTTTCAATACTGCCAGCTGTGATCCGGCTGTCGGTTATTGGCTATATATGGTCGCGGTAGTTGTTATCTTGCTACTAGAAGAAAGCAGCGAGATGTAGCAGAAACTAAAGAAAGTAGCTAGACGAAACAAAAGCTAGAAGAAAGTAGTGGTAGATAGTAGAAACAGGGTACTAGGCAGATAGACCAGTGCAAGGGCACTATCTCTCTTCAATCAGGTGAAAAAGTAAAGATAATAATAATTTTAATAATTTTTTTCTGAGTTGCTACCGTCCTAGCTTATGGCTGTTAAATGTTACAAAATTGGCTAATAAAAACAAATGTCATACCATGTTTTGTCCACATCTGATACATTGCGTGTATAAAAGCGCAACCCGAAGTGCACTTCTCTTTGTATTTTGAGGTACCGTAGCTGTGTACGACGCTATAGAAAAAAACTTTTTGCAGATTCAGCCCATATGAAGGTGCGATTGAGAGCGCTTGCTTGCAATATTAAAATTCTGTTTGCTAAAGTCAATGAGAAACGAGAATTGTCAATCCAGAGCCCTTTCGTCAGAGGCTGGATCTCATCCAATACTAGTGTGGCGTTGACTGATGACGAAATGGGGGAACGGCTCAGATTTGAGTTATGGTTGATAGAAGGTTCCAAGAGCTTCAAGATATTAGCCAGGGCAAGGATATGTGACCCAAGGCCTATATCTTTCAGCTAGCACTGATTTAATTGGCCTTGCCATTCTTTGATGCGGCTTTGAACTTGGCAATCTCGGTAAGGACAGCTTTCTCGACACGGGCCTGAAGCTCTCGTCGGTATCCAAGCTTGAAGAGCATCTCAAGCCAGACAAACATGGGCGCCAGGAAGATGGCCTGAACAAGGTTGTCCACCAAAGCAGGGGCGCGGCCCTCAAAAGCACCATGGCCGATGAATTGCGCGATCCAGCAAACGACGTGAACTCCAAGAGCGACCTGGAAGGTAAGGGTGGGATCACGGAGATGCCATGAGTTGACGAAGGCTGTGCTACCGAGACAGAAAGCAGCTAATACAAAGCCCGCTACTGGCTCTAACAGTAAATAGAGCGATGCATAAAGGAAGGCGGCGATGGTGCCCAGATTGAGATCCAGGTACGGGACGGTCAACCAGTCGGGCGTGTGTACGAGTGTACCCGTATACGTGGCCTGTTGCAGAGAGTAAGAAAAAAAGGGGTGTAAGGAATACTGAATTGGGTGACATTGTTGAGTTGACAGGGGCTGAAGAACATACCAAAGCAAAGCCTGATACAAGGAGCAGAGGCACGCAGATCATATGAATGGCCACATTGACGGCGTTATGGTGGTACGCGCCATACTGAGAGGAGGATTCATCCGTTAGCGAGAGGAGCGAAGAAATTATGAGAAGAGTTGAGATGTGCTCACAAACGTCAAGTGCTTTTCTAGATCCAGCGACATTCTTTCGAGGTTGACGGCGGAGAAGGAGAGAAAGAGAGAGCAGGCGGCGAACCCACAGGCGCTCAACAAAATGCGATAGCAGGTACCGTTCTGTCCGAAGAATTGGCGCGACCGGCCGGCACGTGAGACAAGATGCAATCGGACACGATCGAGCAACTTGGAGAGACCGCAAGCAGCAAAACGCGGGACGCGACCCAGAGAACAGACAGGCTGGCGCAGGATAGAGCAGAGCAACTTATCGAGGTTGAGGAACCGAGTGAATTTTGTCCGGCATGAGAGAGGAAAAGGATGCTGAAGCGAAATGCACCAGGTCAGAGGTCAGGAGGTTCGAGACGCTGAGAGAGCTCTGCGTCCCCCACTGAAGGCCGCTGTGGATGGTTCAAAGTGGTGGGGATTTAGGAGCCTCGGATCATCTCAGCGCGCCTCCTGCTCAGCCTCCCTCCACTGTAACAGCCATAAGCAGCTGTTGGCAGTGAGATGCGGAAAACAGCGAGCATGGGAGGCATAACCGAATGCCTGGTAAGTCGAAACTGCAAGGGAGAAAAGAACAAAGATCCCCAGAGGTCCGCAGACGAGCAAGTCCCCAGCAGCTGGATGCCGGGCGGTCTCCGTCAGGTACCCGTGCTGCCGCCTGGACTACTAGCGTGCAGAGGTACCTTGAAAGCTTAAGGAGGCGCATGAAGCAGCATAAACAGGTATTAGCTGAGGCATTGAGCGATGCTGCAAATTGCTCCATCTCATCAGCACTACCTTGAATATCTGGCTATTGTTACATCATGACAAACTCAGATAGTAGTAGCTTTGTTCTCCGTTGGTACGACAAACTCTACCTCCGTCGGCTGGCAACACGTTGCCTCTCTTTCTTTCATTCAGTCCCCTTATGCATGCTCTTTGCCTTTGTGTGCAAAATCGCAGGAAGAGAAAAAAACATGTGATAGACCCCTATGCGGAGTAATAGACTCTTACCCCAACGGCGCCAGCCTACAGTGCAACGCATCATACAATGGCTGTTAATTTTTGCTCGTCCAATGCTGCGTCGTGCACCAGAAAGCTTGTGCCCAATAAGCTCAAGCCTTCAATGAACTGCTGCACTGGCCCTTACGGCAGTCCCGTCTGGGAATAGCGCACAGACCAACTCCTAGCGTCGGCTGCGTCCCCAAAGATTTCCCAATCGCCAAACCATCGCAGCCTCGTCGCGCTCCAGCATCCTCTCATTTCCACCCAATTTTCCAGCCGAGGAGCCAGCAACGCACACTCGAAAGCACAGAGATCCAGCTGTGCGTGTTGCGTCTGCTTCAAGGGCTTTGTCTCCTCCTCTTTTTCCTCCTCCTCCGTCTCCCTCCCCGCCGCCGCCGGACTTCTCCTCACCCTCCCTTTCTTCGCCGACTTCGATTTGCTTCTTCATTCCCTGGCCGGTTGACAGCTAGATATCCATCCAGCGCGCGTGCGCCATCAAGAGACGAAGCTTCCAGTAAAAAGGACTCCGATACGCCTTCATATGGGAAATTGAAGGGGCTTCTCTAGAAGGCTCACCCATCGCTCTTCGCCCAACCCGCAATCGCCATCCCACCGTCTACTCGAGCCGTTCTCGCCACGCAACTTTCCCCGATTGCCCATCATGTTCTTCCTCTACAACATGGAGCGCAGGGTCACCCTGCATCCGTCCTATTTTGGCCGCAACATGCACGACCTGGTGACTAGCAAGCTGCTGAAAGACGTCGAAGGCACCTGCGCCGGCAGCTACTATATCATCTCCATTATGGACACCTTTGACATTTCCGAGGGCCGGATCTTGCCAAGCAACGGTCTTGCAGAGTTCACGGTTGGATACCGTGCGGTCGTGTGGCGACCATTCAAAGGAGAGACGGTAAGGCGAAATCTGCGCCCGTTGCGGCAAGCGGTTGTCTAACCCTGATCAGGTTGATGCCGTTGTCTACTCCATCAATCCACAGGGTTTCTTCGCCCAGGCTGGCCCACTCAGACTCTTTGTGTCTGCTCATGTGCGTTCTCCCCCCGCCAATGCCTAATGGCTGTTGAAGCCACGCTGATTCACAGTACCGCAGCTGATACCCAGCGATATCAAATGGGACCCCAACGCGACCCCCCCACAGTTTACTAACAACGAAGACACCGTCATCGAGCCGGGTACGCATGTGCGTGTTAAGATTATCGGTACCCGAACAGAAGTTGGCGAAATGTGGGCCATTGGAAGCATCAAGGAGGATTACCTAGGGTACGGCGGATGGTTGTGGGAAGACGCATGCATACGCTGTTTGCTAACATTGGATGACAGATGCCTCCAGGATTAATGGATTATAAACATCCATTCATCCCGATACCCTGCCTAAGTTTGAGCACAAGGGATGTTTTTGCACTCCTATAATGTCTGAGCAAAACCACCGAGGACATTGGAGACGTAGGATCGGCTCAACGGTAAGGTTAACTTTTCATAGGAATTTGGGTAAGTTGTGCGTGTGGAATACCGGCACAACGCCCTTTTCCTAAGATGCAGACTCAAAAAGTATCAGGCGCGCGTGTTCAAGGATGCCATTTTTTCGATAGAACAACGGACACGGAGCCCCTCCCCCTCACAGATTAGATTCCAAGATTGGACTGAGCTATAGTCAATGGATGTGTTTTTTTTTTGGCGTACAAGAATGGCAAAGAAAAAAATGGAAGCAGATTCAGTTTATACGTAAATATCAATGCAATCTGATAGATCAATGTACAGCACTTATTTTACTTGCCTTGATATTTGTGCATGTGCATAACATGATTCTAACATACGCAGGTTCATCATGCTCAGCCGCTAAACCATTGTCAATAACATTTCAATTACTAATTTGACACAAAAACTATAAGCAATTAGCCTCAATCTACAAAGTACCTTTCGCCGGCCTCGTTCTTAGACCCTCTGGACATGGTCTTCCATATTCCCGTACTGGTATGTCTCTCATGCTCCCCCACACGGCAATGTTGTGGACCACGCCCTCCGCCTTGGGCTCCCCGCACTCTTCCTACGATACCCGGCAATCCTGCTTCTGTTTGTTGAGTCCGTCAGCAAAGAGGCCCATGACCCTCTCATAGTGTAAGTCTAATTGTTATCCAAATCTCCCGAAACATCCCACTTCTCATCCCATAGGACACCGTTCGTAACGCTATCTCTTTGTGCGTAATCGTCCAATCGGTTACATCGCTTACTGCAAGAGAGAAACGCTGCGCTCCGCTGGGTCTGACGTGTATTTCTTGCCCCTCCATTTTCATTTATACTGACGCCTTTCTTACTCTCCTCCGTTGGAGCTGCGGTAGACATGAATTCATCCTTCTTAAGAACTGCTACACCCCGCTTATTACTCCGGCAGAGACCAGCTTTACAGTTTACTCCGTTCAAAATGTCTTACATCGCAGCGGGAGCAACGCCTGGTGGCGCGAAGGCAACGGTGCGGGACGGCAACAAGCTCAAGGCATTGTTCGATGCGAACAAACCTGCTTGGGGAGGCTGGCAGATGCTTCCTGGATCAACAATCTCAAGGCTGTTGGCACAATCGGGTGTGGATTGGGTGTTGGTGGATTGTGAGCATGGAGGCATGGACGGTACGTCATATTGGAACAGGCTATTGCGCTGTAAGATCAGATGAAGATGAGCTAATGCCTTAAATGGCCTGCAGATCGTGCAATGCATGAAGCAGTTCCAGCTATTGCAGCTCTGGGTGTATCTCCCATTGTTAGGGTCCCAGGAATGGAGCCATGGATGGTAAAGCGTAGGTTTCAACTCATCTTTCATCTCAAGACAATATCGGCGAAGCTGACTTGATGTCGTCCAGGTGCATTGGACACTGGAGCTCATGGTGTAAGTGCTTCATCTATTTTTTCGACCATTGAGTTCAATTTTCAAAAGTTGGCTTGAATGCTGATTGCAAAACCCCTAACCTAGATTCTCGTTCCACTGTTGCGCACCGTTAAGGAGGCCGAGGACCTCGTCCAAGCCGCCAAATTCCCTCCGTGGGGAAAGCGAGGCTTTGGATCTCCTTATTCTGCCAAGCAATTCGGCCCCACCCTCAGTTCTCTCGACTACCTTAACCAAGCTAATGAATCCGTCTTAACCATGGTCCAAATCGAGACCAAAGAGGCCCTTGAGGCGGTGGACGAAATTGCTGCTGTCAAGGGAATCGACGTCTTGTTCGTTGGCCCATTCGATCTTGGTAAGATAGCCCCGAATTTCACTACTAGCAAGTTTCGGCTGTTGACCACAAATGACAAATTCTAGGTAACAATATCGGACACCGTATCACCGCCGACGGCATCCCCCAGGAACTCGAAGATGCCCTCACAAAGATCCAGGCCGCCGCTAAGAAAGCCGGCAAGAAGAGTGGTATCTACACCATCAGCGCTGCCCATGCTAAGCAGTGCCAAGAACGAGGCTTCGACATGGTCCACGTCGTTACAGACTACATGGGCATTGAGGACATAGCCAAGCAGTATCTCACCGCTGCTAGGAGTTAAACTGAGTGCATATCTAGCTGATGTTCCCCTCATTGATCTTGGTAGATTAGAACGATACACTAGATACCTTCAACTTGGTTCATCTTTGCCTCTACTTGCTCTGTCGTGAAACGATGCATTAATTTGATAGTTTTCCCAATCTTGTTTATATCCTCTTCACCAGCTTCTGCTTTGCTGATATGTATCTTTCCATGGAAATCAGTTTGGTATGTCATATTTTACTGAATAATACGCCACTTACCACAGGAATATCGAAATCGTACAAATTCTTCCAATGCTTAAACTCGGCTTTTGCCAAATTCACCTCTGTGTAGTGAAACGGCCGCTTATCCCAGACATTAGAAAGCACATCTTTGGCCTGCGTACAAAGACCGCAGTCATCCCGTGAAAACAAAGTAATCCTGCAGGCGTGCAGTAGCCGTCTTGTCACAAACATTTTTTCAGTTGCTGCACACCAACAATGAAATTCGGCTTCACATTTGTAGCTCGAGAGATCTCTTATGTAGTTTCAATCAATTTTGCGCCTTCATTGGAGGAAGCTCTGGCCACCAGAGGTCTACGGTTTAATCGCATACCCGATAAGAACAGGTTCGCGATCTCGAACCCCGCATCGAAATAGGAAAGCGGTGAGAGGCCGACAGCAGCTCCGTCATCTACGTAGTTCTAGAAGATCCCATCAGCTACCCACCCCTCCAAACAGCTAAAGCTTCCGATTGCTTTCACTATCATTTTTTATGTTGCTCGATATCCTATTTGATAGCCTCCTATAATACCAGCCGTCGTCTGCTACAGACCACCCTCGCCATGGCGCAAAAGTGTGTCCACCAGGGCTGTGGCAAAGAGTTCACTGACCCGGATGAGAAGTGCCAGTACCACCCTGGTCCACCCATTTTCCACGAGGGGCAGAAAGGTACGATTGCTTCCTCTGCGTTTGCTTGATACGCATGGTGGTATTTTTTCTTATTTTGTTTGGCCTGTGCACTGAATCAATGCGTTTTAGGATGGAAGTGCTGCAAGCCGCGAGTATTAACTTTCGACGAATTCATGGAGATCCCCCCTTGTACGACCGGCACACATTCAACCACTGAGAAGCCTCTCCCGGTGGAAGAGAAGCCTCAGATCGACGAGGCTGCCTTGGCAAAGAAGATTGAGGAAGCTAAAGTATCTATCCCGACGCGATTGCCGATTCAACCAGCACAACACGTTCCCACTCCTCCTCCTCCACCCTTGGATTCTGAGGATGACGATCTGAGCTTGGACATTCCTGACGGAGCTGAGTGCCGCCGAAAGACATGCGGCGCTAAATATAAGAAGGGATCCGTGAGAGAAGGAGAAGAATGCGTGCACCACCCCGGTATCCCTATCTTCCACGAAGGTAGCAAGGGCTATTCATGCTGCAAGAGGAGAGTGCTGGAGTTTGACCAATTCATGAAGATTGAGGGCTGTAAGACAAAGGACAAGCATCTCTTTGTTGGCAGTGGAAAGAAGGACAAACCCGAATCAGGCAGCGAGGAGATCCTGACCGCAGTCCGGTAAGTCACTTATTTGCCTTCCAAGGCGTTCGCTTTACGAGAGCATCCCTCCACTAAACTATGCTTCAGACACGACTTCTATCAGACCGCCACACAGGTCATTGCATCATACTTCTTGAAGAAGATCAAGAAGGAGATAGCCAAGGTCGATTTCAAGGCAAAGGAGATTGACTTGGATCTTACGACAAGCGATCCGACACCTAAACGATATACGGCAACCGTGCCGCTGTTTGGAGAAATCGACACGGAAAAATCCTCGTTCAAGATCCTTGGCACGAAGCTGGAGCTGACTCTTGTCAAGGCTGACGGAGCTTCTTGGCCAGTTCTGCGAAGCGACGAGGAGCTGTCGGGCGAGATTCTCCAAATTGGGCGGGCTGGCAAAGTATAGCTAGAAATTTGATTTCCATCTCATTAAAAAAAAAAAAACCAGTAGAAACAACAGCGTTTGAAATATAAAAAAAAGTGTAGAGATAATTTTAGCTCTAATACATACACGCAGTAATAGCATCAATTTCACGCCAAGTGATAAATCATCAGAGCAGGGCACATACGCACTACTCTTGGGTGGGCGATCTGATTAGGGAGTCGTTTCAATATTACAGGTAATGACGACGTGCTTGCAACGAGCTGATAGTCGGTGGTCTCGGACCATTGATAAGGAACCCTGTCGCTGAATGTCACCAAATTCAGGTACGTAAACTGGACAACGCCCCGCTGCCTCTCACTGGCTCCCGCCACCGATCTTGGCGCAAACACCACTGCGATAAAGGTTATCTCTTGAGGATTGGGATGGGATGGGATGGAATGGCCGCGGCTGAAAAGCCTTGGGGGGGCTGATAACGGCTTTCCCACATGCTACTCATGCTTCTTATTCGTTAGTGCCATTCATCAGTCGCCTGAGTTTCCGCCACTGGCAGCCATGTGGCGCATCTGGCGCCTTTGATTCCCACGCATTTTGTCTTATCGCGCAAACATTTACAATCTTCCGGCTCATTTGCCATTATAGTTAAAGTCGCGGCTTGTGATATAAAGGATTGGCAGGGCCACTCACTTTTCCAAGGCTGCCGTAGATTTGTAAACGACAAGTAGTCCTTTCTGGCAAAGTGAAGTCATACAACTGAGAGCATCTAAACGAGCATATCGCGACAGTTTCAATTGAAGTCGACTATCCGCACAGGCGACATTACAGTTCCTCATGACTGCTGAAGTATCCCACGGCCGCGGTGGAGCGGGCAATATCGACGCAGACGATACGAAATACGTGGACGGCGAGGTTGTGCGATCTGGAATTGTGGGCAGTCATGGCGACGGCGCATTCAGCGCTGGTCGAGGAGGTATGTCTTCTGTGCTGAATGTTATCTAAACCAACCTCAGCTGAGACTTTTGCGACCAGGCGCCGGCAACATCTCCGACATAGGAACCGCCGCAACTCATCGCAATGACGCAGTTGCCGTCCCTGAAGAGGCCTTTCGAGCAAGCCAGGATGTCCAAGGATTTCACACCGGCCGCGGTGGTGCGGGTAATGAGCACCATGCCGAAGAGCACGCGGAAGCGAAGCCTCGCCCAGTGGCGCCCGTTGGCCTAGCAGATAAGCTAAAGACGAAATTGTTCGGCGCGTTCAGACACTGAGCTCCTTGGGGGGTTACGGAACTGCTGTGGCAAGAGGGAAAAGCACTTGATGATTTTGAATGCTGGCGATTTTTGGCTGCGGCGGATAGTTGATCAGAATAGTTGGAGGGTCTCTGGTTATCTTGTTGGAGAATAATATTCTACCTATGATATCCCGCTTTGAGTTTCGATCTGGCTTGGCTGCCTTTATGGCGTACCGCTTTTACGATGCTGTCACTGGTGGATGACATGCGAGATAGTAAGCGGAATAAAGTTTTCTGTCAGTTTGTGCCAAGAATCTAATAGCACGTAGCATCCAAGAAGTGAAATGGGCCGTACAAGCTCGTACAGTAAAACGACTGGTGACTCTTCACATCTGGCGCAATCACAGAGTGGGTGTTGTTGGTAGCACCCCAGAACTCCCATCACGCCACAAAGCGCAGGCAGGCAGGATCGTCATTGCAAATCTTGCCTTTATTATCATCGCTTTTCAATGCATCCCCACTTGAGGACCGCTGGCAAGCAGCATACTTGGTCTCATGGGCGTCAACCTCGGGAATAAATTCTCGTTCCAAGGAAAGAGGCGGACTGTTTTAACACTTGTTTTTAGCACTTGAGATTCCATTTGCAAGAGAACATCTTCGCTCTCAGCTGACCTGCACAAAAAAGAGCGCGTCTGTCCGCTAGCTAGGGAATATCAGCTTAAAATGGGTCACTGACGCGAGAGCTCTCCACCCCCCGTCAGTGCTAAAGCTTAGCCGTCCTCGAAAGATGCTAAGTCCATATTTAGAAGTGTAGATAGCTGCTCAGGTAGACGTATTGGGGTCGGTGAGTGAAGAATCTCAACCCACTAGGGCCACACTGGAGCGAATAAGCGATGTGACGCACTCAACGAACGCGCGATATGCAGAGGGGGGGTTGTGGTGAAGTGATGAAGTTGTTTCATCGTGCAGAAGCGCATGGGACTGCGGCGGGCACATAAAGAGTTGCATCTCGCCGCCCGTCGGAAATAACAAGAATGTGCCTGAAAGATCCTTCAGCTAGGCCAAGATCGACTTATTGAAGGGGGCTTGGTCGAGTCAAGAATCCTGTTGAGCCTGCTTTAGCTGCATCGCACTTCCACCGCCAGCAGCAGCTGGGACCGAAGCCGCCAGGATTCAAGCCACCTACATAAAAAAGACAGCTCACAGTCAGCCCCCTTTGTGATACGTGCGATACAAATCTCACGTCCTGATGCGTACCAGCCTCTTGCCGACTCGACCTCTCTCGAGTCCACTGTTAGTAGTTAGCAGACGCAAAGCGCGGGGTGCATTAGCAAGATTAGGTACCGCTTCCGACTGGGTCAATCACGTGGGTCCAGCCGCTGATCAGCCTATTGATTAGCTGCCATCCCGTCTCTTGTGCCATGGCGCCGCATCGTCCGGAGCTCCAAGGACGTCGGTTCTGGTCAGGACTGTCTATTCTGTCCAAGCGATCCTACACGACATCATCGTTCGAGGCCGACGACGAACGGTCCGACAGCGACGAGGAGATGAGTCTCCGCGGCAGCTTCGAAAGCGATGTGCGCCCAGGCGTGCCGGCGTATATGGGTCATGATACTAGGCCGACTAGCAAGAAAGAGCTTTGGGGATGGTACATGTATGGCTTCGCGGCCGAGACATATGTCATTTGCGGAATTGGTGAGTTCGTGTTTATTTATTGATTGTGTTATATTACGCTGCACTCTTCTTATTATTATTTTTACAACTCATAATCCTATCCAACTCCCATTGTATTGTTGGGTTACTGCTCCCAGCTTTCCGCCCTCAACAAAACGGAGCTAATCGAGACAACAGCTTCGTTCATCCCAATTCTCCTAGAGACCCTTGCACGAGAAAATGGCGTCCTTCTTTCAGACCCAGACAAGCCTTGCGGTTCCAGCGACAGCAAAACAGAGGATGACGGCCAATGCATCGTATACGTAATGGGCATCCAGATCAACACCGCAAGCTTTGCCATGTATACCTTTTCTGCCAGCGTTTTGTTGCAGGCCATTCTCGTCGTCAGTATCAGTTGTGCTGCCGACCATGGCAATTACAGAAAGCGACTTCTTCTTGGATTTGCCTGGCTTGGTGGAATTTGCGTGATGGGATTCATCTTCATCAGCAAGGCAACGTACCTGGTCGGCGCCTTGCTAACTATCATATCCAACACCTCTTTTGGCGCGTCGTTTGTTCTTCTTAACTCCTTCCTTCCTCTTCTGGTTCGAAACCACCCTGAAGTACTGGAGGCGTATGAACCAGAAATACCCGATTTGGCCGATCCAGTCCTAGCATCAACTGAAGACTTGGAAGAATCCATGGTCAACTCCACCTCAGGCTTGCTACCTGACGACGACCAGGCTCACAGGTATGGGTTAAAGCGAGTACTCACCCATGAGGATATTACCTCCAAGGAGCTTCAACTTTCTACGCGCATATCATCTTTTGGTATAGGCTTTGGTTACAGTGCCGCCTTGTTTGTGCAGTGTGCCTCTATCGGCATCCTCATAGCCATGAAAAACACAACATGGTCACAGAGGGTTGTGCTCTTCATTGTTGGGACTTGGTGGTCTGTTTTTACTATTCCTGCTGCCATGTGGCTTCGGCCCAGGCCAGGGCCACCTCTGACGGTTCATGGGCGGAAGGACGGTGCCTCGTGGTGGGTATACTTCAAGTACTCATGGAAATCCTTATTTCGCACCATTCAGCTGGCAAGACGGCTGTCTGACATCATGCTCTTCTTGGGTGGCTGGTTCCTTCTGTCAGATGCAATTGCTACGACATCCTCCACCGCCGTCTTGTTCGCCAAAACCCAGCTCCATATGAAGCCTTGGGCTTTGGGCATGATCAACGTCATTTCTACTATGGCTGGAATCTTCGGCGCCTTTGGCTGGTCATGGATTTCTCGGTCGTTCAATTTGAAGCCCCATCAAACCATCCTTGTCTGCATTGCACTATTTGAGCTCATCCCGATTTATGGGTTGATGGGCTATCTCCCATTCGTTCAGCGGTGGGGCGTCGGAGGATTACAGCAGCCTTGGGAGATGTATCCTTTGGCAGCCGTGTATGGCCTCGTCATGGGTGGTCTAAGCAGTTACTGTCGCTCCCTGTTCGGCGAGTTGATCCCACCCGGATCTGAAGCCGCCTTTTACGCACTATACGCAATCACGGATAAAGGGTCCAGCGTTTTCGGCCCTGCCATTGTCGGGGCCATTATTGATCAGACTGGAAGCATCAGACCTGCATTCTGGTTTCTTGCCGCGCTTGTTGGATTCCCTGCTCCCCTTATCTGGTTCATTAACGTTGATCGTGGCAAGAGGGAAGGCGAGAGGCTCGCTGAGACCATTGAGGGCTTTGAGATAGAAGACCCCGCGAGAGCAGATGGAGAGGACGAGGACGAGGAATCGGCTCGCGGCATGTTGACAGACTATGAAGCCACAGAGGGTAATGGCCACACGGCACACCGACGCTGAGATTGGATATTAACCACAATTGGTTATGACGGTTAGGGAGTTTTTCATGGTTATTTTCTTCGATTGATTTGAGTAAATGTCTATTAATTAATAACCTATGCATAGCGTAGGCGTTTCGGTTGATTAGTAAATTCTGGATGTGCTCTAGGTATTAATACGATATTAGAGCGTGATTCGGAGGCTACTTGGGCACTATTTCGTCTGTCTGCGAAAGTTGAAGCTGAGGACTACCTAGTAATAATACACTTACAACTTGATTATGTCCCTAGTATTAGTAATGAGTTTACTTAGATTCGCCTGTTTTTCTTCTGCTCGCACGTGTTTGGTGTAGAGGATGTCCTGCTAAATACGAGAAGGAGTACTCCGTACTTCGTATGGCTTAGTGATATGTGATACTACTAATCCGCTCCGTATATTCCTCGACGTTGGTTCTACCAACTCAGCACTACACTAGCACCATGATTCCTATTCAAGTTAAACATCTAAGTAGTCTGCGTCTCCCTAGCAGGCATGTCAAATTAGACCCAACTTCCAACTCGCACGTTTCCACTGAATCTCCTCAGCATGGCATCCTGTTACGGGCGCTGGCTGTTAACGCAAATTACATCAGTTTGCTGCGATATGATTCAACTGCAACATTAGCCACCACTATCCGCCACCGGTACTAGCGAGCAGCTAGGCCAATTGTTAGGAGGCTAAACAGCCTACAAAGGTAATTAGTTTCCAATTCGTCGATACAATAAAGGTGCAGCAGCGCACGCTAAGAGAAATAAGCAGCAGCAAGAAGAGCAATTACAGTGTGGGGGTTTCCCTTCTCGGGCGTTCATTTACAGGCGAAGTTCTTGGCTTGCATTTCGCGAGTGGGTATATAGTAGCTTCGTGCGAACAAGTACTCGGTCACTGTGAAGTGCCTAGGCAGGTACTTACATCAGCCTGTCCTTTTTTTGTGTTGGTCGTGTATTATTTTTTTAATCTCTCTTTCTGCCTAGCTGAACACGTTGGATCGATTCGACAGGTGGGCGGCCCGAAGAGAAGCACGCTTTTTTTTTTATTCAGGTTTTTTTTTCTTCCCTCTTTTCTTTCCTTTTCCCCTCCTGTTTGCCCGCTGAAGTGGCTCCTCGCTAAAGATTGTTGTCGAAACGAATCCACCTCGGCAGGCAAAAAGAAAAAAGAAGAAGAAATAAGTGGCAGCTTTTGCGCCGTGCTCCGTCTTTGCTTACTTCTCTCTCCCCTTGTCTCTTTTCTGCCCGGATTGCGGTGGCTTGACGCCCACTCAGCTCCAGCCGCGCCTTTGCTAGAGCCGCCATCTAAAACTCGGGCTGCATAATAGCTGTAATCCTACCCTAACTTGCTATCGATTCGCCAGGGCCCGGCGGGCGCTTGTGTGTTTACATACAGATTCCACCGAACCGACGCAAGCGATCCCGTTTCATCATCCGGTGCCATCTCTCGCATCGTCAGAGGCAGCAGTCCGGCAACAGAGTCGCTGCGCCCTGAGCCTCAACACGAGCTGCCGCCGCCACCCGAAATTCCCACGACGCGCGACGCCCTAGCCATTGCGCGACACTCCGCAGGCGCGCTGCCCAAGGGTCCGCGATGAGTTCCAAGCCTCGAAAGCGCTCTCGCCCTGCTCCGGACAACGCTGTCCCCGACGGTGCCGTCCCCGACGAGAATCGTGCGGATTGCCCCTTCACCATCACCGTTGTCTCGGAGCCAGAGCGCAGCGACCGGGATGGCGGACCCAAATCCAAGAAGCGGAAACATGATAAATCTGAGGAAGACGCCAACAAAAAGGTTCTGACGCAGAATGCTGTATTCCACCCGGAGGGCAAATTCAAGACAAACCAATCGATGAAGCTTTACTACGCCGTAGACCCCCGGAAGCAATGGCTTGACATGACACGCTACAACAGCTTTGTTCGTGAGTATATTCCGTATTTCCTGTGGATTTCATCGCCCCGACCCCGAGCGGGGAAAACCAACCAACACATCTAACCGAGCGTGAACCCGTGCAGTCAACGGCGTCAAATACTACACCGAGGACTTCGTTTATGTGGCGAACGAGGCAACTATGGAGCGACAGAACTCTCTACCCGCCGGTGCTACCAAGGTTGCCAAGAAGGCGGATTATTGGGTGGCGCGGATATTAGAGGTCCGGGCCTCGGACGAACATCACGTATATGCCCGCGTGTATTGGATGTACTGGCCTGAAGAATTGCCTCTCGAAACGCTGGATGGCAAGAAGCAAATATCTGGCCGCCAGCCATACCATGGACAGCATGAGCTGGTCGCCTCCAACCATAGTAAGCATCCCGAAATCACAGTTGCGCATTTGTCATCCCTAACGCCGAGGTAGTGGACATCATCAACGTTGTCAGTGTCGTTATGGGCGTCAACGTCAAGCAATGGATCGAGTCAAACGATGACGATATACAAGAATCTCTCTATTGGAGACAGGCGTTTAACTGCAGGACGTCGGAGTTATCGGTATGTAAATGGCATGGCAACTGACCGCTGTTTTTGCGCTTTAGACATGATTGAGCTAATTCCTTTTTTTCCCCCTCCATTAGTCCGTTGCTCTTGTCTGCAAGTGTAGGACTCCTGCCAATCCCGACAAAACGCTAGTGGGTTGTTCAAGTAAGACTTGCAACCAGTGGTTGCACATCGATTGCCTACTCGACGATGTCCTCACTCGAGTGTACGATCGATTGGGGACGGACACCCCTCATAAATCCGAAAAGCTTGTTATTAAAGAGGAGGCGAAGGAGGATACGAAAGAGAAGCCAAAAGAAGGGACAAATGGGGACTTGCCTTACCGCCTACTAAGTCCTTCAGACGAGGGAGAAGACAGAAAATCGCCAATAGTCGCCAGCAGCGAAATAAAAGACCAAGTGCTTGTGAAGCAGCGAGATGATGAATCATCCAAAGCCACAGAAACCCCAACACCTGCACCGCCCAACCCCTCAGATAAATCTTCCAAATTTGCTTTAGCGAAGCGAGGAAAGCGCAAGAAGTCGTCAAAGAAGCCCTGGGAAGGCCTTTTTGAAGCCGTTCTTAAGATGAACGAGGGCCCTACGGTCTGGGAGATAACAGATTCAAGAGAGGGCATCGAGGGAGGAGAGAAGAAGTGGACTGAACCAGCGCATTGTCTGCTGTGCAACACGATCATCGAGTGAAGCTATGAGATGCCTAAATGCAGGTATAGCTACCCGCAGCAGCCTTGTACACCAAACAATTCCTACGTCAATATCCCTTTCCCGGGAAAGGCAGCAACAGCGAGGTTCCCGTCAGTTCTTGGAAGGTATAGTTTCTATCTCAAGCAACTGTCTACATCAATATAATATAAAGGAAAAAAACCAAAATTCAACACCAAAAAAAAATAGCGGCGGAAAACGGCACCTGTTTCTGGTGACACGACACCGCAGGAGGGAGGACGAAGGACTGATGGCGGGGCGTTTGGGCGATTCACGGTACGGGCCGGGGCTAATTGGCCAGGGGCATAGCAAGGCGGAACTCCGTTTGTCTGTTCTCTCTCATAGAGGGTCTGGAAAAGGGCGCTTGACATTTCAGGATATTGTATTTGTTATTCTTGGATTTCTGATCTTAGCTGCCTAAAGCTAAGGAGAGGGAGGGAGCTTTTGTGCCTGCTGTTCTTTTTTTATATTTTTTTTATGTATCTTTCTTATTTTGCCCTGGATAGGTAGATTGGTAGATTGCAGACAAATTGGATGTTTTAAAAACAAAAACTAAAAAGAAGTTTTAATGCCAGTGTGAGCACTTATGCTTTATAAAAAAAGAATCAAGGGTTGGCGCTGCCTTATTTAGGAAGTAGAGTTGAGTACTTCGTGCTATGTTGTGTACTTGAGGAATATTTGCTGCTGGAACTGCAAATGCTTCAGCAGAGCTAGCGAAGCTCTAGAAAGTGAAAGAGGCCCAAGCTACCCATCTAGTGGGGTTGATACGCTGATAGTTGATAGTAGCTGCCGCTAACCATTGGCTCCTTAGAGGCCCGTTACTGGTGACGTGACCCCCTGGCGACCCGACAACTCGAAACCCCGCGACCAAAGAATATATCGGGCTTCTGTTGCCAGACCTCACTCACATCGAGACTATCAAATTGCTAGCTGAGCCTGAATTCTGGCGCAGTGAAATCCCATCACAATGGCTGCGGACCCTTTTGACTCGGCGCTGTGAGCTCCCCCTCCCCCTCCCCCTCATCCTCCATGTCGTGAATCTCGAAACAGCCCACCGTGTTCTTGTCTCCCCTTATACCGGCGCCGATATTCCCCCCAGCTCTACCCCCTTTTGACTACCAAGACTGACAATATTCTTCTTCTACTTTGCGTTTACAGTGACCTCCTCCGCCGCCTGAACCCGAAACACACGAGCGAGCATCTCAGCGCAATCATCTCTCTCGCCCCTGACCTGACCGAGGACCTCCTCTCGTCCGTCGACCAGCCCCTCACCGTCAAGCGGTGTAGGCAGACTGGGCGTGACTATCTCCTCTGCGACTATAACCGCGACGGCGATAGCTACCGCTCTCCATGGAGCAACCAGTTTGATCCGCCATTGGACGAGGGCGGCGTGGGCGGTGTCGGGCCCGGAAGCAACGACGGTGCTGGCGAGGGGGCGATTCCAAACGAGAGGGTGCGGAAGATGGAGATTAAGGCAAACGAGGCGTTTGATATCTACAGAGAGCTGTACTACGAGGGAGGAGTGAGCAGTGTCTATCTATGGAACTTGGATGACGGGTTTGCCGGCGTGGTATTGGTAAAGAAGTGTACGTGGCTGGCCGAACTCTCCCACCATTTGGTATAAAGTACTAAACTCATTGTTACAGCTGCTACTCCGGGAACCAACACCGAAGGCGTCTGGGACTCGATCCACGTCTTCGAGGCCATTGAGCGTGGCCGAACGACGCACTACAAGCTCACCTCCACCGTCATCCTCTCGCTCTCCACCAACGTCGAAGGTACCGTGGGCGACATGGACCTCAGCGGCAACATGACTCGACAGGTAGAGCAGGATCTGCCCGTCGAAAACGACGACAGCCACATCGCCAACGTCGGCCGCCTGGTGGAGGACATGGAGCTCAAGATGCGTAACCTGCTGCAAGACGTCTATTTCGGCAAGGCCAAGGATGTTGTGGGAGACCTGCGGAGCGTGGGTAGCTTGAGCGACGGTGCGAAGGAGCGGGAGACGCAGCGGGAGATTATTGGCAGCATGAAGCGATAACGAATGGGGGGATTTATGTTGTGAATGCTGTGACGGAAAGATGTTCTGACAATTATGAAAAGATGAAGCGTCCAATACATGAAAGCCATAAATGTGTCTCTTAAAAATCTACCAAAAAAAAGAATCAAAGAATGAAAGCTTCTTGCTCTAGAGAAAGAGTATATAAAAGCTACACGTTCTGTCCCTGTTTGAGATGAGTGAAACTTGAACGAACGCCCACTGCCCGAGCATTCAGCAAAGATGTTTATTATCATTATATTAGGATAACGGAATGGGTAGTCTCATGTTTGGTGAGTCTCCATCAGGAAACCCGTTCGTAAGACTCAATTCCTAGTCTTTGCGTCATATAATGGTCGATATATAGCTTTGCAAATTTGGCATTGCTGCTCTTGAAACTTATACCAAACGGGAAGAAATTTCTGAACAGATATCTCGTTCTATGATCTATCTGAGTCGTTCATGACTCTCGTAACCTAAGAAACACTTGTCACCGCCATACGAAAGACATAGAGTATATTTAATCAAGCCGAAATTCGTTTTAAACGCTTTGTTGGCTATGTTCGTTTTGAACTAGTACCTTCAAGAGCGTAAAGCAAAATATTAATCGTTTTTGGAAGGGCTTAAAACAGTACCTCGCAAGCCGAGGAGTTGTCAGCTTGCCCTGTCTCATGCTAATAGCAGGGCATCATTTGAACCATTATTTTCTTCTTCCACTCAAGTAGTTACATAAACACGATTATGTCACTTCATGGACGTTGCTTCGCCTCTTCAAGAGGAAGAGCGAAATTAGACACTGCCTTGATACGAATACTACTTACAACGAACCCCAGTACCGGAGGTGGCATCATAAACATAGGGCATGCTGTGGGGCATGGCGCGAGAGCTCATTGTCCCAGTTAGTATATCCGTAAAGGGCACAACATCATAGAGAAATGGCCGACTGGATGGATGACTTGCATACAAAAAAGGCCGGCGCGTTGCATGACGTGCCTGCCCCTTGCAGGACCAGGATTGGCGCGAGTATATACTACTTCGTACTTCGTAATGCAAGTATTACTATTTCGTAGGTGACAGCGGCAGCGGCGGCGGCGATTGACAAGACTTACAGCCGATCTCTAGCGATGTGCCTGGTTCAATAGATTTCCCTAACAAGATTAGCAGGACAAAAGTATTAGTATTTCACCCTTGGGAAGCGGATGGAGCAGTACGAAGTTACTACTAGTACTACCTGACTTCGATCTCCTTTACCCATGTCATTGGGGGCCGAGCATCACCCCAGGCCTCCGACGAAAGAGAGAAAAAAATAACCACGGGGCGGAGTGCAATGTCCGCCCGATCCAGATCCAGTAGTATATTTGGCAGCTGGTCGTATCGCCGTACAAGTATGGATCTCAATAAAAGGAGCCGCAGGCAAAATGCAAAGTGCAACCGACCTGGAATATACCCGAAGAACAAATTTGTACGTATGAAAAAAAAAACCACCCTTGTCCATCTCCTCCCTGGGGGCAACGTGATGGATGCCTTGGAAAGTCCCATGACGATGGCGGTAGATTGGGTGCTGCAGCGCAGCGGATCCTCGCGATCCTACCGTTCCTTTTTATTCGCGAGACACTAGGACATGCTGCTCAAGATGGAACAGAATCACACCGTAGCTACACTGCGGCTGATGTTAGCGTGCAGTTTTGATTAAGCGTACCCTTGACAAAGTGCCAAAGGTATTCCACACATCCAGGGATGATGGCGATCTGTCTTGCTGGGGGGACCGTGATTATATCTCTTCTTCTTCTTAGCTCTTATGGCCTGGTAGTACTCGCTTGTAGTGCTTGTAGTAATGGTAGTAGTAATACGGAGTACTACCTACTAGGGAGCATCTGAGCTTGTAATCTCAGCGGCCTCAAACTGAGACTCGAATAGCCCATTTATACTTCATACCTCTCTGTAGAAGTGCAGATGAAGTTGAGCAGAGAAGCAGATAGAGGCAAGAACAATTCGTAGGTAACGTGGCATTGTTGTTCATGACTCGTCGTTCAATATTTGTCGCCGTTGGTGCCTCGAGGTGAGAAGATAGGTAGTCAAGCCATAAAAGCGCGGTGGAGTTGAGCAGCCCGCAGTTGGAGACGGCCAACACTCACACTCTCAGCTTCTTACCGCACGCCACCGGTTCGAGTTTTTTCTAATAAGACCGTGAAGGATAAAGCATGTCCCTGTCAGTGTGCTACTCGTAGGTCTGCTCCATCCTTTGTTCTTACGTGCAGACGCATAGACACTATAAGGTAGGTAGATACGATGTACCAAATAAAAGTGTCACTGCATCTCTCTTCTCTCTCTCTCTCTCTCTCGCTCCGTCCAAGTGTCTCTAGGACCAGGGTATACTAGCAATGTCGAAAGATGAACAATGGGTCTCCCTGTTTCGAAGCCCGCGTGTTTATGTACAAGTAATAGTGTCTTACTCCCCCATCGCCCGCATTCGCACGGCGTGGCGTACTTGGCGCAGCGAATAAGCTGTGCAAGGGAGGGCTGCCTCCTGCATGTGGCAGTCAAGGGAGGCTTCAAAACATGTCTTGACTCCGTAAATCCCACAAGATGCACAATAAAGTCATTGGTGTGGGTCTTTGATTGCCTCCCTGCACTCGTAAAAAAAAGACGAACGGATAATCGTTTTGCTTGTTTGTAAGCTGCCATGTGTTTCAATTGAGACAGGATCAAAGTAGTAGTCGAGGTAAGGTACCTGTATGTTCGCACCGGATGGCTGGCTACAGGTACATCCAGCGACTGCACGACTCCGCGGCTGGGGTTTCCTGTAGACGTGAGGAAAGAGAAATTAAGCCGGGCCACTTTTATGCCTGTGCGACAAAATGCGGTCTGTTTCGTTCGCCTTCAGTACCGAGTCATTGGCTGGGCTGCGTCCTCTTCTAGAACGACGCTTAGAACGCAGTGAACCCCGCACCCCACGTCGCCAACACTGCGTTTGTTGGACAGGAGAGAGGGCGAGATCTTACGCACAAGCAGACGTCAAAAGCTTATTGCGGCTGGTCTCAGTCTCAGTCTCAGTCTCCAAGTTTCAACGGCTGGGTCCGTAAAAGGAGGTCGGGTCGCCTCGGTGGGCGCTTTAAGGCTGATGATACCATACGAGTACGTGTCAGGATCAACAGGTAATAGACATTGCAAAAGGGCATACAGCGAACAAGCAGGCAAGCAAACGATCCGTCGTTTGCGCCTTTGGCTGGTATACCCGCCATCGTCGCCGTTGGTCCCCGTTCGGAGCGGTTCGTCCCACCTGAAGGTTGCACATGGCGCAACGAGTCCCACTGCTAGCCTGTCACAAGGGCAGAGGTCAAAGCGATTGCTGAACAGTAGTGGCGCCACTCATTATTCCGGTCGGGCGGCGGCGTCGGGTCGGGTCGCTGAAAGGGTGCAGAAAGCACAAAGTACAGGTATACCACGGCCTCTGCTGCTGTCATCAGTCGTCGAAAACGGCTTGTAATGTCCGTTCGTACGTTCGTATCGAGGCAGACGTTGAATAGGTAATGAATGACTTGCCCTGTCCAGTGGGTACAAAGTATGCCATCGGGATTATACAAGTATGGTGATGACGGACGATAAGGGAGCCATGCTCAAGGCTCCATGCTCAAGGCGCTATTGCGGCTGCTAGGCAGGTACCTACCCAGAACTAGCACTAGTACCTTGAGTAGTGGCAGTGTCTTTCTGCATAATCCTTGGGTCCTGGGATCTGTCTACTGCTAGCAGTACTCGCAGGAGCAACAGCAGCCACAGATACTAGCTAGAGGGGGAAAAGGTGAGACACGATGTGCATTGCGGTGAACCCAGGCGTGGCAAGACCTCCCATGTGGGATCATACAAAGAAAAAAAGGAAGAAAAGAAGACATCTCGTCGTGCTTGGCACCGGAGTTGAGAGACTCTCAGGCTGTTGGACAAATAATAACAGGCCGCTTAACCCGCTACATCTGGTGGGGATATATGCAGGGATGCTGAGACCTGGCAGCGGTTAGCCGCCTCGAAATAGGGCCAAGTTACACATCCGCCATCGTACAACAGAGTCCTTGGGCTGGACAATTTCGCTCGCACTGCCGCTGTCAGTCGATGTGTTTGCTGGATGAGTCTTTGTCTTTGTCTGGCCACCAGAGGAAACGGCTCTTAGTTCCGGCGGCTCGGGTGGGCGGCCACAGCTCATCATCATAAGGTATTGTAGCCATCATCAGCATCAGCATCAGCCTGTTGGTCAGACCGGCCGGAAGGTGGGCGTGGTCCAGTCACAGCCTACGCGTGCCTGGATGCGCCTAGATGTGCCTGGATGTGCCTGAAGCTGAAGCCGAAGCAAGCAACAGCTCCAACCGTCGATCGAATACCTGGAAGCAGCACTCGTAGTACTACTCCGTACTCCGTAGGACTCGTAGTAGGCGGACGTCGTGCTCGTACAAGTATGGTGGCCACAAGATGACGGCCTGCATCGCTAATTAACAAGAGCAGCAGCCCTGTCCAGCTTCGGCTAGCACCCTGTCCGGCGTACGAGTGCCTGTGCTTGTAATAACTCACATCTTCCCCATACTGTCCTCCGGCGTCCGCATGGAGTAGCACTGCTCCGTCCTTTCCAAAGCAAGGGAGAAAATGAAACCTGCCGTATGGTAGCATGGACATGGTACCAATGCCAGTATGGGCGGTGGAAGAATCCAAGACACGGCGGTGCCTTTCCATGGTGGGGGGTTTTTTCTGGGTACGGAGTAATCTGCACATTTACAAGTACGTGTATGTATGCATGCACACCTGATTGCTCGAGGTCCGTTTTCTTCAAGGCCCATCGGCGGTAAATAAAAGACACAGCAAAGCCCCTCCGTGGCCAGTCCCTCGATTCGTGCCTTGCCTTGCCTTGCCTTGCCTCGCCTCGCCTTACCTTACCTTACCTTACCTTACCTTACCTTGCCTTACTGGTACAAACTTGCAACTTTACCCACCCATCCCTCCGTCTCAGGCACCTGGACTCTGCTTAGGTGCTGCTGGCTCGGCTTTCTAGTCTGCACCGTCTCACCACCCGCGAGATACAAAAGCTTGCCTGTTTTCTCTCCTGTGCCTTCGCTTCCGCTTCGGCTTCGGCTTCCTGACACAGTGCGCCTGGGTTTTCATTGTCTTTTTCTTCTCCTTCGGCAGTTGCGTGGGTGATCCGGGACCCTGTACCGAAACGACGACAGGCAGCTTACTGTAGCTACCCAAGGCAGCCTTTCGACCTCCCTCTTTTCCTCCTCTCCTCTCGAACTCGAGAGCTTTGCATATCCTGCCTGCAACAGATTTGCCACGCGAGCGAACCCTGGAACGACTGCATCCGATTAGCTTCCCCTTGGTGACATTGTTCATCTCCTGACTCGATACGAAAAAAAAAAAAGAAAAAAAAATACAGAGAGCGTAGGGGAGGGTGAAACACAGCCGCTAACTCGAAACCGTGGCCCGCCACTGCGCATCCTGAACGACTTTTCCCACTACCACGCAGTCTCGCGCCTCTTCGACCGCCACAACAGCAGTTTTGAAATGGCTGACGAGAAGCCGTCGGTCTTGATCATTGGGGGCTTGGGCTATATCGGCCGCTTCCTCGCCCAACACATTCACCAGAACAACCTTGCCTCGGAAGTGCGACTCGTTGATAAAGTCCTGCCCCAGCTTGCCTGGCTGGCACCTGAATTTTCGGATGCTTGCTCCCAGAGCAAGTTCATGCAAGCCGACGCTAGCAAACCAGGTAAATAGCCACCTTTCATTCTTTTTCTTCCTAATTCTTTTGACCATTGCGAATTACCCGCGAGTCACCCTGGCTGACCATGCTTGTACTGCTTTGAACAGAGGCTCTAGTTAAAGTATTTGACCGACCCGATGGCAAACAGTGGGACTATGTCTTCAACTGCGGTGGCGAGACGAGGTATTCCCAGGAAGATGAAGTTTATAAGCTGAGGTCTTTGGAGCTTTCCGTTGCTGTCGGCAAGGAGGCCGCCAAACGGAAAGTGAAGGCCTTTGTTGAGCTTAGCACAGGCATGGTATACAAGTCAGATTCGTCACCGAGCAAGGAAGGGGACAAGTTGAAGCCATGGAGCAAGATTGCCGTTTTCAAACTGCAAGCAGAGGAAGAGCTGGCGAAGATTGAAGGGTAAGTCAAGCAAGAAAGCTTTTTGATTTCATCCCTCTATCGATTAGTATCTAATGTCGGGCCTACAGGCTTAATCTTGTGGTTGTCCGCCTCGCGCATGTGTACGGCCCGTATGCATCTCAGTGGGTTGCGACGGCCCTATGCATGGCTCGAGTTTACCAGCACCTCGAAGGTGAAATGAAGTGGTTGTGGACCAAGGACTTGCGAACTAACACGGTGCACATCCACGATGCAGCACGAGCCCTCTGGGATACTGCCGCTTGGTACGACGCTGGCAAAGCCAAATGGAATGAGCCCGAGATGGGCAAGGTGCCGATATTCAACGTAGTAGACAAGAGCACCACTACGCAAGGAACCATGGCTGAGATTATTGGCGGAATCTTCAAAATCGAGACGGGATTTCAGGGCCAGCTGATTAGCACTTTTGCAAGACTGAACCTGGACAGCGTGGTCGATGATGTCAATGACGAGATCCTCGGTCCTTGGGCCGATCTTTTAGCTGATGCCGGCATTACGCGGCCGGGTCCCCTGACGCCGTTCATGGAGAAGGAGCTTCTCAAAGACACAGATCTCAGCATGGACGGCAGCAGATTGGAAAATGTCGTGGGCTTCAAATACGAGAAACCCACCATCACAAAAGAGCTGATTGAAGAAGTGATTGAGAGCTATAAGAAGATGAAGTGGTGGCCTTGAAGACAAGAAAAGGCAGGACGCCACGCAGCACATGAGTGTGAGAAACCAGAAGCATAGCCAATTCGATGTCGGATTCCTATTGCTTTCGCAGGTATGCATATTTGAGAAAAGCAAGCGGCTGATTGATGCCTACGCATACCTTGTGGTTGAACAGCTTATGGACGAGGATAAAATGACCCTCGGAAATAAAAACGCCAGGCGTGGTAGTCTTGGATTCATAGCGATAATGACTTGAGGATTTAGAGCGAGCCAGAAAGGGAGTTCTGGCTAATGTATCATTAGATACCCACAGGGTTCCGAGAGAGTAGCATGATATCCGTCTGGGAGTTGAGTTCAATACAGATGCTGGGCTTGTCTTTTTTTTTTAATGTCTTTTCTTCTTCTCTTCTTTTCTTTTCTTTTATTTTTCTTCTCTTCTCTTCTCTTCTCTTCTCTTCTCTTCTCTTCTCTTCTCTTCTCTTCTCTTCTCTTCTCTTCTCTTCTCTTCTCTTCTCTTCTCTTCTCCTTTTTTTCTCTTTCCTTGGTTCCGATTTTCTGAAGGCATGAAAGGCTGGTGGAACGAAGCTGGTGGAATATGGGTAATGGTTATATCGATGATTAAAACCTACCTTAGTACCTAATTGCTAGTATCTACAGAAGAGAGATTTTTGTTTCCCCCCATTCTTTACAAAATATTATTCAGTGAATTCACTTAATGGGAATATGCCTTCCGTTTATGCTGTCTCTACTCCGTGTGATCTCACTATAAGCTTCCTTGTGTGAGACTATCTCGATGTGGACAAGGAGTTGTCTTGGTGTCTTGCTCATGCAGCAGTTTGACGCAGTTTGAGTCCAGGCACTCTACCTACACCCAAAACAGTAGGTGCAGTGCTAGGTAAGCCTGTACTAGGTCTCAACCAGGAAGAGTTAAGTAAGGCCGGAAGATCCAAATAAATAATATAAACAGAAATTCCCGTGTCATTTCGAGCATGTCATTTAGCAGGGTGTGGGGGGAATTGGCCTCTTTGGGGGGAAGCAGTTTTTTAGCGGGCTTGGCTTATAGCTGTGGTGAGCTTGGCTGTCTTTTTTGGGGGGAGGGGCGCGAGCATGTGCATGTGCTTGCCTGCTACTAGCAGTACTAGTATGAACGCCTCGGGTCAATGATGACCTGCTAGTTGCTTGCTGCGAAAAAGAAGTGCGGCAAGCTTGTGATAGTTCCCACCCGGTGCAGCATTTAATACGCACGACTGGCACCCTGTGCTTCTTTCTGATTCCTCTTTATTCCTCTCCATTCTGTCTTTGCTGGTCTGATCATCGACTCTCTCTCCCCTCTTTTGGTTTCAGGTTTCATCTAGGTCATCAATCACCCGAGATATTCATCTTCCGGGATACCAATCGCAGCCATGGCCGCCCCGTCGAGCAAGACCGTCAGGAATCTTAATGGCAAATGGACCATGGTAAGAACCACTCCGTACAACTTCACGAACCCCTCCCTCACCTCCCTGTCCCGTCATAATCTCTCGTGTTTGCCCCTGCTTCCTCCGCCAAGGAGCGCCCGCTTGAAGAGGGAATTGTTGCCCTTCCCCACTATGAGCTGCTTCCTGTCACTTGTCAAGCTGCGCCGGCCGCGCTCTAAGAATCCGCGGTGCCTCTTCTGGCCCGGGGCAACGAAAGAGCTTAGCGGCCGGCGAAGAATGAAAAAGAGAGGACCGTAATAGATGATCATGAGGGTAGTTCCGGTTACGCGGCGAGAGAGAGGACAGAGATGACTTGCGCAATCCCGGTTCCTCCCTCCGTTTCTTCCGGGTGTTTCTCTTGATCCGCGGTCCTATAAAATGACATCAGCACACGGAAACGAAGAGCATCTCCACTAACGGGCGTAAAAATAATACAGAACAAGTCCCTCTCCGACTCATCGGAGCCGGTCCTTAACATCCAGGGCATCGGTTTTCTGATCCGCAAGGCCATCGGCCTCGCCACCATCACCATTGACGTGGAGCAGTACGAAGGCCCCCCTAACCCACCCAACACGGCCGCCGACGTCGTTGTCCACATCGACATCAAGCAGTCCGCCTCGGGCCTGTCCAGCACCCAGGAGAACCGCTGCTTCGACAACTTCTCCCGCGACCACACCGATTGGCTGTTCGGCACCGTCACCGGCCGTAGTCGATGGGCGCAGTTGAGCGAGATCACGGACGAGTTTCTCAAGCAGGGCTGGGAGATTGAGGGTGATGGCAGCTTCATCACCAATGTCGCGGAGAACAAGGAGAAGGGATGGACTGCTGAGCAGGTCTGGGGCTTTCAGATTGTCGATGGCGAGCGCAGGTACTGTCGGCATGTTGTTGTGACCAAGGGGTCTGAGCGGGCTCAGATTCGACTGGTTTACGACTTCAATGGAGAGGAGTAGGGAATGAAACTCGACTAGGATAATGAGTGTCTTGCTACCTATTTGATATCATATGATGTAGAAAAGCTAGAGTACAGAGGAAAGTGTAGCAACAGACTCTTCAGGCCAAAAGGTTTTCGTGATCATTCCTTCAAGATAAATATATAAAACAAAGAATCTACCCATGAGGATACCTTGTTTGGAGATATGATTTATTCCGATTTGGTGTTGAACCCTACGTTATGAGCAGGTATCTGCGTACATCACAAGCTGTCCCTCAAAGTAAAAAGTCCTCCTCACCACGCTTTACCTAAATAATGTTCCGGCTCTCTCCATTAAGTGTACAAGCAGAATAAACTCAGCAGACTTCCAACGCATGTTGAACATTGCCAATTATCTCCCAAACGCCGTCTAGGGCCGCAAATGATAGTTCGCACTCTTGTTTAACCGTACAGAGGCGATATTGCTTGAATTTTTCAATATAACTGCTGGCTCTGATCCCTCAAGAAAAAAAGAAAGAACTTAAGCAGGCCGCCTCTTAACAAACTCTTCCAAATCCTGCACCGTCGCCACGCCCAGCACAAACCTCCGGTTCTCGTCCGTGATGACTGCAAACTCCTGCTGCCAAGCCCCCTCCGATACATTTCCCCGGAAAAATGCTTCAAGCTCCTCTAGGGGAGTCTGCAGCGTGATGACCTGGTATTTGCGGCCTTTGCGCTGGAACCTCGTCATGGCTGCGGACAGAGGATCGCTGGGCTTAACACGGCCGGCTTCCAGGAGGGACTGTAGGTGGGGAATGGAGATGTAGCCGAGGAGGGCGCGGGTTTCTGAGTCGACGACGGTGAGGTGTGTGTATTCGCGCTCGAAGGCGGAGAGCATGGCGATGGAGATGGCGTCGGAGGGGTTAAGGGAGAGGGCGGCAGGGGGGTCGAGATCTTCGACGGTGGCCTGAGAGAGAATCGTTCATTAGTATGAGCTGGTTGAGATGAATTGGAGTATGAAATATTGTCATATGTCAAGGGAAAGGATAGTTCTGGCGCATGTTTGGAAGAGCTTTGTTGAATGCGACAATATAATGTTCTGTCAACTTACGCCTCGATATCTTGAAGACCAGGCCGAGGAAAAAGGCTGGTTTGACGTCGCCGGACCGGCCTCGGCAGGCTGATGTGTTAATGTGGTAGCCATGGCTGATGTCTGAGTGATCTTGTTGCACTTCGTGAAGCTGGAGGCGATGGTGTTGCGGGAACGAGATTTTTCTTGCGCCGTGAGCAATGTTGACTCTGGCAAATGGCAAATCGACAGGGTCAATTGAGCCACCGCGGGGAGTGTGATTAGCTCAGCAATACTCGCAGTCTCTTATCCCGGCGAAAGGCCAGGGCGGGGCCGCATAACATTGGCCGAAACTTGTGACACATGTGATTGTCTCTGAGACGTCATCATTCAATAATATCTGGTAGATGAATAGCAGGAAAAAAATGCCAGCAATGAAGATGCGAATTATGAAATTTGTTGCAAGATTGTAATTGTTATCTATCCACCCAACACCCCCTATTTGTCTATCTCGGTGATAGCGTTCAGCGACCTATTAGCTGCTACTTGTACTTCGGTATGGGAGCTTCTTTTAACTCCGAGTAGTCCCCGCTTCGCCTTTGCACCGCTCTCCGGACTCTTGGGAAGTGGAGCATTGTTGAAAACGCCCAAATCGGTCCGTGCAGCTAGCCGATCGATTTCATCGGGTTCCATGGATGAGACATGCGCTGTTTGAACGATTGCGCGATCTAATCATAGTCTACTTATACTATATATATGGTCATGCGGCAAAATTGTATATCGTCGCGGCGGATAGATTGGAAAGAAGCAAGCGTTGTGCAGGAACGACGAAAAACTTCACTGACGTTGAATTAGAAGCAGTTTCGCTGCAGGTTGTGACTCTTGGCTGGGCAAGCTGTAACACCGGAGTAGCAGAGTGCCTGATAACAGCAAGGTTGCGAAGCATGAATCTGGACATTGGTGGGGCAAATAGTTACATATCCGATGGGGCATCCACTCCGGGACTGTCTCTGTACCTATCAGCTGTAATTTAGTACCTCGACTTCCTTAGAGTGAGCTCGCAGCAGCGCTTCCTGCTGTCACGGCCGCTACTCAGCTATCTTGACGTTTAGTGATGTCACTCACTTCAGTCGCTGGGCAAAGTCCGTGGCCTGGACCCGCGGGCTTTATCCGGTAGGAATCAGAGCTCGGGGTCGTTCTTTTTCTCTTCTTGCGACATTTATAAACCTCGACTCTGTGTGCGCGATTCCTTCTGTATTGCCTCACTTCCTCCCCCTTCGGATTCTATCCCGCGATCTTCGCTACGCAGCATTGTCGCGTGCGAATCTACCTTGCGACAAGTTTAGCTTCGTAAGTTTCTCACCGTATGGCTGAATTGGCTGCCAGACTGTCTATCCTGTGACCATCTTGCCTATCTATCTTCATGTCTCCCTGCTGTAGCTACAGTACCATTTCATTGCCTCTCTTCCACACTGCCTCATTGTTTCCTAACCTCATACATGTCACGATCGCGTGCAATTGGAAATCTCCAGCATACTGATTACAACTTCAATCGACTTTCTAGGCCAAACAAGCTATCGGAAGGCTCGGTCGCCGGCCCACCCCTCGCCATGGCACACCTATATCCTAAAGATGAAATCCTAAGAGGCACCTTCTACAGCCCAGCACCCAAGTATCATAGCTCGCAGTCTAAGCCAACTGCTCTCCAAGCTCGCCCAGAGCTCTATGGGGCTTATTCCGTGGTGGACAGTGCCAAGGATAAGGCTGTCAAGCTTAGCAACGAAGCTACCAGGGAATTTGAAAAGGCCAGTTCTGCGGCTCAAGCCAAGGCTGGAAAGATTGACCTGTACTCTGGGAAGTATTATGCGGCATGTACGTTTGGAGGAACTTTGGCATGTGTAAGTTATTGAGCCATTGACCCTCTCCATCCTTGCTTTGCTTTTGAAAGAATCCCCGGTTCATGTCTAACTCTCCTCACAAAGGGTGTCACCCACACTGCTGTAACACCTCTTGATTTCGTCAAAACGCGCCGTCAGGTCGACTCGTCGCTTTACAAGAGCAATTTCGAAGCATGGGGGAAGATTTATCGCGCTCAGGGTCTCCGCGGCATCTTCACTGGTTGGAGCCCAACGTTCTTTGGCTACTCTGCTCAGGGTGCTTTCAAGTATGGATGGTATGAGTACTTCAAGAAGACATATTCCGACCTTGCTGGCCCAGAGGTTGCCCACAAATACAAGACTGGTTTGTATCTGGCTGCCTCAGCTTCCGCCGAATTCTTAGCCGACCTCGCCCTCTGCCCCATGGAAGCTATCAAGGTTCGAATGCAAGGAGGCTCGCCTAATCCCTATACTGGTGCCATTGATGGTTTCACAAAGATTACTGCAAAAGAAGGCTACGCTGGCCTTTACAAAGGTCTCTATCCTCTCTGGGGTCGCCAAATTCCTTACACCATGATGAAATTCGCCTCTTTTGAAACCATTGTTGAGATGATCTACGCTCGCTTGCCCGGAGACAAAAATGACTACAGCAAGGCCGCTCAGACGGGTGTCTCCTTCACCGGTGGTTACCTCGCTGGTATCCTTTGCGCTATCGTCTCTCACCCCGCAGATGTCATGGTCAGCAAGCTTAACTCGGTGCGTGAGCCTGGTGAAAGTTTCGGTTCTGCCTCGGGTCGTATCTACAAGGATATCGGGTTCAGGGGTCTTTGGAACGGCTTGCCTATGCGAATTGTCATGATTGGCACTTTGACTGGTCTCCAGTGGATGATTTACGTAAGTTGCTCGTTTGGTGAAGAAAGAAGAGTTGTAAACAATGTACTGACCTTGTATTTATAGGACTATTTCAAGATCTTCATGGGCTTGCCTACCACTGGTGGCCCCGCCCCGCCTCCAGAGCCAGAGAAGAAATAGAGTATAGAAGGACAAAGATGAGTTGGTGAAAAGGAAGCTGCTAGGAGCCGGATATGGGATTTGCCATGAGCTAATTTTTGCAACTGGGGACGATTGTTTTATTAATGTGTATTAAACCCAAAAATCAACGACGTACTGCAAATATCATGTCTCATGAGTCTAATCATGTAAACAATAAAGTGTATCTCTACTATTCAGTTGTTTCGTGTATCTATGAAATTTTCATTGAAGAAGCTAATAGAGCAAAAGCTATAGAGTTAGTCTGTGGGTGGGCTTTGTTAACACCTGTAGAACTAACTGGGTGTGCCGGATGGTCTGTTCAACTTCAAGAGCTAGAGTTAGTAGCCGGTTATGTATTTATTTGCAGCCCAATATTAAAACTTCTTGGTCAAAACACCTCTTCTTACAACCCAATGTGAGATTAGAGCTCAGGGTAAAAGAATCATCCATTATTGAGCAAAATGCATGAAATCTCAGGACTAAAAAGAAAAGTCTTGGCAAAGCCACGAAAAGCCACAGCCAAGTCGGCAATGGGTATCCGAGACGATATATCCGATTTTATTTAGCCCCCCCC